>CAWUFW010004253.1:1200000-1590103 GCA_963921515.1 Calotriton arnoldi
CAGATTATCACGTGGATGATGTCATAGAATCACCAATGTTATCCTATGGAAGGAAATTCACTTAGCAGGTAATAACTGTTATCGTTACTTTTTCTTACTCAGTGTTGGATCCTGGATCCAGCACTGGTGCATCTCCTGTAAACAGTTGAAAGAATGCGTTTAAGTCATACAGGCGATTTTTAAGGAATATTTGTAGTTTGTGAAAATCGACACTTTGAAACTTTTCTGCTGAAAACCAGACAATGGATTCCTATGGAAGAAAATATAAGTTACTGGTAAGTACGGTTAAAATTACTTTTCAGGACCAGTACTGGGCTGAAAGATGCAGCACTGAGGTCTCTCCTGATAACAAGTGAGTAAATCGAAATTCGTATTTCGGCTGATTTTAGAGGAATATTTGTATGTTTCAAAAATCAACACTTAGAAGAATTTCCAAGTGAAACCAGTCAATGTTAGCCTATGGAAGGAAATTCAAGTTACTGGTAAGTACGGTTAAAATTACTTTTCAGGACCAGTACTGGGCTGAAAGATACAGCACTGAGGTCTCTCCTTATAACAGGTGAGTAAATCGGAATTCGTATTTCGGCTGATTTTAGAGGAATATTTGTATGTTTCAAAAATCAACACTTAGAAACTTTTTCAGCAAAAAGCAGGCAATTATATCCTATGGAAGGAAATTCAAGTTACTGGTAAGTACGGTTAAAATTACTTTTGAGGATCAGTACTGGGCTGAAAGATGCAGCACTGAGGTCTCTCCTGATAACAGGTGAGTAAATCGGAATTCGTATTTCGGCTGATTTTAGAGGAATATTTTAAAGTTCCAAAACTCCACACTTAGAAGAATTTCCAAGTGAAACCAGTCAATGTTAGCCTATGGAAGGAAATTCAAGTTACTGGTAAGTACGGTTAAAATTACTTTTCAGGACCAGTACTGGGCTGAAAGATACAGCACTGAGGTCTCTCCTGATAACAGGTGAGTAAATCGGAATTCGTATTTCGGCTGATTTTAGAGGAATATTTTAAAGTTCCAAAACTCCACACTTAGAAGAATTTCCAAGTGAAACCAGTCAATGTTAGCCTATGGAAGGAAATTCAAGTTACTGGTAAGTACGGTTAAAATTACTTTTCAGGATTAGTACTGGGCTGAAAGATGCAGCACTGAGGTCTCTCCTGATAACAGGTGAGTAAATCAGAATTCGTATTTCTGCTGATTTTAGAGGAATATTTGCACAATGGTGAAGGGAGGGGCGGGGCCTGAGGTGACATCTGTGCAAACGCGCCCTGTGGCGCGTTTTAAGTTGGGGATTAAGTCCCCTTGAATCATGAGGGTCCCTACGGGCCAACTAGCCCACCAGGAACCTCCAGTATGCGCCAGGGGCTGCGTTGCAGAGACATGTACAGAGGCCACACCCTTTTACACCTCTCTGCAACGCAGCTCTGTGGCGCTTTCTGGACGTACCTGTTGGGCTAGTTGGCCCCCAGGGACCCTCAGGATTGAAGGGGATTTAATTCCCCATCTTAAAACGCGCCACGAGGCCTGTTTGCACACATGTCACCTGAAGCTCCGCCCCTCCCTTCACCACTGTGCAAACGCGCCCCGTGTGCGTTTTAAGTCGGGGATTAACTCCCTTGAATCCTGAGGGTCCCTGGGGTGCAACTAGCCCACCATATACCTCCAAAAGCGCCACAGAGCTGCGTTGCAGAGAGGTGTAAAGGGGCGTGGCCTCTGTACACCTCTCTGCAAGGCAGCCCCCTGGCGCATACTGGAGGTTCCTGGTGGGCTAGTTGGCCCCCAGGGATCCCCAGTATTCAAGGGGAATTCGAAGTGGTGAAGGAAGGGGGCGGGGCCTGCGGGCCCGATCGTTTTTTTTTCCCTGAAGGGGGCTGTGTGGCCCCCTTCCTTTTCCTATTTTTAGGCCCTGGGGACCCCATCCCCCAGGGCCTTACCCCTTTATTAAAATTAAAATTAAAAAACGGGAAGGGGCCGCGTGGCCCCTTCCCTGGGCCTGTATTGGCCCCGGGGACCCCATCCCCGGGGCATGGCCTCTTTTTTTTATTTGGAGGGGGCTGCGTGGCCCCCTCCTCAGGCCATTTAAGGCCCGGGGACCCCATCCCCCGGGGCCGGCCTTGCACTTTTTTTTTTTTTTTAAACTTTTTTACCTTTGGGGAGGGGGCTGCGTGGCCCCCTCCGTGGCCACTATGGCCCGGGGACCCCATCCCCTGGGGCCTGGCCTCTCGTTGGGGACTGTGGGGGGTCCCCAAACCCCCCACAGTCCCGCCGGCTCCCCGTGTCCTACGGGAGCCGGCATTGCTTCACACATGGGGAGCAGCTAACATGCTGCTCCCCATGTGAAAGCAATCAGCTTTGGATATTGGAAGAGAGAGCAGGTTTCCTGCTCTCTCTTCCAATATCCAAAGCAGTTTGCAATGACAGGACGGGAGCCGCGAGGCTCCCGTCCTGTCTTTGCAAACAGCAGTGTCCCGGGGTAGGCACCCGGGACACTGCAGTAGCCGGCCCTGGGGGTGGCGGTCCCCAGGGCCACCACAGGCTCCAGGAGGGGCCGCGCGGCCCCCTCCTTACATTTTGAAAGCCCGGGGAGGTGGTGGTCCCGGGGCTTGGGGGTCCAAAACGGACCCCCATTGTAATTTTTCTTAGTGCCCCGGGAGGTGGTGGTCCCCGGGCGTGTGGGGGCTGGAGCCCCCACACAGGTTTTTCAAAAATAAAAAAAGAAGCCCGGGGAGGTGGCGGTCCCGGGGCTGCGGGAGGGCTCAGAGCCCTCCCGCACCATTACTACATAAAGCCCCGGGGGTGGTGGTCCCCGGGGCTTGGGGGCCCTAGAGGCCCCCACACATAAAATTAACCCCCCAGCATGCCCCCGGGACTTGGCCCACCCGGGGCCAATTCATCGAAGCGCGGGAGACCGCGCTTCGATTTTTTTTTTGGCAGGATTCGCGCACCCTGAGCGCATCCTGCGGATTATTTAAAAAAAAAATATATTTTTGCCCAGGGGGTCCTTGTGGGACCCCTGAGCAGACCTAGGGGTCAGGGTGTTTCTACCCTGCCCCCTTTGTGCGCTTTGCGCACTTGTTTCTGTCCCTCGGTTCTACCGAGGGACAAAATGGCTGCCAACACTTCCTGATTTGGAGTGTTGACAGCCAATTAGCATGCAGCTCGTGATCGGGAGGGTGCGCGAATCCGACTGCGGCCATAGATATATCTATCTTTTTACTTTTGATTTTCTCAGCAACTACTGAACGGATTTACACCATTTAACAAAAGGGTTCTTTCTGAACCAAGAACTACCTCTTTGCCAAATTTGGTGTAATTCCGTTCAGCAGTTCAGGCTGTAGCCGTGTCTAAAGTTTCCTATGGAAAATTGCATGGGGAAAACGCGTTTTGGGACCCCCCTTTTTCTCGGCCCCCGCTTGACAAATCCCCCGAGACTTTCAGGGTAAGAGCGGACCGGAGCGCCCCACAAAGTTTGAAAATTTTGCGAAGATACGTCAACCGGCAAGAGAGTTATTTTAAATAGACTGTCGCGGATTTCCTCTGGATAATAGTTTGTAACTATAACTATCTACTGGCGACCGCCAGTATATAATATATATATATATATATATATATATATATATATATATATATATATATATATATATATATATATTATTCAACAAATGCCCTAGAGCTTCGGGAGGGCACTCGGCAGCAATCCAACCATCCGGCTTTCACCTTTAACTCTCCTCTGCATTCCAGATTGTTTATTCTTAGCCTGACGCATTTCAATGCCGTAGCATCTTCCTCAGAGGCTCACAAGAATTTGCACAGGAAGGGCTCTCTTTTGTGTTTACTTTTCGCATGCATGTTTATTTCCTGTTCCTTTAGTAGGTTTTGCATAGTGCAGTCAATTGCATGCTGGGATATGTATTTTCCCTCGAGCAGTCAATCTTCCCTCAGTGGGTTCCTGTAAAAAAATTCAAATTGAAAGTCATTATCACATCCTTAGTAGGATTCCGGGTGCAGAGAAAGGTTATTCATTTTTCGGATCGCTGCGCTGTACGGTGACGAAATCGTTTCCCACCACAGCCTCTCTGTTTCTAAGCGAGATGGTGCACCTCCCCACGACCGGACCGCCGTGTGGTAATTTTATTCAACAAATGCCCTAGAGCTTCGGGAGGGCACTCGGCAGCAATCCAACCATCCGGCTTTCACCTTTAACTCTCCTCTGCATTCCAGATTGTTTATTCTTAGCCTGACGCATTTCAATGCCGTAGCATCTTCCTCAGAGGCTCACAAGAATTTGCACAGGAAGGGCTCTCTTTTATGTTTACTTTTTCGCATGCATGTTTATTTCCTGTTCCTTTAGTAGGTTTTGCATAGTGCAGTCAATTGCATGCTGGGATATGTATTTTCCCTCGAGCAGTCAATCTTCCCTCAGTGGGTTCCTGTAAAAAATTCAAATTGAAAGTCATTATCACATCCTTAGTAGGATTCCGGGTGCAGAGAAAGGTTATTCATTTTTCGGATCGCTGCGCTGTACGGTGACGAAATCGTTTCCCACCACAGCCTCTCTGTTTCTAAGCGAGATGGTGCACCTCCCCACGACCGGACCGCCGTGTGGTAATTTTATTCAACAAATGCCCTAGAGCTTCGGGAGGGCACTCGGCAGCAATCCAACCATCCGGCTTTCACCTTTAACTCTCCTCTGCATTCCAGATTGTTTATTCTTAGCCTGACGCATTTCAATGCCGTAGCATCTTCCTCAGAGGCTCACAAGAATTTGCACAGGAAGGGCTCTCTTTTATGTTTACTTTTTCGCATGCATGTTTATTTCCTGTTCCTTTAGTAGGTTTTGCATAGTGCAGTCAATTGCATGCTGGGATATGTATTTTCCCTCGAGCAGTCAATCTTCCCTCAGTGGGTTCCTGTAAAAAAATTCAAATTGAAAGTCATTATCACATCCTTAGTAGGATTCCGGGTGCAGAGAAAGGTTATTCATTTTTCGGATCACTGCGCTGTACGGTGACGAAATCGTTTCCCACCACAGCCTCTCTGTTTCTAAGCGAGATGGTGCACCTCCCCACGACCGGACCGCCGTGTGGTAATTTTATTCAACAAATGCCCTAGAGCTTCGGGAGGGCACTCGGCAGCAATCCAACCATCCGGCTTTCACCTTTAACTCTCCTCTGCATTCCAGATTGTTTATTCTTAGCCTGACGCATTTCAATGCCGTAGCATCTTCCTCAGAGGCTCACAAGAATTTGCACAGGAAGGGCTCTCTTTTATGTTTACTTTTTCGCATGCATGTTTATTTCCTGTTCCTTTAGTAGGTTTTGCATAGTGCAGTCAATTGCATGCTGGGATATGTATTTTCCCTCGAGCAGTCAATCTTCCCTCAGTGGGTTCCTATAAAAAAATTCAAATTGAAAGTCATTATCACATCCTTAGTAGGATTCCGGGTGCAGAGAAAGGTTATTCATTTTTCGGATCGCTGCGCTGTACGGTGACGAAATCGTTTCCCACCACAGCCTCTCTGTTTCTAAGCGAGATGGTGCACCTCCCCACGACCGGACCGCCGTGTGGTAATTTTATTCAACAAATGCCCTAGAGCTTCGGGAGGGCACTCGGCAGCAATCCAACCATCCGGCTTTCACCTTTAACTCTCCTCTGCATTCCAGATTGTTTATTCTTAGCCTGACGCATTTCAATGCCGTAGCATCTTCCTCAGAGGCTCACAAGAATTTGCACAGGAAGGGCTCTCTTTTATGTTTACTTTTTCGCATGCATGTTTATTTCCTGTTCCTTTAGTAGGTTTTGCATAGTGCAGTCAATTGCATGCTGGGATATGTATTTTCCTCGAGCAGTCAATCTTCCCTCAGTGGGTTCCTGTAAAAAATTCAAATTGAAAGTCATTATCACATCCTTAGTAGGATTCCGGGTGCAGAGAAAGGTTATTCATTTTTCGGATCGCTGCGCTGTACGGTGACGAAATCGTTTCCCACCACAGCCTCTCTGTTTCTAAGCGAGATGGTGCACCTCCCCACGACCGGACCGCCGTGTGGTAATTTTATTCAACAAATGCCCTAGAGCTTCGGGAGGGCACTCGGCAGCAATCCAACCATCCGGCTTTCACCTTTAACTCTCCTCTGCATTCCAGATTGTTTATTCTTAGCCTGACGCATTTCAATGCCGTAGCATCTTCCTCAGAGGCTCACAAGAATTTGCACAAGATAAAAGGAGGCTGCGAGGTGAGAACTGTGTCTTCACTCGTCATGCAGCACAGCAGATGGCAACACTTAGAACTCGCTAAATGCATTCAGGGGCCCATAGAGGGTTTTACAATGCTTTTAAATATATGGATTGCAACGCAGG
This sequence comes from Calotriton arnoldi, assembly GCA_963921515.1. NCBI lineage: Eukaryota > Metazoa > Chordata > Amphibia > Caudata > Salamandridae > Calotriton > Calotriton arnoldi. The sequence goes on from CAWUFW010004253.1 coordinate 1,206,371, forward strand.
ACCTACTAAAGGAAGTGAGTTTTGTGGGACAAAAACTACAGATCCCAGGAGTCATTACCAGCACTAAGCTCAGCCCACAAAGGGCGGTATATAAAGCGTGATTCAAACTCCCTGCGCCAAATACATATTTGCTGATGACCTTTGAAAAAGAGAACACTCGAAACGCGTCAGGTCGAAGTCAATTTCACCAAGGAATGCTGATGCGAGTTTCCTGCAATTTTAATAAACCTCTGGGTTTCATCTGCTGTCGTGTGCGCTTCTAAAAGCTTTCGGGCATTTGTTGGTTATATATATATATATATATATATATATATATATATATATATATATATATATATATATATATCCAAAACCAAACCCCTCCAGTGCTGAGAAGCAAGAGGCCACACGGGGGAATCCTGTCGGAAGCCTTTATTAGGACACTGGGCATAATGCATTTCGGCGCTCCATCGCCTTCCTCAGATGCCACTGCAAACACGGCACAAATCCACCCACACCTTTTTGAACCTCTGGCTGCGTTCCCATTGGATGGGGAACTCCTCCCCATGATCACCTGATATCACGCCCACTGTAGTTTTAAGATGTGAACTACAGATCCCAGAGTTCACCATGTCGGGATGGGCTGTGTATGGGGGAAAGACCGTAATAGTCCTAATTTCCAGGGCAAGGTGTACAATGTCCAGATGGATGGCCCTGTATTGAATAAATGTCCGCGGGCTTCCTTGGGTCCCCACTGACGTTCCAGCCCCTCGTGCAGACAGCAGGCAGGCCATGGGATGGGATACAATGATTCCCGCCACCTCGTAGAATCACGAGCTGGTCCCGGCAGAAGCCCTTTCCCTAGTCTGCACTTCGAGGCGGGCCGGAGCTACCAATCCCTTGGTGAAAACAAAAACAGCAACAGCTGAACCAGCAATGCCCCGGCCTCTTGATGGAACGGGGCCTCTTCAGCACGCTACTGGCCAGCGTGCAAATATCCAAAACCAAACCCCTCCAGTGCTGAGAAGCAAGAGGCCACACGGGGAATCCTGTCGGAAGCCTTTATTAGGACACTGGGCATAATGCATTTCGGCGCTCCATCGCCTTCCTCAGATGCCACTGCAAACACGGCACAAATCCACCCACACCTTTTTGAACCTCTGGCTGCGTTCCCATTGGATGGGGAACTCCTCCCCATGATCACCTGATAACACGCCCACTGTAGTTTTAAGATGTGAACTGCAGATCCCAGAGTTCACCATGTCGGGATGGGCTGTGTATGGGGGAAAGACCGTAATAGTCCTAATTTCCAGGGCAAGGTGTGCAATGTCCAGATGGATGGCCCTGTATTGAATAAATGTCTGCGGGCTTCCTTGGGTCCCCACTGACGTTCCAGCCCCTCGTGCAGACAGCAGGCAGGCCATGGGACGGGATACAATGATTCCCGCCACCTCGTAGAATCACGAGCTGCTCCCGGCAGAAGCCCTTTCCCTAGTCTGCACTTCGAGGCGGGCCGGAGCTACCAATCCCTTGGTGAAAACAAAAACAGCAACAGCTGAACCAGCAATGCCCCGGCCTCTTGATGGAACGGGGCCTCTTCAGCACGCTACTGGCCAGCGTGCAAATATCCAAAACCAAACCCCTCCAGTGCTGAGAAGCAAGAGGCCACACGTGGGAATCCTGTCGGAAGCCTTTATTAGGATATATATATATATCTATTTCTATATATATAGATATATATATATGTTACCTACTTCTGGTCGCCAATAGGTGGCTATAGTTAGGACCTAATTTCTATAGGAAAAGTGTTTTTTGACTTGCCTATATCTTTGATGCCGTTTGACGAATCTTCACAAAATTGTCCCACAAAAGTGTCAAGTTGGGTCTTGTTGTACATGGAAAGTGTCGGGGTGATCCGTGAAGAGGGGGCCGAGAAAAAGGGGATCAAAACCAGTATGCTTCCTATGTTAATTCCCATAGAGATTTTAGACACGACTGCAGCCCGAACCGCTGAATGTAATTACACCAAATTTGGCAGGAGGGTAGCTCTTGGTCCAGAAAGCATGCTTTTTATTATTTGGTGTAAGTCAGTTTATTAAAGAAAATCTAACTTTGTATGTCTAGGTGGAGCTTAGGCACAGATCTCATGGTGGGATCTGATTGGCTGTCAGCACTTCATCCAGAAAGTGATGGCAGCCATCTTGGGACCAATATACATGCTAGCACCCCCTTAAATGCATTGTAGTGAATGGCAGGTTTTGAGGATCACAAAAAGGAAAGCGTCTGAAGGGTGATAACAGAGCTTAGTTCCAATATACATCATTTGTTGCTGAGGTGATTTTACCCTGTGAAAAAGCCTTCTGCTGGGATTTCATGAATCATGCTTGAGAGAAAACAGTTTTCTCATGATTGTCTTATAGAGTTTATGGAAGGTGCTCCAGAAGCTAAAATAAGAGCATTTTTCCTGTAAAATCAAACTATCTTTCTCAGCCATATGAGAATGAAATCTGACATTCTCAGTAAAACATGTACTTCTAACAGGATCAGCCTGTCATTTGATTCCCTTGTGTTCTACAGCAGTTCCCAGAGTGTTCTAAAGAACAACTAGAGCGCTAACAGTCTCACTTTGACAAAAGTGTGGCACACCTGAAGCCAGTTTGATTGAATCACACTGGTATAACTTAAAACATCTAAATTAGAAAGGAACAAACTAAGGGGGTCCATTTTGTCATAAAAATTATGGTTAGTGCTGTAGTAAGAACAATTTGGACACGTTTTAAGTGAGTTCTCAAATATCTCCCTGTTGTACTTCAACAGGAGCAGCCAGTCAGTTAATTCGCCTGTGCCCTACTGCAGCCTCCCAGAGTATTCTAAAGAACAACTTGAGGGTTAACAGTTTTACTTATGACAAATGTGTGCCACAACTGAAGCCATCTTGATTGAATCAAACTGGTAAAACTTAAAACATTTAATTTAGAAAGTAACAAAATGAAGGGGTTCATTTTGTCATAGAAATTATGATTAGTGCTAAAGAAAAAAAAATTAAGACATGTTTTTAGTGAGTTCTCAAATATCTTCCTCTTCTATTTCATTAAAACATTCTGACATGTAGACTGAAACATGCACTTTCAAAACCAGCAGCAGACTACCAGTTAACTCCCTGGTGATCAACGGTTTACTACCGTGTTCTAGTGAGCAACTAGAGTGCTAACATTCTGAATTTATGACAAAAGTGTGGCACATCTGACTGCCATCTTGATGGAATCGAAGTGGAAAACTGAAAGCATTTTCTATTGAGGATGCTGCAGTAAATGAGGAGATTAGGGACCTCCATAACATATAAGTCTCCCAAGATGGCCACCAGACTGTAATAGAAGCACCTAAACATTCACTCACACAGAGAGGCAACACTGATATGTATCTAGCACTAATGGAAGCAGTTACACACAGACTTAAATGAGCCAAAACTCACTAATACACCCTGGAGGCAATCCATGTTGGCCTTATAGAGACATTTCCAGAAGCACATAAGTCAGAAAGAGAGGCAGTTATTTACTAACACACTTGCATAGATATCAAATCACAACCCCACATAGGAACTGAGACACTCATTCAGATATGTGTAAAGCAACTCACAGTTTCAAGTTTCCCAAGCAAAGAAGTAGTGCTTGGAATATGTCGCTGGTCTGCTATACTTGTGCCCGTGCATGCAGTTTTACTGCTAGGCCAACCTTCACATTTAATAGTCCTATAGAACGTATTAACTGCTGTTCTACCATTTTTTTATTTTTTTAAATTTATTTTTAAATATCTTTATTGGCATTTTACTTTTTAAACATCACTGACGTCGCGAATCAGTACAAGAACGCTTGAGTGTGAATATCAGAAATGTATATCCTGTGCACAAAATAGCTTTACCCATCGTTGTAATAGAGAGACAACACAGTCATGTTATTTCCTAGTACTGACATATATCATACTGGAACATATGTACAAGCACCGCAGTATGCTATTGCTCACAGTCAGGCTACAACAGAGATTACCAATTAATGTCATTGTTATCCATTGCATACACATAACACATCTTAGTGAAACAGTCCGAACAGAAACTCGTGTGTGCACACCAGGTACATCTAGTGCATAGCCGGCCCGTACTTATCAACAGATCACTGTATAATAGAAGATAGGGCGGAAATAATAACAGATCACAGTTATCGAACACTGGTGAGTACCAATAAAGCATATTTGTCCAAAATATTCTAAACATAACTACAACTGAAAATATCAAAAGAAAATCTGCCATCCACTGAACACCATAGATATTTACCATGCGTGACTATATAGAAATACATATGATCAGAACATTTCCGCGTGTCCACACATCCGATGGATAATTATCGCGTTACATATAACTGGGCAGAGCAGCCATCAATGAGGAGGATCTCTGTGGCCGAGGGGGGGGTTAGAGACCATGCATGATAAACCAGAGGAAGTGACAAAGATCTACTTTATAAACTCTGTGGTGCGCAACTTTTCCTAGCTGAGCAGCGGGGGGGCGGCAAATCTATCATTGAGTGGCCAACGGGCGACATCAGTCACCGCCAAATAGCCAGTCCGGAAGGCGACTAGTATCGCATCCCAATCTTGTGCAATGGGGAGCTTTCGAAGCCCGGCTATCTCCTCTCTATGCAGTGCGGAGCTTTCCGCCTGGGCCCACACCTCCAATGAACGCCTCCAGCTCAATATCACCGGGGGAACTGTGTTTTTCCATTTCTTAGTTATGAGGCGTTTAGCAGTGATGAGACCGAGGTCCCAAAATTTCGAAGTAACTCTATTCTTTTTGATCTGGCGTATAACCCCAGAAGGCACACCTCCCATGACAGGGGCTTGTCCGCGCGTGTACATGAGGCTAGGGTCGAGACCACCTCTTGCCAGTAATGCTGAAGGGAGGTACAGGCCCACAACATGTGGAGCAGATCCGCATCAGCATGCTGACAACGAGGACATACGGAAGTGGTGATGTGGAAGTATCTGTTGATCATGTCAGGCGAGAGATATGCCCGTTGTGTAATGTATATTTGAATAAGCTTAAACCTGGAGTTTCTGGGTATATTCCTAGCACTCCCTAATATACTGTCCCATTCCCTGTCCGTCCAGGGCCGGCCTCTATCCGCCTCCCACCTATCTTTGAGCCGTGTCATCGGCTTCATCGTGTGCGTGAGAAGTGCCTCCACCAGCCAGTGCACCACATGCGACCCCTCGCCCATCACGTGTAAATATTGCACCAACAGGTGCGTCGATGGCTCAATAGCCAGATCCCCCAGACAGCCGTCAGGGCTTTCAGGAGGGAGGTGTGCAACAAGAATTGACCTACTGGGAGTTCATTATCTGCGGCTAACGTCCCAAATGTTAGTAATACACCATCTCTATATAAGTCACCCAATGTCTCGAGCCCAGCCACACTCCAGGCCGCGAGTGCCGCCTCTGTGGTGCCCAGCCTCCCCCGTGGTGTCCCCACCAGTGGCAGTATTGGGGCATATGGGAGCAGCGCGCGGGTAAGATATAAGCTTCTTTTATAGCATTTAAGGGCCAATCCTAAATGTATCTGCGGTGGCCGTGGGAGTTTAGCGAGGGGATGGAATAAATGACAAATTTGGGAATAGGACCAGGGTTGGTGCATTGTTGCTGTGTCTTCCAGGCACATGTCATTCAACCACCTAGTCACCCACTGGAGCTGAGCAGCTAAGTAGTACAGTTCCATATTGGGGACCGACAACCCTCCTTGGTTAGTAGGAGCATACATTTTCCACAGTGCAATACGTGCTCTCCCCTTATTCCAAATTAAGTCCCGGGATAATTTCTCCAAGTCTCGGAATAGCTTAGGAGGAACATAGAGTGGGAGGTTAGAAAAATAATAGAGTAATTTAGGGAGTACGATCATTTTCAACAGGGTGATGCGGCTCATTACATTCAGCGGAAGCACCCTCCAAAAGTGTATTTGGGCTCGTATGGCTGAGATCGCTCTCATCAGGTTCCCCTCCATGAGATCTTCAGGTGTGCGATATATAAATATGCCGAGATATCTAAACGTAGTGGGGTACCATGTGAGGGTGTGCCACCCAGAGAGATATCTACCTCTGTAGTGTGGGCGCTAAACGAATAGGCCCCCGATTTAGCCCAATTAACCCGGAGTCCTGATTTCTCCTCAAAGGATGTGAGTATAGCGGCTATGGACGTCGGGATCGCAGTAATATCTCGAAGATATAATAAAAGATCGTCTGCATATAGGGAAACCGCATGCAACCCGTCTCCCAATCGTATCCCCCATTTTTCACCATCCCTTCGGAGTAACATTGCTAAGGGTTCCATAGCTAGGGAAAACAGCAACGGAGACAGCGGGCATCCCTGGCGCGTTCCCCGTCGCACCCTGATACCGTCTGAGATCAGCCTACCTGTTCTAACCCGGACAGTGGGCTGTTGATATAATAAGCGAACCATTGTCAAGTAATGTTCCCCTAGTTCGAATTTACCCAGCACGGATGCCAGATAAGGCCACTCCAAGGAGTCAAAGGCTTTCTCCAAGTCAAGCACCAGGCAGCCCGAACAGGGCCAGGTTTGCGTGGCGTATTGCTGTATTCTAAAGAATCTGCGGATATTTAGGGAGGTGCAGCGCGACGGGACAAAACCATTTTGGTCAGGGTGCACCAACATTTTCACTAGTGGCAAGAGACGCCTAGCTAATAAGGATGCAAAAATTTTATAATCCGTGTTAAGGAGCGCCAAGGGACGATAGGAGCCTAAGAGGTCAGGATTCTTATCTGGCTTGAGGAGGGAGACCAACAACGCCTCGTTCTGCGTGGCAGTAAGGGTGGAACCGTCGAGCGCTGCTTCATATACTTTAAGCAGTTGTGGTACTAAGATGTGCGTGTATGCTTTGTAAAATTCAGTCGGTAGACCGTCCGGTCCGGGCAACTTTCCATTGGACAGGGAAAAGATGCTGTCCCGAAGCTCCTCTGATTGGATAGGGGCGTTCAGATCATCACTTTGCGCGCGCGTTGGACACGGAAAATCAAGTTTGTCCAGGTATGCCTGTATCTCCAGGGTTGTGGTTCGTGCACGCGATTTATACAAATCTCGGTAGTGTATCACGAACGCTTCGTGAATGGCTCGCTGTGTATATGCTATGGCTCCGGTCCCTGTTTTTACTGATACTATGGGTGCCGATGACTCATTCTGACGGATAAGCCAGGAGAGCAGTTTGCCCGCCTTGTCGCCCATATGATGTGTTCGCGCCGAATGTGCCGCATAGTTAAGGCATCGCAGTCGCTCAATTAGCCGCGTGTGGTCCTCTTTGAGAGAGCCCTGCCCCCCCTGAGCGTCATCTGTGTCTGCCCGTTCCGCGGCGGCAAGTCTGCGCTCCAGAATGATGAGGTCCCTTTCCAGCTGTGCGCGCATGCCCGCTTGCGTCCCCAGACAGTGCCCTCTGACGACCGCCTTAAGAGCATCCCACTCCACCAGCGGCGACGTGCCGTCCCTGCATTATCTTCAAAATATTGAGCCACCGCAGTAGCCAAGGAATCCCGGAAGGGCGCATCCAGGAGGATGTCCGGCTGAAGACGCCAGATCGGGATCGGTGGCAGCTCATCCTCCCACTGTAACTCCATCGTGTGCGGGTTATGGTCAGAGTGCGTACGTCCCATGTAAGTGGAGTCCGTAATACAGGGTAAGAGGTCGTCGGACACCATGAAACGGTCCAAGCGGACATGTAGTCTATGGGCCCCGGAATAATAGGAGTACACCCTGTCCAGTGGGTGGCTATGTCGCCAAACATCGGAGAAGCGCCACTGCGATGCCCAGTGTCCCAGTGCTCTAGCAGCCGCGTATGTGGCGGTGCCAGGTAAGGGCGGAAAGGATCGGTCCAGGGAAACGTCCAGTACACAGTTATAGTCCCCTCCCAGAATCATAGGGAGGTCCGGCCATAAAGACAATTTTTGCGATAAAAGATCCAAGTAGGCAGCTTGCTCCGTGTTAGGAGCATAAAGCGATGCCAGTATTACCGGTTTCCCATCGAGCACCCCTTTCACTATGACATACCTGCCCTCCCCATCCACCAATGTATCCAGTACCTTAAATGGAGTACCCGGCCGTACCCACACTAGGACTCCCCGCGCATATGCAGAGTATCCTGTCGCATATAGCTGCCCCCTCCATCGTCGGTGGAGTCGCGTAACTTCCACTTGAGCTAAATGTGTCTCCTGAAGAAGCGCTATTTGTATATGATGGCGTTTCAGGTACGAAAATATAAGGTATCGTCGCTCTGGGCTATGGATGCCACGCACATTCCATGTGCCTATTTTAATGGGTGCCATGACCAGTGAGCGTTAAAGGTGTATTTGAGCTGACTCCGCCGTAGGAGAGGGGGATGTGGGAATGTGCGTACATGGGTCAGTGTGGTGGGTGCAACGGTGCGAAGTCTGACTATGTTATAATCATACCGGCGTCTAAGAGTGTAGGCAGAAATAACAAAATAACAATGAACAGTTAATAATACCATGAGAGCAATTTTGCAACAAGCAATCGCCCAAACTTAAAACACAATAGCACACAGCTAACGCCTGGGGGGCTATTATGCGCAGCAACGTATAAAATCTAACAGATCGTAAAAGGGGTTCCGTCTCGTACAGCTAGCCCTATCCCCGGCCAGACTCGTATCTGGGCGGGACCGCTGCCTGCGTATTATACATGAGATTCCCATACATTTCACAGTTAATGAAAAGGAAGACAAGGAGCAAGAAGAAATCCTAAGCCCCACCCCGCAGTGTCCCATCCATAAACAATAGATGCAATCCTTCTAATGCGGATACAACATAATTGGCTTTTGCATACTTGCGTGTCCAATGAGTTCGTGGGCCGCTCAGGATGGAGGGGGAGAAAAGGGTGAGCAGAAAATAGGTATACATTCAAGAAATATTGTCGGAAGTCTGTGGAGTGACATGTGGCAGCTCACAGGATCCCTGGGAACCAAGGGGGGCGTCCGATAGTTCCTCTTCATTATTCGGCCCTCGGTGTTCAGAGTCAGAGTCCCCCTCCGGGAATCCGCTAATGTTTGCTACTGCCTGCACCGCCTCAAGCTGCCCACTCAGTATCAGTTCCGGCGTCAGGCTGGGCATCCGAGGGGCGGAAGACTGTGACTTCCTCCTTCGCCGTCTGCGGCGTCGCAAAGTAGTCTCCGGCGGTTGCTCTCTGTGCCTGGATTTCGAGGGGTTGAAAGAATCCAGCCATTCCTCCGCACTCTCCGGTGTGGTGAAGAAATGGGTCTTCTCTCCGCAACGACCCTCAGCCTCGCGGGGAACAACAGCGAATATTTAAGATCACATTGTCGCAGACGCCTCTTCACCGCTAAATAGGAGTGACGTTGCTTCTGAACTTGGAACGTGTAATCAGGGAAGATCATGACTTTGTGATTGTCAACTTGTATGTCTTGTAATTTTCTGGTTTCTTGGAGAATTGCATCCCTATCTCTGTAGTTTAACAGGCGAATTAAAAACGGTCGTGGGTTCGAGCCCGGAGGCGGGGGTTTGGCGGGTACTCTGTGCGCTCTTTCAACCACAAAGTGCGGGGATAAGGCCTCTCCTGGTAGTAGTGACCGGATCCAATCCTCCGCATAATTTACTGTGTTCCTCCCTTCCGTTCCCTCAGGAAGGCCCACGACTCGTACGTTGTTGCGGCGGGCCCTGCCTTCGGCATCCTCCGCCCTGTCCTCCAAAAATTCAACTCTGTCGAGCAGATCACGAATATTTTTTTCAGCTGTGGACGTCCGTGGGGAAACCTCCGCTATTTCCCCCTCAACGGCAGTGGTACGATCCGCTAGCTTCCGGTGGTCAGCATGCAATAGTGTTAGATCAAGCGCCACCTTGTCAATTTTACCTTCCAGGGAGGCACGGATTTGATTCATCGTCTCACCAAGCTTCTCAACCGCCGCCAGCACCGCATCTAGCTTGTTTGACATAGGATCAGTCGTCTCCGCCTCCATCTTCCTGTCGGATTGCGCCCGAGTCTGCGGGTGAAGGCCCGTCGCGCCTCCAGTGCCAGTCTTCGTACGGCCCCCACGCGACATGTAGCAGACTATGACGAGTATCTGTCCGGATGTAGCACACCACAGATATATGCAGAGCAGCGCCCGGATCCACCCTCCACAACACGCAAAGTCCCAGTGCAGTCCAAGAGAGCAAACTCACCGATGCTGTCCCCAACTATGCCGGTGATCGCCGAGGCAGAGACAACCAAGTGAAGCTCGTTGCACCGGGGTTCAGTAGCGGCAGATGCCACGCAGTGTCGCTCGCCAACACTCACCACAACTGCAGCTATATCAGACCAGTCCAGTGCTGCAGCTCAAGGTGAGGCGCCCGGTGCAGCAGCTGTCCCAAACGGGGCGTGCAGAAAAAAAAAAAAAAAAAAAAAAGAGGCGGCTCGTTGGCGCTGTGGAGCGGCGGAGCAGCGTCGCCTCTCAAATCAGACAGCAAGCCGTGTTAGGGGGAGGGCACCTGTACATCGACGTGTAGAGATGGAACAGCCACCACACAAGTGTCGTCACAAACAAACGGAATGTCCTGTATTGGGGCCCCCACTCGATTTCCGCGTTAAGCGGGCCGATCCCCCCACAGCGGGTCCTCCGCCGCCAAGGCACACAGCCGAAATTCGCGGCCTGCCGTCACTCCGCTTCACTCTTCCAGGCCGGGCCCAGTGGGCGGAGCTAAACCCCGACCTCACGTGGAGGGCCCCGGCCGACAGCAACGCTCCGCACAAAAGTGCACCGAGGGCGGGGTGTCCAATCCGGGGTGAGGCAGGATCGTCACCGCAACTCTCCCCGATGCCGCACGGATGGCTCGGTAGGCAGAGCGGGGCCGCAGCGCAGCTCAGGGCCCAGGGGGTGGGGCCAGTCCCCGGCACCGCGTACCTGATGTCGCTCGATGCCCTGGGGCCGTCCTCGGCAGCGGTGCGGGAAGGGGAGGTCTACAGCTGGACCTCAGCGTCTCCAAGTCTCAGATGCTGGCGTTAGGGCAACCAGACCTCCTCTGAAGTAGCCACAACAGGCAGCGGCCCCATCAGCTCCCGAATTAGCGGAGTATAGCGGTCAGGGAAGGGAGCCACAGACGGAGCTCCTCAGCTACACGTCCATCGCCATTGCTGGCCAAGCCACGCCCCAACTGCTGTTCTACCATGTATAACTAGCCAGTATTGTAGCATACACGTAGGCCATAGTGCTATGTGCTTCAAAGGTAACGCTTGTTCTCTGAAGTTTCAGTGAGCTATATGCAGTCCTACAGACCCTTGTGCTCAAGTATACATCCACCCTGCCACCCAGACTTTAATGTGATATACCTATGTAGAAACGCAGACAGAGACTAAAACACCCATAGAGACTGTGACAGAAGCATCTAAACATGAATTCACGCAGACAGGCAAAACCAATATGCACCTACCACTAATGGAGGCAGTGGCACACACAGTTAAATAACCCAATATTCACTAACACACCCAGGAAGGAATCCATGGAGCCCCTTACAGATAGACTTACAGCAAAATATAGCTGTTCTACCACATAAACGTAAGCACTAAGATAGTCTGTAGGTAGGCCATAGGATAGGGTTCTATGTGCTTAAAAGGTAACACATGTAGGCTGAGGTTTCACTGTGTTTTATGCACGTGTGCAGACCTATGTTCCTATTTATACATCCTCCTTGTCATTCAGGCTTTAATCTGACATGCTTAAGTAGAAAAGCAGACAGATACTAAAACACCCATAGAGACTATGACAGAAGCACCTAACCATTCACTCACAGAGACAGGCAGAACTATTATGTACCTAGCGCTAATGGAGGCAGTTGCACACACATTTAAATAGCCCAATACTCACTAACACAGCAGGGAGACAATCCATGCAGCTCCTTACGGACACATTTAGAAAAGCATACATGTCACAAAGAGAGGCAGTCATTTACTATCAAATTTACATAGACATGCAATCACAGTGCTAGATAGCAACTGAGACAGTCATTCAGATATCTGCTAAACAACTGACACTTTCAAGTCTAACATGCAGAGGATTACCCTTGCATCATGTCTCAGGCCTGCTACACTTGAGCCTGTGCATGCAGTTTTACTGCTAGGGCTATCTTGTCACTTAAAACTCCTACACAAGGGGTACACTGCTCTTGTAGCACGTATAATTATCAACTAAGGCAGCCTGTAGGTAGACCATAGGATAGGATGCTGTGTGCTTTAAAGGTAACACATGTAGTCTGAAGTTTCAGCGAGCTTTACACACTTGTACAGACTCATGTGCCAAATTATACATCCACCCTTTTATTCAGGCTTTAATCTGACACACCTAAGTAGAAAAGCAGACAGACACTAAAACACCCTTAGAGACTGTGACAGAAAGACCTAAATATTCACTCACACAGACCGGCAGAACTGTTATGTATCTAGAGCTAATGGAGACAGTTGCATGCACATTTAAATAACCCAATACGTACTTACACAGGCATGAGGCAATCGATGCAACCCTTTAGACATTCATTTAGAGAAACATACGTCACAAAGATAGCCAGTCATTTACTATCAAATTTACATACATGTAATCACAGACCTAGATATGAATGAACACACTAATTCAGATATCTGCTAAAGAACAGGCACTTTCAGGTGCATTATTAAAAAAAGTAGCCCTTGCATTATGTCTTGGGACTATTACATTTGAGTCTCAGACATTGAGAAGCATCTAAACATTCACTCATACACATACACATAGACACAGAACTGTTATGTACCTAGTAGTAATGAAGGCGTTTGTACTCACACTTTAATAACCCAATACTCACTATCACACTCAGGAAGCAATGAGTGCAGATCTTTACATATCCATTTACACAACTATAGAAGCCAGAAGGACAGGTACTCATATACGAACAAAGTTAGATACAAAAACAAGCAGGGCCTCACATATAGACTGAGAAACCTTTTTACATATCTCTTAGAGAACTGACACTTTCAAGTTCACCATCCAGAGAAGTAGGCCATCCATATGTCTCAGGCCTGGCACTCTTGAGTGCGTGTATGCACTTTTACTGCTATGCCTACGTGATACTTAAAACCCCTTGCAAGCCTTAACCTGCTTTTCTATCACATATGACTCACCTCTTAGGTAGGCTGTAGGTAGCCCATAGGGTACGTTTGTATGTGCTCAAAATTTAACTCTTGTAGTTAGAAGTTTCAGTGAGCTATATGTGCACTTAGAGACCCATATGCTCACTTATAGATCATCCTAACAGACATAAATGTTAAAATTAATAAAGTAATGTTAGGAATATTGTAATAATAGAAGTCTTTGTACTTCAGTATGTAATACTACATATTGAAAAGCTAAATGTACTTCTTTTTTTCCCTTTCAAACATTGATTTCTTGTTAATTACAGAGAGTTACAATACCAACAAAAAGCCAGAGAAGAAAGAAACAGAAACAAGGATACGGTACCCTTACAACTAAGAAACAAAAGGGACAAAATGTGGAGAAAGTGGTGAAAGAGAAAAGAGCTGCTTGCAAGAGGACAAAGACATTTCTGAAAATTGTATGTTGTCAGTTTGAAAAAGTAGAAAATCAAGTAAATAAAAAAGAAACTTTAAGACCAAGTAAGAAAGGAGAAAAGGTGTATGATATAAAGATGAAGACATTGTGCAAAGAAGGATAGAGTTTAACCAGAAGGCAGAAGCAGCTTAAGGAAATTAGAATTAGAATGTTCGATAGTAGAATAACTGTTAATTTATCAAAAACTATGAAGCAGTATAGAAAAAGAAGAAAAGCAGTCAGACAAAAGGAATGTGTAGAGGGTGTACTCAATAAGGTGTTTACTCTCAAGAGGAAGCTATTTATTTTGATTCTAAACAGAATGAAGACACTAGACAAAATAGTGTTGTCTATGAGGAGACAAAGCAAAAGAAAAGACTTGTCAATAGAAGTAACGTTTGCAAAGCTTTTAGTGGTGAATGGTTACATACTTCCAGTACTGAGCTTTTCTTTAATGAAGAAAGCTACTTGCAAGAGAACAAATTAATGCATGCAGTTGACCAATGTAGATGATGTTATGAGATGAAAGACGGTTGTCCTATTTCAAATAAGGTGATGGTACCTAGAAATTTAGAGAAATTCATAGCTAAAGAGATACAGGGAAGGCGTAGACAGACCTCTGTATATAAATGGAATTGTAGCAGTGTTTGTAGTGTTAGGCAGGAATCTGTTAATTTGTTGAGAAATTTCCTTTGTATGTTTATCTGTATAAGTTTGAAGCAGAAAATTGGTATTTTGCAAACATTAGATCCATGCAAAGTAAGTAAGTATACTAATTTGCATGGGTATTCACTAGCATGTCTATCAAAGAAAGTGTGCCGAAGCACTTTTCATCACTTTAGAATGTTAGCTCTTCACTACTCTGAAATGTGAAAACTAGTTAGGAGCCTTTACTATGTTAAAAATCTTGCTCTATGTTTAGGAGAAATGAATAGAGCGCTTTTGCATGGTATAGTAGCAGAGGCACAGAAAGTTTGTGATGATATTCAGTTTTGTTTCTTTGGTCCTGAAGAGCAGTGTAGAGAAAATGAGGACTTGGTATCTGCAGCTGGACCAGAACAGGACATAGGTATTACTGTTGATAGCTTCCAAGAAGAGATTAGAAAGTTTAACAGTGTTTCTTCAGTGATACGATACCCTGTTTGCATTTGTTGTCGATGTACCCACTACAAATGTCAAACTCAGAATGTCAATTTATATTTAAAAAGTGAAAAAGAGAACAATGACAAAAATTTGTAACATATATTTGTAGAGTAATGCTTTTACTGTTCCATTCGACAAATTTTATGTTAGTACTGTTATAGTAAGTTAGAGGATAATAAAATGCCAGCTAGAGCAGTCCATAACACTTTAGAAATAGTTTCAGTCCCGCTAGAACTTCAAGATCTAAATGTATGCATCCATTCCAAGCTATCATCCGTATGGAACCTGTTAGACCTGCCATCCTTGGCGTGGTTTTCTCCTGTATTTTTGCCTCGGTCTCCTTTGTTTTTGCTGTGTGCTGTACTTCATTTTTGCTGGTCTAGATGCGTTGGGCACTTTGCCTCTGTTGTTCAGTGCCAAAGTGTAAGGGCTCCCTCTGTAAATTGTTATTATGGATTGGTGTTTCCGTTATTGGTCTATTTGACCTACCAGTAAGTCTCTAGTACAGTGCACTGTATGTGCCCAGGGCCTGTAAGTCAAATGCCCGCTAGTGAGCCTGCAGCACTAATTGAGCCACCCACACAAGCAGCCTTTCAAAATGGGTCTCAGACCTGCCACTGCAGTGTCTGCGCGCAGTTCTTACTGCC
The DNA here is from genome assembly GCA_963921515.1 of Calotriton arnoldi. NCBI lineage: Eukaryota > Metazoa > Chordata > Amphibia > Caudata > Salamandridae > Calotriton > Calotriton arnoldi. Next base: position 1,221,767 of record CAWUFW010004253.1, read on the forward strand.
ATGTCGACCTTGCAGGTGCACCCACTTGCCAGGCCCTAACTTTTCCTTTCATTACATGTAAGTCACCCCTAAGATAGGCCCAAGGTACCCCTGTGGGCAGGGTGCAGTGTATATGAAAGGTAGGACATGTACTGATGTGTGTAACATGTCCTGATAGTGAACTACAGTGAATTTCGTTTTTCACTATTGAAAGTCTCAGGAACAGCAAAGACTTCACCATCCCTCTGGGCACCATCTCTGAAACCGCAGGTTTCAGTTGCCACAGAGGAGAAGAGCAGCCGACTCCGTCACCGAGTCCGTCGCTGAAGTCGTGTCCTGCAGGCACCGCAGAAGGCACGCCGCACTTCGCACAGCAACCCTGGTCTCACAGATGCCGTTGGATGACCGTCTCCGAGCCGCTGCTTGCACCGCGACCTGCGGGCACCACTCTCCACACCGCCTCGATTCACTTTGCCGTCCAGACCTCACTGACACCGTCGCTGCCCGCTGGAACATCGACCGGCTCCATCGCCTGCACCTTGACCTGCCAGCACCTCATCGAGCACCGCCTCACTCCGCATCGCAGCCCTGGTCTCATTGACCCCGTTTGATGACTGTCACCGAGCCACTGCTTGCACCGTGCCTGGAAGGCAGCGCACGCTGCACAGCTTCACTTCACATCACAACCACGACAGTTGCCCCGACCGACTCGTGCCAACGGGATCGGACGCAATGATAAAGGTACTGTCTACGAGTCAGTCAACTCTACAGCTGACCCGTACCGACACGGATGACTGGAACTTTTAGATTCTGTTGATTTCAGCATCGCGGTAGCCCCGGATGGAGCTACCGACTCGGAAGAACTGGGTTTTGAGATATTTCTGCAATTTTAAGGTTATATTGCAAAGTATCTCTTTTTAAGTACTGTATGTTGGATTTATTGTCGTTTTGGGTCTTGTTTTGTTTAGATAAAGATGACTTTTTTTTGCTAAACTGGTGTGGTGTCCATTTGTAATTTTTCCACTGTGTTTACTGTATGTAACTGCTTTACACACTACCTCTGAGATAAGCCTGTCTGCTCATGCCAAGTTACCAAGGGGGCGAGCAGGGGTTATTTTAGTAGTGTATCTCCCTTACCCTGATGAGGAAGAAGGGTCCCTACGTGGACAAAAGTGCAAACCATTGCCAACTAGAGAACCCCATTTCTAACAGAACCAACGACAGGGAAGTTACCTCCAACTGAGCTTGAGAAATGTATGAAAGGTAGAGTTGTATATTGGCCATTAGATTTGAAGCAGAGTATTGAACCTGTAGGGGTACAGAGAGATTTGCAAGAAGCATTTGTAATTCTAGTGAATGGTCTCCCTACCAAGAGCAAAAAGATATGGCAAGAGCTAGTCGATGTTACTAAAGTAAAAAATGCAATAGTATATCTGGTACAAAATAATATTTATTATAAAGATATAGATGTTGTTCAGAATGTAGCATATATGAAAGATCTCAGAAGGAACAGTGAATAGCTTTTTGTCTGCAGTCAGACACACCCTGACACGGAAATCACCAAAAAATACATACAACCTGAGAAGAACAGAGGCTTCAAAATATATCAATGACTACAATCCTGTTATTCTAAAGATTTGGAATGCAAATATGGATTTACAATTTGTTGCAGACTACTCCATCACTGTTGCTCGCTATGTGACTTTATATATCACAAAATCAGAGAAGCCAGAGATGAAAGAGATGTGGGAGGAAATGTCTGCAGAAAAGAGTCTTACCAACATTTTTACAGTTTTAGCTTGAAAATACTTTCCCATTGAGAAATAGGTTCATATTAATGCCTGTACAGGTTAAGCTTGGCTAGTTTATTCTCCAAGTCAAGAGGAATTCTGTGGGTAAGCCTAGGCCTTGCAAGTAGTCAGAATAGAGTATTAAAGTATTTTCCAGAAATACAATAACTTGTAGAATTTGAACCCAAGAGTACAGATATTCTGAAGACAAACATGTTGGATACATACTACCCAAGAAGGAGTCCTTATCTTGAAAACATGTGTCTCTTTGAAGTACTTCAGCACTATACATACAGAAATAATGTAACTGAAAATATAGAACAAGGAAGATATGCTCTCCTTGGATGTGATGGTTGTTTAGTAAGACACAGCAAAGGAAATCTAATTAACCACAGAAAACTTAGGGGCATATTATCAATGCGGCGCTATGGAATTATCGCCGCTTTTGCGTCCGTTTTCGGGCGAAAAGCGGCGATAATTCCATCGCCTTATCAGCAAAGACACGCTATCGCGTGTTTTGCTGACTTAGCCCGTTTCCAGCACGCCTACCTTTGCATCGCTAATGAGATGCAAAGTAGGCGTGGCTGTGAAACCAACCAGGGAAAATATCGCGAAGGCAGCTTCGCGATATTAACAAGGGTGGGTAGCGATGTTTTAAATCGCGGTAAGTATGCCTTAACGCAGGAATTTAGCGTTTGTTAAATTCCTGACTAAGGCATACTTTACATGGGGGTGGATTCTGTGGCTAAGGCCACAGGCCCTATCATCTAGGATATCGCCGTTTTCCACCATGGAAAACGGCGATATCCATGCTATCTCTGCAATTTTATCGCCTCGGCGATGCGCGTTGTTGATAACGCGCTAACCGGGCGATAAATTACAGAGATAGCCGGCGATAAATATGCAAGCGCTAAGCGCGCTTTGCGATATTTATCGCCGGCCCTTGTTGATATGCCCCTAAGTAGCCAAACTCCAGAAAAAAGAGAATTTTTCTACTTGCCACTTTTACAATTGTTCAAGCCATGGTGTGCAGAATCAGGATTACTTGGTTACTTGGACACTATGATTGTTACGAAGACTCTTTCAATGCTGTGAAAGACAGCATTCAATGCTCAGTGTTTCCAACCTACCTGCAAATGTTAAGAGATGAAATTGAACAGGAAGAAACCATTGCTGCTGAGATAGCCAAGGAGAGTTCTCAAAGCAGCCAAAGTTCTGCACCAGCAAGTCAAGATCCTCTTAGAGGGCCAATAATTCAAATGAAGCTGCAATAGCTATGAATGAGGTGGAGAATGTAATGCAGCAAGCAAGAAAGGAAACTCTAGATTTTGAACAGTTAGTACAGCAACTGAATAATGAAACCAAAGAAATTTTCATAGAAGTTAAAGATTTAATTGAGCATGGATTCCTGCATGAGAAGAAACAACTTAAATGTTGTTCATTTAAACCAGTTCTACCATATATAGGTTGTCAAGCTGGCAATGGAAAAAGATTTTTGATTAAAGTACTCACCGGTTATCTACAGAAGACTACAGATTCAAATTTGTCATGCGTAGTTACTGCAGCAACAGGATTAGCTACACATAACATTAAATGAATCACTCTTCACCGACTATTAATGCTACCTGTGGAACATGACAATAAAATAGAATACCAGATATTATCTGATGACGCTTGTCATGAGGTAGCAGGAGTATTAAACAAACTGAAGCTTCTGATTATTGGTGAAGTGAGTATGGTTTTGAACCTAATGCTTGCTTTCATACATTTGAGAATGCAGCAGATATTAAGAACAAACTATGATGTACTGTTTGGTGGGAAACATGTGATTGCATTTGGTGACCTACTACAACTGACACCTGTAAAAGGACAACCTGTTTTCAGAACACTGTTACATAATGAAACAAGAAATTCTCTAGGAAATATTGGCAATGTGAATATTTGGCAAAACTTTCAATACAAAGAATTAGTGAGAAATATGCGTCAAGCATCAGATGAGGAATGTGGAGATATACAGAAGGGCATTAGAGTAGAAGTTCTCACAAAAGAAGCAAAACATGCTTTGGAAACTCTCCTTTTCAAGAAACTCTTTCCATCTAATATTACAGCAGCAGAAGTAATTTATAATTTCAATAAAGAAGAGAAGTCTATAGTGTGTTTAATGCCAACTCTTCAAGAGTGCTCCAAATTCAATGAAGGATTACTGCAACTGGAGAAAGTACATATTTTGGAAGTTACAGCTACTGATTAAATGGAACATCAGGGAGTGACAATAATACTCTTAGATAAATTACAAGCAAAATTGGATTATTTTGAGAAGTCTGTATCAAAAACAGCAGGCTTAGAGAAGCAGTTACATGTCTCAAAAACTGTTGTATAATTGTGCATTGAAATTTAAATGTTGAAGAAGGATTATTAAATGGTGCCATGATTAAAGTTATAAATTTCATTAATTGCCCAAACAGAGATGAGGTGGAATACTTGGTCATACAATTTGATGACATTGATGGTGTGAAGCAGATTGGTCGATGCACCATATGTTTTTTGTGAGTGAAAGATTTATAAGATCATCAAAAGCAGTTTACAATGTATCTAGCATATGCTGTAACCATCCGCAAATCACAAGGTTTAAGTGTAGATGCAGCTTTTGTTAATATTGGAACTACTGTATTCAATGAAAGAATGTCATATATAGCATCGTCGCGAATTAGAACATTGTCTGGTTTGTTCTTGATTGACTTTGATGAGAAGAATGTTAGTGCTGGTGCAAGCTGTGTAAGGGAATACAATTGGTTTAAAAAGTCTATATGCTCCTCATTTAGGCCAGTACCCTGTATATGAGAAACAGTTAATCTGTCCAAAGCGGAAGATTACAAAACAGTGTATGGATGCTGAAAAAAAGGAAGCACACAAGGAGAATTCTGAAGGATCAAAGAAGAGAAAACTGCTCATGATGGAGAAGTTGTAGGTTCCCAGTTTGAAAACAGTTCGGGGGTCAACTGCTATGCAAATGTTGTTTTGAATGTACTGTTCCATTTGCCACATGTTATAGACCAAATTGAACAAAAAAGAGATAAGAGAATCTGTACTGCACTATATAGTTTACTCCAATGTTTACTGAGTGACAGAAGTGTAATACATTCTGTTTCAGGAATCCAAGATCTTATAGATCTATCTTCCGGATCAGTAGTGTTTTTTCTAAATATTCAACAAGATGCACAAGAATTTATTACGGCAATGCTAGGAGTGTTAGAGCAAGACAAAGTAAATATTCATAAATTATTTTAATTGAGTTGCAAATGGAATCATGACTGTGAAGATTGTGAATTCATCTCCAGCATTATAATTAATTATGAACGATTCGTCTACTTGACATTACCAGATACTAAAACAGTGAGAAATTGTTGAAAAAGGCCGACCAAAACATGGCCTTCCCAAATTGCAGATCAGATCTCATGTCTGCGTTGTTTCTACTGGGAAATACCTTATAGAGATGTTTCAACGATGCAGAGCAGATGGGTCAAAATTGGAAACTGAAATTACAAACTTCATAGCTGGACAAATATCAATGTCAGGAAGGACTTTTACTACTTTAGCTATCATCTTGCATGAAGGAGTCAATACAGCCTCTTGACACTACTCTGTCTATTTAAGATGCCAGTCTGTATGGGCAGAATGCAATGACATTAATCTAAAATCCAAACCTAGGCTACCTAGGAGATTACCAAACTCATATCTGTTCTTTCTTCAACCAAAGTTCTGGAGACAATTTGTTGATAAAAAAGATGTATACAGTGTTTTTTATTACGTGGTTTATCTGTTTGTTAGAAATTATTTGGCCAATTGGGGGTAATGTCTTCAAAAAGATGTTCCAAATGCAAAAGTTCATTTATCTTCAACAACGGAGTTTATATAACTTCTAAACACTACATTTTCTCATTACAGTTAAAAACTGAATGGACATACTCCAATTACAGCAGCGTTAAGTTGGAGCTAAAAATTGTTTTCAAAACTAAAAATAAAGAGCTCTTTTGTTTCTCCAACAACAACTTCTACATACTACTGCATGGGATTATTCAGTCTGCTGAGGGTAATATTTTCAAAAAGATCTTTGCAAATCAAGAGCACTTTTATATTGGCGAAAGGAGTAAATATAACAACTCAACTCAAAACTCTAATTAAAGTCTGAAAGTGGATGGACATACTCCAATTACTGCAGCCTTAAGTTGAAATCAAACACTCTCTACAAAAGTAAACAATTTTTGTCTTTTGTTTCTCCAACCAAACATGTAAGTCCTATTCCTGGCAAAAAGTACTGTATGGGATTGTGTCTACATGGATCATCAGTAGTTTACATATCATTTGGCCTACCAGGGTTGATGTTTTCAAAAGGATCTCCAAAATTGAAGACTACTTCATATTTATTTCTGATATTGCACCAGATATAATAATATGAGATTACTGTGATAACTGTACTGTAGAAAAAGCCACAAATTAATGACTTGTAGTGAGTGAAATGTGCAATATCACTTATTTGTAGTGATGTACTATGCAGGTTTTTTCCCCCAATCCATTTATTGTTTTTTCCCCACTGTTCAAGGATGATGCTTCTTTCATACCATCGTTTAGGGTGAAGAAGTATGAAAGCTCAGAACAGTAAAAAAGAGAATTTTTTTTTTTACTATATTCTAATTTAGCCTTAACGTACAAATAATGTGTATTGTTATATTTGTGTAACTTTGAAGATTAAATACTAACATATCTTTATCTCCTGTTTCAATAGTGGCTGCAGGTCGGCGCTGTTAGATGTCTCAAAAAAGCTCTTCTTCTCCACACGTATTGCTTACTTATATGCATGGAGAGAGTTTTTAAATATAAAGTGTACTTGCCATAGTTTCCCATTTGTTTTTTCTCTCAATTTCTAATTAAAAGTTTAAGTGCAATGCAGCACATTTCTAGGTAGTCATGCAACAACTTACTTAATTATTCAGACACTTATTTAAGCAGGGACTAGAACATTCAATCACTTACATACAAAGTGTGTCAAACAAGCACTGACTCAGAGATAGAGAGACTACTATTTCACTTATAGACTAGATCAGTCCTCCACTCATTCACTAAAACAGCCAGTGAAACAGCTATTGACTCACTGATAAACCAGTCACACATCCACTTACTCACCCATACAACTATTTACACAAGGCTCTAGATGGAGTTCCTAAGTGTCGCTCATGCAGTCAGTCAGTCACCTACACACAAACTCATGCACTCATTGAATTACCCGTGCCTCATTGATGCACTCATTCAACTACCCATACACCACTCATGCACTCATTCAATCATCCATGCACCACTCAGGCACTTATTCTAATGTCCATACACCACTCATGCACTCATTCAGTCATCGATCTACCTTTTATGCACTCACTGAATACTCCATGCACTTCCCTTGCACTCATTGTATCATCCATGCACCACTTGTGCACTCATTCAATTATCCATGCACCACTGATACACTTATTGAATCCTCCATGCACCACTCATTCAATCATCCATGTACCACTTATACAATCATTCTGTAATCATGCACCACTCAACCACTCATTCAATCACCCATGCACCACTCATACACTAATTCAATCATCTATGAATCATTGATGCACTCATTCTAACATCCATGCACCACTCATGCACTTATTGTAACATCCATGCACCACTCATTAACTCATTCTAACATCCATGTACCACTCATGCACCCATTCTAACATCCATACACCACTCATGAACTCATTCAATCATCCATGCACCTCTCATGCACTCATTCAATCATCCACAGAGCACTCATTCAATCATGCTTGCTTTGATTGATGAGGAGCTTGTCTTTCGCTTAAGTAATTTTCTGAGAGCTGCTATTCGGGCACGTAAGTCCATGTTAGACCCTTGAATTCATAACTGTGATTGGTTATGCTGTAAATAATGCATTTTATTTATTATATTCTAACGTGACATTGTGTCTTATAATTTTAACAGTCTTTTTATGGTTGTACTTTCATGGATATACTGTTTATCCGAATAAAGATCATGAATTGATTGCATGCACCACTCATGCACTCATTCAGTCATCTATGCACCACTCATGCACTCATTCAGATATCTATTTACCTCTGATGTACTTATTCAATTCTCTATACATCACTCATGCACTCAATCAGTCATTCATACACCACTCATGCATTCAATAATCCATGCACCACTCATGCACTCATTCTGTCATCCATCCACCACTGATGCACTCATTGTACTTACTCAATTCTCTATACAGCACTCATGCACTCAATCAGTCATTCATACACCACTCATGCACTCATTCAATTATCCTTGCACCACTCATGGACTCATTCTGTCATCCATCCACCACTGATGCATTTATACACCACTCATGCACTCATTCAATTATCTATACCCCACTCATGCACTTATTTAATCATTTATATACTATGAATGCACTCATTCAATCATCCATGCACCATTCATGTACTCATTCAATCATTTATGCAACACTCATGTACTCATTCTAACATCTATGTACCATATATGCACTCATTCTATCATCCATGCACTACTCATACACTCATGCTAACATACATGCACCACTTATGCACTCATTCTATCATCCATGCAGCACTCATATACCCAGTTAAACATCCATGCACCCATCATGCACTCATTCTAACATTGATGCACCACTCATGCACTCATTCTAACATCCATGCACCACTAATGCACTCATTCTAACATGCATGCACCACTCCTGTACTCATTCAATCATCTATGCACTACTCATGCACTCATTCTAGCTTGAATGTACCACCCATGCACTCGTTCATTCATCCATGCACCACTCATGTACTCATTCTAATATCTATGCACCATTCATGCACTCATGCAATAATCTATGCACCACTCATGCACTCATTCATCCATCCATCCACCTCACAGACACTCATTCCAACATTCAGGCACCACTCATGCATTAATTCTGTCTTCCATGCATCACTTATGCACTCATCCATGGACGAGTCATGCACTTATTCAGTGGTCCATGCCCCACTCATCCACTCTTTTTATCATCCATGCACCACTCATGCACTCATTCAATCACCCATGTACCACTCATGCATCATTCTACCATCCATGCATCACTCATGCACTCATTCTAACATCCATGCACCACTCATGCACTCATTCAATCATCTATGCTCCTCTCATGCACTCATTCTAACATCCATGCATCTCTCATGCACTCATTCTAACATCCATGCACCTCTCATGCACTCATTGTAACGTTCATGCACCACTCATGCACACATTCTAACATGTGTGCACTACTCATACACTAATTCAATTATCTATTCACCACTCATGCACTCATTCTAATATCCATGCACCACACATGCGATTATCCATGCACCACTCACACACTCATGCAATCATCCATCCACCTCTTATGCACTCAATCTAACATTCAGTCATCACTCATTCAAGCATCCATGTACCACTTATGCACTCGTTCAATCATCCATGGACCAAGCATGCACTTATTCAGTCACCCATGCCCCACTCATCCACTCATTCTATCAGCCATGCACCACTCATGTACTCATTCAATCACCCATGCACCACTCACGCACTCATTCTACCATCCATGCACCACTCGTGCACTCATTCTAACATCCATGCACTCCTCATGCACTCATTCAATCATCCATGCACCTCTATTGCAGTCATTCAATCATCCATGCACCATTCATTCACTCATTCAATCATCCATGCACTCATTCTAACATCCATGCACCACTCATGCACTCATTGTAACTCCCATGCACTACTCATCCACTCATTCTAACATGCATACACCACTCATGAACTCATTCAATCATCCATGCACCACTCATATACTCATTCTAACATGCAAGCACCACTCATGCACTCATCCATCCACCATGCATGCACTTATTCAATCATCCATGCACTAGTCATGTGCTCATTCAACCATCCATGCACCTTTCTTGTAGTCATTCAGTCATCAATGCACTACTCATGCACACATTCAATCATCCATGCACAAGTGATACACTCATTCTAGCATATATGTACCACTCACGTACTCATTCAATCATCCATCCACCACTCATGCACTCATTCAGCCATCCATGCACCATTCATGCACTCATTCAATCATCCATACACCACTCATACACTCAGTGTTTCTAATGTATACTTACACATACAATTTATCTATTTTTAACCATGTAAGGTGGTTCTGAAAAGAAGCTTTTTAACTATACTTGTTTTTATATTTTTAAACATTTTGTAATTTATTTTTATAAATGGAAAAATGGGAAAAATGTAAGTTCAAACAGAACAGTAGTTCAAAAACTAGAGAAAATAATTTAAAAAAAATTAACATGTGTGCTTCTCGGCAATGTCCAAAATAATGTCAACAGACTGCTCTCCAGCAGTTAGGGTAGCATTGCAATCCAAGCAGTATATACCCACACAACGAAATTGAGGAGAGATATTGAGCTGGTGCTACTCTAGTTGTTGATATTGCAGGTTCTGCTGCTCTTGATGTACTTGGCTGGTCTCTATCTTTCTCTCTCCTCTTGTGCCAGTTTTAATTGTTTCCTGTGGTACATTTTTAACTGGTATAGCATTGATGTAGTCCACAAGAGTAGTTTTTTTTTAATACCACGCAAAAGAGTTTTGTTGCACAAAGAGCATTTTACTAATTTTGCAACAGAATTGCTCTCACCAGAAGGGATTGTAAAAAAATCCCAGGTCACACTTTGCTTCTTGGGTGGTGGCCCTTCATCATCAGGATCGCCATCTCCTGCTGGCACCTCCTGCTCCTCACCTTGATTGGGCAGATGTTCTTGCTCCTCAATTGACCCTGATGCCATTTTATTTTTTAAAACAAACCACAAAAGGACCCCAAAATGCTTTCCCTCTCAAATATCCCCACCAGAGCTCCAAAGGTGTTCCAGTTCTAAAGAGGAACATTCAAGAAGGAAGAAAGAAGTGGGAACTTCCTTTCAACATTCATGAAAAGTGACTCCTCCAATCAGATCTCTTCATTTCGAGGTCACATGATCTTCACGTGTACAGGCGTGATCGCCAACAATGACATCACTGAGATGTCATCAGTGATGTCATTTGAGATGTCATCAGTGATGTCACTGACCATGTCATGAGTGATGTAATATGTGAGGTCATAATCAGGGCATTGCAGGGGTGTAAGTTACAGTTAGCCCAGGTAACAATAACTGCTGAATTTCAGTGGTTTTGTACAAGTGAAATAACAGCCTAACTATAACGTCCCTGTAACCTTTGTTTTTTTCAATGTGTTTGTGAGGTTTCTTTTAACTCTATTTCCTAACTATAAAGTCCCTGTTACCTTTGCCTTTTCAGTGAATTTCTAAGGTTTTTATGATTCTATTTCCTAAGTATAACATACCTGAAACCTTTGTTTTTTTCAGTAAAAAACCCACAATATATATATGAATATAGATACATATTTATATGTGTACAGTATAAAATGATTGTGGGCCACAAATATCCTGTTAAAAATATCATGATGTCAAAATATATTCTGGTTCAGAATAAAGAAGGTACAAATATTGTGTTTTTAGTTATTTAGTATCACCTTTTTAAATATAGGTACACATAATATAGTTTTACTTAATGTAGTTTAATAAATATTAGTTATTTTAGTATTATGCATTATTAGTCTTATAATAATATTTGTGTTTAATTATTTCTTTTAAAATAGTTTGTAAGATTTTATATTAGAAACTGATAATTCAATAGTGGGTTTTTGAGTTTGTAAGAGATTAGGGTGGGACATTTTTAGAACTGTAAGTTATTGCTTTAAGTTTAAAACTGATCTTTTATGCAATTTAATGTTTAATTTATAATAAATTATATGAATGAATGAATTAATTGTTATTTAAATTATGTGTTACTTTTTCATTAATAATTCTTGTCTAATTAATTTATTTATTGAATTGTGTTAATCAATTTTCTAATTGTTTTATTTGCTATGGATTGTCAAAATATTAAGATTTTTCATTTGTATAATTTTGTTATTAATCTTAATTGTTTGTCTTTGTTTCTATTTTAGGGCTGTAGGGAGGAAACTGTTGCAAATTAAAATATTTGTAATATTTCTTTTTTAAATGTTACTTTTTAATTTATAATATAACATTTGTATATTTTAAGTTTTATTTGTTTTATATTAAGGCTTTTTAAAAATATTTTTGGGGTATATATTTAAATGTTTTATTTGAAAAGTTGAGCTGACCCTTCCAAAGTCTAACAATTTCCTTTCTGTTCCATAGATTGGACTGGGGAATGTAAATCAGACCCCTCCAAAGTCTACACCTTTTTCTACTTTTACTTACGTTGGAGTGGAAATAGTAAATTTGACCCCTCCAAAGTCAAACACTTTCCCTACTGGAGCTCACATTGGAGTGGGAACAGTAAATCTGACCACTCCAAAGTTCAAAACTTTCCCTACTTTTGCTTACAATTCTGAACCCTCAAAAGTCCAACACTTGCCTTACTTTTACTCGTATTGGTATGGGAATAGTATATCTGAACCCTCCAAAGTCCAACACTTTCTCTCATTTTGCTCATGTTGGAGTGGAAATAGTAAATGTAACCTTTCCAAAGTTCAACATTTTTCTACTGTTGCTTAGATTGGAGAAAGAACAATAAATATGGCCACTCCAAATTCCAACACTTACTCTACTTTTGCTTACTTTGGAGTAGGAATAGTAAATGCCCCCCCTCCCCCAAAGCCCAACACTTTCCCTAATTTTGCTTTAGTTGGAGTGGGAATACTAAATCTGACCCCTTTCAAGTCCAACAATTTCCCTACTTTTGCTTATGTTGGAGTGGGAGTAGTACATTGACCATTCCAAAGTCCAAAACCTTCCCTACTTTTGCTTATGTTGTAATTGTATTGTATTGTATTGTAATTGCATTTGTATAGCGCTTACTACCCCATACGAGGCGTCAAAGCGCTTTTTCGGCGAGTAGCACGCTACTCCGGGACCCATAGAGGATTAATGTTGAATTAGTATAGTGAAACATGCAAGTAAATTTTAAGTGGTGGATAGGTTAGTCAGTTATTTGGATTGAGAAGGATAGCAGAAGGATAGAAGAGGAAAAAAGGTTTGTATTTATATAGCGCTTGTTACCCCTGATGGGGTGTTGAAGCACGCTACTTCGGAAACCCATAAAGGATTAGTGGTGAATTAGTATGGTGAAATATGAAAGTAATTTGAGTGGTGGATATTAGTCATTATTTGGAGTGAGAAGGATAGCGGAGGGATAGAAGGGGAAGAAAGGTTTGCATTCATATAGCACCTGTTACCCCTGATGGGTGTTGAAGCGCTTTTCTGGCGAGTAGCACGCTACTCCGGAACCCATAAAGGATTAGTGTTGAAAATTAGTATAGTGAAATATGAAGTAATTTGAGTGGTGGATATGTTATTCAGTTATTTGGATAGAGAAGGGTAGGTGGAGGGATAGAAGAGAGAAAGAGGTTTGTATTTATATAGCGCTTGCTACCCCTGATGGGGTTTTGAAGCGCTTTTGGCTGAGTAGCACGCTACTCTGGAACCCATAAGGATTAGTGTTGAATTAGTATGGTGAAACATGAAATTAATTTGAGTGGTGGATATGTTAGTCAGTTATTTGGATTGAGAAGGGTTGGGGAGGGGTAGAAAAGAGAAAAAGGATTGCATTTATATAGCGCTTGTAACCCTGATGGGGTGATGAAACGCTTTATTGGCGAGTAGCACGCTACTCTGTAACCCATAAAGGATTAGTGGTGAATTAGTATAATGGAATATGGAATTTGAGAAGTGAACATGCTAGTCTGTTATTTTCATTGAAAAGGATAGTGGAGGGATTTTTTTTTTTTTTTAGGTCATAGCAGTAGGAGGAGGCTTTTGGATGAGTAAAAGGGTTTTTGGAGGGGAAGAGTCGGAGGGAAGAGTTTAGAAAGGTTTGTTTTGGGGATCGGTATAGTAAAGAGGTGTCAGATGATGCAAGGAGGGGTAGAGTAGGAGAGAGTATAAAAAGGGTTATTTTGGGGATCATAGTAGTGGTATGGGGTTTGGGATAAATGAGAGAGTGGATGTAGAGGATATATTGATAGATGTATAGGGTGAGAGTTAGGGTAGTGCATTGGAAAGAGTAGTAGAAAGAAGTTTGAGATAAGTCAGAAAGTTGGGCTAGAAGATATATTGAGAGAAGCGTAGGCTGAGAAATAGGGTAGTGCATTTGAAATGCTAAATTAGAAGAAAGTGATAAATATAGAGAGCCATAAGTACATTGAAAGTATATAGATGCATAAAGGAGGTAAGTATATGTAGATTAAAGATATTGATAGAGGTACAGGATGAGAAATAGGGTAGTGCATTGGATATGCTTTTTCAGGAGAAAAGTAACAGACACACAGATCCAAGTACATGGAGGTACATAGATGCACAATGGAAGCAAGTACATGTAGACCAAAGATGAATTTTTTTTTTTTTTTTTACAACATAATTATTCTACATGTTTATACAAAGCAATACACAAAGATAGGTACATATCTATAGTGAAAATAAATGCTTATATACAGAGGGATATGCTGTAAATTTCTGTTTGCGTATGGTGCTTATGTGGGGAAGAGCCAATTCTTGAGTAGTTTTCTGAAGATAAGGAGGTTGTCAGTGGATCTTATGTTGGGGGTAAAGAGTTCCATAGTTTGGCTGTTTGAACAGAGAAGGATGTGCCACCCATGTTTTTTTTCTTGTATCTTGAGATTTTGAGGCGAGATGCCCCTTTAGAGCGGAGGTTCCTTTGTTGAATATGTTTGGTGATTTTATTCCTGATGAAGAGCGGTCCCATTCCATGTATTGCTTTGTGGGTGATACAAAGTAGCTTGAACGTGGATCTTCTGGCAACCGGTAACCAATGCAGGGCTTTCAAGGCAGGTGAGATGTGGTCTCGCGGTTTGATATGCAAGAGTAGTCTGGCAGCCGAGTTTTGAATCCGTTGTAGTCTTTTCATGGCCGTTAAAGGTGATCCGTGTTAGAGGGTATTGGCGTAATCGAGTTTGGACAGAACAAGAGAGATGGTAGCTTGGACTTTGTGTGGAAATCCCAAATGAGGGAAAATTCGTCGCAGAGTTTTTATAGTGACAAAGCTTCATCTTGCTAGTTTGTCCACTTGGGCATTCATCGACAGCTTGGAGTCCATGGTCATACCGAGGTTTCATACATCCTTCGATACTTTAGGCGATGATCCCAGTTCATCAGGCCAGGCAGCAAGCGGGTCATAATGTTTCCAATCGCCACACGTGAGTATTTCCGTTTTGGAAGCATTCAATTTGAGATGGCAACAAGTCATCCACTGATCCACGGCTCTGAGACAACTGAAAATTGGGGATTTTCCAATGTCTTTGGGGCATTCCAGTTGAAGGAGTATTTGCGTGTCATCTGCATAGTTATAGCACGTGAGGTGAAATTGATTGATCAGTTCCGGTAATGACTTCATGTAGATGTTGAAAAGCATGGGCGAGATGATAGAGCCTTGAGGGACCCCTGCTTTTGTGGAGTACGGTTTGGACGAGAAAGGTGGGGTATGGATGACATTAGTTCTGTTTCGAAGGTAGGACGCGATCCAGTCTAGAGCAGTTCCCTCTATGCCGGCTTCATAGAGTCTTTGTTTCAGTGTCATGGTCAACCATGTCAAAGGCAGCCGAGAGGTCCAAGAGGAGTAGCTCAGCAACCCCGTTGCGGTCTACTGTATTCTTCAGGTCATCCCAGATGGCAAGGAGGGCAGATTCAGTGCCTCTTCCCGGACGGAATCCTGTTTGGAAGTCTGAAAGTATGTCATTCTCTTCAATGAATTGTGACATCTGGGCGAACGCTGCTCTTTCTATCAGTTTGCCCAGGAAAGGTCCATTTGTAATGGGTCTGTAGTTGTCAGGGTTCAGCGGGTCCAAGTTTGTTTTCTTCAGTAAAGGGCGTATGTGTGACTTTTTTAGTTCTTCTGGAAATATTCTGGTAGTTAAGGAATCGTTGATGATTCTTCTTACTGGAGTGGCAGCAGAGCTTGTTAAAAGAATTGTCTTGAAAGTTTGTGGTGGACACGGGTTAGAAGGGCTGCCGGCAGGCCTGCTTGCTTTGACCAGGTCCATAAATTCATCGTGTGAGATGTGTTGGAAGGAACGGAGAGGCTGGGTTAGAGTATTCTTGGATTGTTGTTTTGTACAAGGGTTAGTGCTGGTGCTTTGTTTCTGTTTTAAGTATGAGTCCAATGTGTCTGCTTTGTCCGTGTAATGATTTGCCAGTTTGTCTGTGAAATCTTGAGTAACAGGATGAGTTCCTTCTAGGCAATTTGGTTTGCGAAATTCATTGAGTATTTTATAGAATTCTTTATTTGCACATTTAGCATTTTGAATTCTGTCTGAATAGTACCTTTTCTTAGCTTTTTTGATAGCTGACTTGTATAATCTGTTAAATTTTTGTAGGCGAAGTTTGTCTTGTTTGGCGTTTGTTTTGAGCCAGGTACTTTGCAGCTTTCTAATTTGTTGTTTTATGTCTTTTATTTCTATGTTTCTCCAAGGCACTTTTTTTCTTTTGTTCTGTGGTTTTGAGTGGTGTCAGGATGTCAAAAGCTTCCTGTAGCCACTCATATAGTTTTGAACAGAATTTATTGTTTCCAGATTTGTACCGGATGTTAGTTGTGAATAGTACATCTGACCCCTCCAAAGTCAAACACTTTCTCTACTGTTGCTCAAATTAGATTGAAAATAGTAAATCTGACCCCTCCAAAGTCCAAAATGTTCCTTTTTTTAACTTAGGTTGTAGTGTGAATAGTAAATCTAAATCTTCCAAAGTCCAACACTTTCACTACTTTTACTAATGGTAGAGTGGGAATAGTAAATCTGTCACCTCCAAAGTTTAAAACTGTCTCTAATTTTATTGATGTTGGAGTGGGAATAGTAAATCTAACCCCTCCAAAGTTCAACACTTTCCATACTTTTGCGTAGTTCGGAGTGACAACAGTAAATATGACCACATCAAAGATCAATACTTTACCTACTTTGGCTTACATTGGAGTGGGAAATATAAACTGACCCCACCAACATCCAACACTTTTCTTATTGTTGCTCATATTGGAGTGAAATGGTTAGCTGGTTCAACACTTTTCCTTCTTTTGCTTATATTGATGTGAGAATAGTAAACCTTAATAGTGCACTACTTACATTGGAGTGGGAATAGTAAATGTGGCGTCTCCAACATCCACACCTTTCCTACTCTTGCTGAGATTGGAGTGGTAATGGTAAATCTGACCCCACAGATCACAAAATGCGCCGAAAAATTGGCCCCTGTCAAGTGAGCCAAATCCAAAGGGCCCACCAAAAGAGCCAGCAGGTATGCCAAGGAGCTGAAATCTACCAAGTGCAACTTTCCGGCAACTAGAGAGGAAGTGCCACATCAGCAAAAAAAACTGAAGACTGCACCACCTTCAAGACAACACTCAACCAGTACCACCACCTCCTTAAAGAAACAAAGACGAACGCCCTAGCAGGCCGCATTGAAGCCAGCACAAACTGCAGCAAGGAACTCTTTGCAATTATAAAGTAATTCTCTAACTCCACAGCCTCCAAGCACGACATTGCATCCTCACCAGAACGGTGTGACACGCTGACGGACATCTTCCACAAGATCGCGACCATCTAGGAAAACTTCGAAAGCCAACCCGCGCCAACAACAGTATCAACCTGCTCACACCCACGAACAAAACCCTGAACCACGGCTCACCACTGGGACCTTCTCACCACTGAAGCCACAATATCCACCATGAACTCCGTACACTTGGGAGCACCCAATAACCCCTGTCCCCACCAGGCCTTCAACCACGGAAGCAAGACAATTGGCGACAACTTCAGAAAAGCCCTAAATACCTCTATCACCTTGGCCTCCTTCCCTGAGGCCTGAAAACACGCTGAAGTGAGGCCCCTATTAAACAAACAATCTGCTGATCCAGCAGAACCAAAGAACTACCTGCCCGTCTTGCTGTTACCTTTCCTGCAAAATTCTTGAGAAAGCTATCAACCAAAAACTTACCGAACACCTGGAACACAACAGCCTCCTTGACCATTCTCAATCTGGATTTCAAGCCAACCACAGCACTGAGACAGCCCTGATCTCAGCCACCGACTACATCAGGGCTGTCCTGGGCAATGCAAAATGGTAGCCCTCATCCTTCTGGACCTATCTGCCACATTTTACACTGTCTCCCATCACATCCTGATCAGGGGACTCCACCACATTGGACACCAGGGAGACGCCCTGAATGGATCGCCTCTTACCTCACCGGAAGAGTATCCGACTCCCACAGTTCACCTCGGAGCCCAAGAAGATCATATGCGGCATCCCCCAAGGATCAGCCCTCAGCCCCCCCTCTTCAACACCTCCTTGATCCCCTTGGCTAACACCATCAGATCACACGTACTCAACATCATGTCCTACACCTATGACACTCCACTCATCCTCTTGCTGTCAGAAGACCCCTCCACCATCAGAGCCAACTTCCAAAAATATTTGAAGAACATTGCTGACTGGATGAAGGACAACTGTCTCAAACTCAACATGGACAAGACGGAAGTCCTCATCTTTGGGAAAAACACCTTGCCATGGAACGATACATGCGGTCTGCTGAACTTGGCCCACCCCCGCTTCAACTGACAATGAGTGGAAATGCAAAATCTGACCACTCAAAGTCCAACACTCTCCCTCCTGTAGCTCAGGTTGGAGTGGGAATACTAAATCTGACACCTCCAAAGTCAAACACTTTCCCTACTTTTGCATATGGTGGAGGGGGAATATTAAATCTAACCAATCCAAAGTCCAACACTTTCCCTACTTTTGCTTATGTTGGAATGAGAATATAAAATTTGAGACCTCCAAAGTCCAATGATTTCCTATCTGCTGCTCAGATTGGAGTGGAAATAGTAAATCCGATCTCTCCAAAGTCCAACCCTTTATCTACTGTTGCTCAAATTGGATTGGAAAATTTAATTTGATCCATTCAAAGCCCAACACTTTCTCTACTTTTGCTTACATTGGAGTGGAAATACTAAATCTGACTCTTCCAAAGGCCAACACTTTCCATACTTTTGCTGTGTTGGAGTGGGAATGGTAAATACATTTGACCCCTCCAAAGTCCAACACTTTCCCTACTGTTGTTCTGATTGGAGTGGGAATAGTAAATATGACCCCTCCAAAGTCCAACACTTCATATTGGAGTGGGAGCAGTGAATCTGACTATTCCAAAGGTCAATGCTTTCCCACTTTCCTACGTTACTTATGTTGGAGTAGGAAAAGTAAATGTGACCCACCAATATCTCACATGTTTCCTACTGTTGCTTAGATTGGAGTGTCAATATTAAATCTGACCCTTCAAAAATCCAATACCTTCTCTTCTTTTGCCTATAATGGAGTTGGTATAGTAAATCTGACCCCTCCGAAGTCCAACCCTTTCCTTATTATTGCGCAAATTGGATTGGTAAATCATGTTCCCTACCGTTGCTTAGTTTGGAGTGGGAATAGTAAATCTAACCTATCCAAAGTCCAATATTTTCACCCTTTACCTAAAGTTGGAGTGGAAAATATAAATATGACTCCTCCAAAGTCCAACACTTTCCAAACCTTTGCTAACATTGCAGTGGGTCAAATTAATCGGACACTTCCAAAGTCCAACACTTTACCTACTTTTGTTTACGTTTGAGTGGGAAAATTAAATCTAACCCCTCCAAAGTCCCAAAATTTCCCTACTTTTACTTATGTTGCAATAGGACTAGTAATTCAATTTGACCCCTCCAAAGTGCAACACTTTCCCTACTGTTGGTCTGATTAGAGTGGGAATAGTAAATTTGACCATTACAAAGTTCAATACTTTTCCTACTCTACTTTTGCTTATGTTGTAGTGGGAATAGTTAATCTAATCCTCCAATATCCCACACTTTTTCTACTGTTACTTAGATTGGAATAGCACTGGTAAATC
Organism: Calotriton arnoldi; assembly: GCA_963921515.1. Taxonomy (NCBI): domain Eukaryota; kingdom Metazoa; phylum Chordata; class Amphibia; order Caudata; family Salamandridae; genus Calotriton; species Calotriton arnoldi. The sequence continues at coordinate 1,241,671 of CAWUFW010004253.1, forward strand.
GGACCCAGCCAAAATCTAGCACTGTTTCTTCTTTTTCCTATGATGGGGTGCGTATAGTAAATCTGACACCTCCAAAGTCTAACCCTTTCCTTACTATTGCTCAGATCGGGTTGGTAAATCATGTTCTGAACTGTTGCTTAGATTTGAGTAGAAATAGTAAATGTAATCTCTCCAAAGTCCAATATTTTCCCTCTTTGTGTAACGTTGAAGTGAGAATAGTAAATCTCACCCTCCAAAGTCCAACACTTTGCCAACCTTTGCTAATGTTGGAGTGGGAATAATCAATCAGACCCTTCCAAAGTCCAACAATTTCACTAATGTCGGTCAGATTGGAGTGGGAACAGTAAATCTGATCATTCCAAAGTTCAATACTTTTCCTAATTTTGCTTATGACAGAATGGGGATAGTAAACATGACCCTCCAATATCCTACGCTTGATCCACTGTTGCTTAGATTGGAGTCACAATGGTAAATCTGACCCCTCCAAATTCCAACACTTTCTCTACTTTTGCCTATGATGGAGTGGGTATAGTAAATTTGCCCCTCGAAAGTCCAACATGTTCCCTACTGTTTCCTAAAATGGAGTGGGAATTGTTATTTTAGGTGTATTTATAAAGCACACTCACCTGCAAGGGTATCCTGGTGCTGAGCAGGTGTGTGTGCCAGGCCCTGACTAAGGTAGGTTGGTTAATTAAAAAGCCTGGCCTTAGCTTCTTGCGTAATTTAAGGTAGAGTGGAGGAGGCTCTGATGTGGAGTTGGAGGTCGTTTTATGCTTTAGGAGTGATTTAGGAGAATGCCCGTCCTCTTGATCTGGTTCTTTTAATGTGTGGGATGTGTGTGAGTGGGAGTCCTTCTGAGCAAAGGTGTCTAGATAGTTGATCAAAGGAGATGCCACTCTTCAGGTAGGTGGGGCTTAAGTTGTATAGTGCCTTGAATGTGTGTGTGAGGAGTTTAAAATGAGGATGTTTGTGTATCGGGGGCCGGTGGAGTTCCATGAGATGTGGTGTGATGTGAGTTCTGTGTGGGGGTTGAAAATGAGCTGAAGAGTTCTCCAAGGTTTGTAGCCTTCTGGTGAGTTGCTTGGTAATCCGGCATAAAGGAATTCCTGTAGCTTAATTTGCTGGTGACTAGGGTATGAGTGACAGTTTTCTGGTGTTGCTTGGGAACCATTAGAAGATCTTTCTCTGCATCTTCAGGGTGTGAAAGCAGAATGCAGTGATGGCGTTGATTTGTGCGGTCATGTCCAGTTTTTTGTCGATGATGATTCTGAGGTTCTTGGCCTGGGTACTGGGTGTGGGTTCGACTTTGGTTGGCCACCAGTTGGAGTATTATGGCGGGGTGTTCTTGCTGAAGATCACTACTACTGGCTTGTTGGTGTGGAGCTTGAGACTGTTGGCTTTCATCCAATTAGCGACTTCAGTCATTTCGGTGGTGAACATGTTTTGTGTGTCTTCTCTAAGAGGGCGAGTATAAGTTGTGTGTCATCGGCGTAAGAGAAGATGTTGATATTGTGTGCACAGGTAACATTGGCTAGAGGGATCCTGTATGCGGTGAAGAGGATGGGTGTTAGACCTGGCATCTTTTGGCGTGTTTCACCTGTCTTTTTGCTTTCTGACCTCCCGGTTTTGACTCTATTTTTGCTGGTTTACTGTCTCAGCGCACTTTCTCATTGCTGTTCAGTGTTAAAGTGCAAGTGCTCCTATTGTAAATTGCATTATGGATTGGTGTTTCCATGATTGGCATAACTGATTTACTGGTAAGTCCCTAGTAAAGTGCACTGAGAGTACCAGGGCCTGTAAATCAAATGCTGCTCGTGGGCCTGCAGGACTGGTTTCGCCATTCACACGAGCAACCTTTCAAAGGGATCTCAGACCTGCCACTGCAGTGTCTGCGCACAGTTTTTACTGCCATGTCGACTTGGCAAGTGCACCCACTTGCCAAGCCCTAACCTTCCCTTTTATTACATGTGAGTCACCCCTAAGGTAGGCCCAAGGTACCCCTATGGGCAGGGTGCAGTGTATATGAAAGGTAGGACATGTACTGGTGTGTGTGACATGTCCTGATAGTGAACTACAGTGTAATTCTTTTTTTACTATGGAAAGGCTATCTGTCCCATAAGATAGAATGGAGCATATTAATAACATCTTATAAGTATAACTTCCAATTGGGCAAAATAGAAAGATGGAGTTTCATATGCCTGAGCTCAGAATATAAAAATGCATCTTTTAGTAAAGATGGTTTTTATATTGTGTGTTTGAAAATGCCACTTTTAGAAGGTGGGTATTTTCTTGCTTAGCCATTCTGTGTGCCTCTGCTGGTCTGTGGATTGACTGTCTGGCTTTGGAGTGACAGGGGCTAGGGATGAGCATTCTTTTCAGACAGCCACTGGGGAGGTTGAGGTGTGTCCTGACTTTCCTGGCCGAGTCAGGGCTGAGCTGAATAGACCTGGGCTGCATTTAGAGTAGTGGGAGGAGATTTCCTTGCACCTGAATGGGCCGGGTCTGCTTTGGACAATGCTGTCTCCACCTCCTGCCAGGAAGCTGGGCCAGAGAGGACCAAACTGGTTTGGACTGAGCACAGACACTCTCTGCCCAAGTGAACAAAGAGAAACTGAGTATAAATATTGGGGCCCAGACACCAGAACTTTAGAACTCGCTAGGATCAAGGAAGTTGCCAAGAAGAAGAGCTGGAAGAACTGCCAGGAGGAGTACTGCCCCTTTGCTGTGTTGTTGGGTTGGCCTGCAGTCGCTGCTACTGCCTTGGACTGAACTTTCTTCACTTGTCGCTGAGTATCTCCAAGGACTTGAAATAGAGCTTGCCTCCAGGTCACGAAGTCTCAGAGACAGCAAAGTCTTCACTTACCTCTGGGTACCGCCTCTGGAACTGTGTGTTTCAGTTGCCACAGAGGGGGAAAGCAGCCGACACCTTCACCAACACCGCTGCTGGCTCCATGTCCTGAAGGCACCGCAGAAGGCACCGCCGCACTCTGCACCGCAACCCTGGTCTCACCGGCGACGACAGCAGCTGCTGCCACCGAGCCGCTGCTTGCACCGCGACCTGTGGGCATTGCACTGCGCACCGCCTCGCTTCATCCCACCTCCCTGGTCTCACTGACGACATCGCTGCCCCTTGACCTCGACACCCGTGTCTGCACCGTGGTTTGGGGACATCACTCGTAAGTCACACGATGCACCGCCCCATCCCACACCGCAGTATGGGCCAACCAACGCCATCTTCCATCAACCAGCACTGCCGCTTGCACTGTGACCTGTCAGCACCGCAACGAGCATCGCCCCTCAAAGCACCTCAGCCCTGGTCTCACTGACGTCACTGGAGGACCGTCTCTGAGCCTCTGCCTGCACAGCGACTTGACGGCACTGCACTCCGCACCGCTACGCTTCACATCGCAACTGCAACGGTTGCCGCAACTGGCCCACACCCACGAGGTCAGCCGGAACCTAAGGAACTGATTATGAGTCTGCTGACACTGACACCGGTCTGCACCAACACGGTCGCCCGGAACGGTTTGAGTCTGTTGTTTTCAGGCCCCGCAGTAGCCGCGGACGGAGCTACCAGCTTTAAGGAACTGCATTTTAATGTCATTCTTGCAATGTGCATATTTTTGATTACTGCATGTTGGTCTTTATTCGTTTTTGGACTTGTTTGCACAGATAAATATTGGTTATTTTTCTAAAATTGGTGTGGTTTTCTTTTGTAGTGTTTTCACTGAATTACTGTGTGTTATGTGCAAATGCTTTGCACATTGCCTCTGAGAAAAGCCTGACTGCTCGTGCCAAGCTACCAAGGGGGTAAGCAGGGGTTATTTTAGAGTGTATCCTCCTTATCCTGACTAGAAGGAAGGGTCCCTATTTGGACAAAGGCGCAAACCATTGCCAACTAGAGACCCCCATATCTAACAATGGGTCTAAGCGATGAACCTTGAGGCATCTTAGGGCTTCTGATGAGTAAGGTGCCAGGCTGACAGCTTGTGTTCTATCTGTAAAGAAGGAGCAGATCCAGCAGAAAGCAGGCTCTTGGCTGCCAATCTCATTCAGGTACCTGGTAAGGATGGGGTATGAGACCATGTCAAACGCTACAAAGAGGTCTAGGAGAATGTGGGCTGCTGTGTCTCCTCTGTCAAGGATCATGCAATGTCATCTGTGTTGGCTTTGACTGCTGTTTGTGTTCTGCTTGGGCCTGAATCCAGACTCCGTACGTCAAGGAGCTGATGGTTGCTGAGATGGTCAGTGAGGTATCCATTGATTAGTTTCTCCAAGACCGTGGCCAGGTATTTTAGGAGGGCAATGGGTCTGTACTTGGAGAAAGGTAAATGTAACCCCTCCAAACACTTTCCCTACTATTGCTTATGTTGAAGTGGGAATAATAAATCTGACCCTTACAAAATCCAACACTTTCCCAGCTTTTGCTTATGATGGAGTAGGAAAACTAAATCTAACTTCTCCAAAGTTCAACACTTTCCCTCCAGCGAAGGAAATGGCCCGATTCGGGTCACTCGGGTCACCTATGACCACCTCTTTGCCTTCTACGAAATGAAGAGTCAGTCAGACAGTAGAGAATACAAACCAATAATAGTTTATTTAAAGTACGCTCAGAGCGGAGCCCTGTCTGCCCAGTCGCTAAGAGTGCTGCAGAGAGAGTCTGACTACAACAAGCATAACAATACATTATGTACATTTCAGAATCAATGAAAACCCGCCCACCATGGAATTTTCCAGAGGGATGCAGCTGGACAGTAAATTACAAAGGAGTAAGTTTCGATTCTGAGGCCGGGCACACATTATCTGCCTCTCAAGGTTATTCTGCCTGTGCCCGCCACTAGATAAGTGGGAGAAGGTTTACATCTCAGAAGAAAGGTATGCGCTAATAAGAGCAATGCATTCATTAGTGTGGCAAAACCCAACTCTGAAGAAACATTACTTAGAGAAGGTCGTTTCTCAGAAAAAGAGAAGAATCAGTTTCAATCATGATACAAAATGGCGCCCATACACAAAATGGCGCCGCGAATGCTAACTTACGTAGAAGGAATACAAAAGCACAATTTGTGGTCTAACAGACCCTCCTTTTAGCATGAGTTAAGCCATATATATGATAACAAAGGACATATCATTCAATAAAAACATGGTAAATTAATTATAGGAGCATTCCATATTCTCAGCATCAGGGATAGAAACAATAAGGAGGGAAGAAGTCTCAAAAATAGCCTCATCAATCTGCATCAGATCGTTCACCTCCTTCTGGATCATAATGGCCGCATTGGTATCATGGATGGATATTTTCTTGGGAGCGAGAAGACTGGTGCAGTAAGAGCAGCATAAGGGAAGACACTGCACCAGAATACAGCAAGCAATCAAAATCACAATAAAATAAATCACCTTTTCAAGGATCCAACCCCATCCACCAAAAACGAACCAACTCCAATTTCCACTTTCCATTCCTTTGACATTTTCCAAAATATCTAAAATATGTTGGGTAATGTTCTTTTCCATATTAGTGATCCCGACTACACACTGGTCTCCTACTACTGCGCACACACCACCGCTCTTAGCTAGGATAAAATCAACTGCATATCTGGTTTTCTCAGAATATATTAGCATACTTTCTAATTGGGTGGTGATGTCACTGCTACTGTAGAATTAGACAGTATCTGCAGCTTGCATCCAAAATATTCCCTAGCCCTTTCACCCCTGGCCATAGCGGTACCACCAAAGGTGATAATAGAGGAGAGAATATACCCAAAGTTTATACAGTTACTATAGTTATTGACCTCAAGGTCTGTCACTCCATCACAAAATTCCTTCGTCATAGTCCTTTTGACCCATCTTATATTCGGCTTACTGTACTTACAGGGCACACCTAGAGGAAGGCCCATTCCCAAAGCAACGTCCTCTGTACCATTATAAACATTTGAGTAAGTACCATTGGAAAGAAAGTAAATTCCTGGATGTGCATAAAGTGGACCTTGATAATCTACAGGAGCATATCTGGTATTCATTCCCACTGTACTTGGATCTTCCTTTTTCACTAAAGACATTGTATTTTTAAACAGTATTATTCCAGAACAATTTACGTATAAGAAAGCATCTGTACTATTTACTATCTGACAACATGCAGGATAATAACCTGCCATTTGAGTAACTGTCAAATCTTGATAATGCCAGCCTACTAAGGTAATGTTCTGTTCATCCATATACAAATTATCACAATGCATATTAGTATTGCAACCTGAATATCCCTTCCCTCGTGGCTTCCTATAATACAAACAAGGACCAGGATATCCCATCCCGAACTCACCCTTCACCTCTACAAAATGTGGCGGGCGAACATATGTATAATTAACCAATGACAATGGGTAGGCAGTCCATAAACTTGTGACAGATTCAGTAGGGTAACACGCTGTACCTTCACCAAAGAATTTCTTGTGTGTATCTAAAAATACATTGCTCGGGAGTGTCTTTTTTGTACGTACTTGAGAAACAATCTTATATGCAATACAGAATTGTGCATCGTGATCACACTCCAAAACCCAAGACACCCCGCCCAGAACCAAGAGCAGTAATAACACAAGAACAGCACATAACGCTTTTTGTTTAGTAGACCAAAATTCACTTGTATGAACAAGGGGAATTACTGGCTGCTCCTCGTCAGCAACCATTCTGCCAAAGAGGTGCATAGCGAATGATAAGGCAAAGGGGCAAATCTCCAACAAGGAAAGTATACGAGTTCCCAGTGTCCGTCAGAGCCTCACTGGTACAGGCTCCTATTGTTCATCAACGTTGGCGCTCTTGACCACTGGCGGTGGAGCTTGCTCTGTCCTAAGCTCTGGATGTATCCCACGTCGATCAGGATAATGTACCCCCCAAGGGAGTATGTTCAATCTATCCTGTCCAATGTCCCAACAATGCACCAATCACACATCACCCTAAACTAACTCCGTCGGTGCTACAGCAAAGTACACCCTAACTTGCACAGTCCATCCCTGTCTAACCTGACTTCTCCTTTGGTGCACTGTTCTTCGTCCGAGGACGCAAATTGTACCTGGTGACTCCAGGCACAGAAGGATCAGTGAAAAGGGGCTGCTGAATAGCTCTTATTTCTGGCGGGACAGCTTCATTCAAGATGTCATCATTCTCCTTATCACTTTGCATCCATGTGAGGACAGCATTGCTAAATGGAACAAAACAAGGAATCTGCTCGCACTCCTGGTCAGGTATCCCCTCCTTCACCCACTGATCATAGGGCAACGGTATGGGCACCTTTTTACAATGCATGCCATGCACCCAATTCTTCCGACCAGCGACCTTGACAGCCGTACGGGTAGCCAAAAGGATCTTTTCGGGCCCCTTCCAATGCGGCTCCAAACTCTTCTTCCGCTGATAATTCTTTATGAGGACATAGTCCCCAAGCTGGATGTCATGTCCAGGCCCCTCTGGCATAGTTGGTAGGGACTCATGGACCTGTTGGTGAATAGAATGCAAATTTCCAGTTAACTGGTACAGGTAATCAATCAATAAGTGGTACTCAATATCGGCAAACCGACGAGGACGTGCAACGCCCCAGACATTTGCCGGGTGTCCAAACACGACCTCGTACGGTGACAATCCTGTTCTAGAATGTGCTGTTGTTCTTGTCCACAAAAGAGCTAATGGTAATGCATCTGGCCACTGCAACCCTGTGGTCTCCTGGATCTTTGCCAATTTCAGTTTGAGAGTACCATTGTACTTCTCAACCAAACCTGCTGACTGCGGATGGTTTGCAGCATGAAACTTCTGTTTTATGTGCAGACCATCACAAATTAACTGAATAACCTTGGCATTGAAATGACTTCTGTTATCACTCCAAATTGAACAAGGCAAGCTGAAACGAGGAAAGAACTCCTTCAGGAGTACCTTTGCAGTCGTAATGGCTGTATTATCTTTAGTGGGATAAGCTTCAACCCATTTACTAAATGCACAAGCAACCACCAGGACATACTTCAAATTGTTGCATCGTTCCAATTCAATATAGTCAATTTGTAGGACTTCAAAAGGGAAGGTGGGTGGTGCGAAATTACCAGGGTGTGTAGGAGTACCCATCCCAGGATTATGCATCATGCACACCATACAGTACTTCACTAAATGTGCAGCTGTTTTAGAAATGTTGCTATTCTGCCATACAGGGTCTAACAACTTGCAAATACCTTTAGCACTAATATGCGCTGGGCCATGGGCCATGGTGACTACAGGAAGAACATATGCATCTGGTAACATCCATCTCTGCTTCCCTGACTTATCAATCCAACATCCCTCATCGTTCAATTGTGCTGTTCTTTCTTGCCACACTGCTAACTCTTCTGTCGTGGCCTCGCTTTGAATCTCCTTCACATTCTCAAGTGTGTCTTCGAACATAGTAACCTCAGGCACCCACCTAGCAGGTCCTGCCACAAACATTCTTTTCCTTTTGGTCCGGGCTGTTTCCTTAGCTGTCTGATCTGCAAAAGCATTTCCCCTACCTACATCATCAGTGACCTTCTGATGTGCACTGCACTTTACTATGGCCAATTTTTTAGGGAGCGTCAAGGCAGACAAAAGCCTCAGTATGAGATGCCCGTGCTGAATTTTAGTACCATGGGAAGTAAGAAACCCTCTCTGAGCCCAGATTCGCCCGAAATTATGAGCGACTCCAAAGGCGTACTGACTGTCAGTATAAATATTGACAACCAGTCCCTCACTTAATTCACAATCTCGGATTAGAGCGACAAGCTCAGCAGCCTGGGCTGATTGATAGGGAACTCATGATGTCTCAACCACTGTACGCAACGTAGTGACAGCATACGCAGCAGTTGTAGTGCCATCTAGTAATTTAAAACAAGAGTCATTGACATATAGTTCCCCTTGGGGGTCGAATAAGGGAACATCAGTCAAGTCTACACGTCCTTTCATCTCTTCTTCCGTCCGTAAGATACAGTCATGTTTATCAATCTCATCATGCTCAGAAGGGAGGGGCAGTAACGTGGCTGGGTTCAGAGTGGCACATCTTTTAATCGTAATGTGTTTTGCGAACAATGTTAATTCATAACCTGTTAGACGTGCACTGGTGAGGTGCTGTGTCTTTGTCTTATTCAAAAGTGTATCCACAGCATGGGGTACCATGACTGTGAGGTCAGTATCAAGTACGAGTCCAGCCGATTGTCTTATAGAGATGGCCACAGCCGCGACCACTCTTGGACAGCTTGGGAGGGCTCTTGCGACAGGGTCAAGGACAGCAGAGAAATAAGCACACGGCTGTTGCTTATCTCCAAATTTATGTGTTAAAACAGAAAGCACGCAACCAGCCATCTCATGAACGTACAACACAAATGGCTTAGTATAGTCTGGAGTGCCGAGTACTGGAGCCGAATAAAGCGCAGTTTTCAATTGCTGAGAAGACTGCTGACAGTCAGGCGTCCAAGGCAAAGGCTCATGCACATCTTTTAGTGTTAGGGCAAGCAGGGGTTTTATTAGTAACGAGAAGCCAGGTATCCACTGCCGACAGTAGGAAGTGATACCTATAAAAGCACACACATCTTTCTGAGTTTCTGGAACGGGCATTTTAACAATAGTACTGATGCACTCAGGGGTCAGTCTCCTACCCTCCTTCGACAGTAGTTGACCTAAATAGGTGACCGCCTGTCGACAATACTGAAATTTAGAAAGGGACACCTTATGTCCATGTTGAGCCAAATGCAACAACAATTTAACTGTACTGTCCATGCAACCTTGTTCCGTGTCAGAAGCGATGAGCAAGTCATCCACATACTGCACCAATACATTACCTAAGGGAAGTGTCAGAGAATCCAATTGACTTTTTAAAGCTTGACTATAAATACTAGGACTTTCAGTATAGCCCTGAGGAGCTCGACAGAACCTAAATCTCCTACCAGCTAGGATAAAATCAAACAAGTACCTGCTATCTGGATGAATATGAATACTAAAGAAAGCGTTTTTCAGATCAATCACAGAGAAAAATTTAGCAGTAGAGGGGATCATGGTCAGAAGAGTGGTAATGTCAGGAACCTCTGGAAACTGCGGAACCACTATTTTATTAACCTTGCGCAAATCAATCACGAAACGATAAACATTATCATGGTCATCAGAAGAACCTGAGGGCGTCTTTTTAAGAATCGGAAGAATAGGGCTATTACAAATATTGAAAGTTGTCTCCTCAACCACTCCCTTTTTAATCAAATACTGTACAATTTGCTGTATTTTATACTGAGGGATACGCGGCAAAATTGCACAATCCTTAACTTGTATCGAAACCGGTGATATCTGCAACAATCCCACATCTGTGTCGCCCGTTGCCCACAGAGTGGGTGGCACATCTTTAAACTCAACAGGAAGTGGTGCATCTTTGGACAAACACTGCTTAGCGCGTGCTACATCTGGACCCATTATCATATAGACACCCGCTGGAGAACAATAGATAGTGGCATGCAATTTCTTCAACAAATCCAAACCCATCACATTTTCACCACAATTAGGTGTCAGCAAAAATGGCAAATCCACAGTGAAAGGGCCAATAGTCAATGCAAGAGGTTTTGAAATGGGGCTTACAACAGGTACACCAGAGAAACCAACCGACACATTATTATGGCCAGACAGAGCCCCCAGGGACCATATTTTGAGAAACAGAACTCTTCGTCGCACCTGTGTCCACCAAAAATTCCTTAGTCGAACCTTGTAGTTCTGCTGTTACATAAGGACCATGCTGGTCTACAGGTATCGGAACTGGTCCCTTACTCTGTCCCTGGCTGTCCTAGCTATAGGACATTCCTGTCACTTCATCCACGTCATAATCATCATGATAGTACTGTCCTTCAAGAGGGTCATCAAAATAATTTTTATCAGAACGACCCTGTGAGGCTGCAACACTCTGTGCCCTATCAGCCCCACTAGCTCCACGACCCCTACCCCGAGAACCTCGTCCTCTAGGGACTGCCACCTTATGCAAAAGCACAGGACACTCGATACGCCAGTGTCCCTCCTCTTTACAATACGCACACTGATTAGGACCCAAAGGCATAGTTGGTGGCTGCCTACTAGTGCGTGTAAGCTGTCGGGCAAGACCACCACGTCCTCTCCCATTTCCTCTAAAGGCCTGCTGTAACAACACCTTCGTTTTTTAAATCCTTATGCCTCTTTTCTGTCCTCTCCTTTTCTTCATTATCCCTATGCTCAAAATATTGTGCCATATTCAAAATAACAGAGGGAGAGGAGGTAGACCAGGTACTCTCAGAAGCTTCCAATCGAGTCGCAATTTCAGGAAGCAAATTAGAAACAAATCTATTGACAAACAGCCGAACACCCCCCTCGACGGATAAATCTTGTCCGCTATAATCCAAAAATGTACCTTCAAATCGAGTATAGAAATCAGACACACTCTCATCTTTCTTCTGTCGGCAGGCTGACAATTTATCCCAATCCGCTTTCTTGGCGGAATAAGAGAATGCATATACGTAATTATGCGACCTGGCAAAGCAAGTATCTCTGCCCGAGGCTTATCACCTGGCTTTCTTTCATGATCCCATGCCTTAATTTGATCCCAAGTACCACCCAACTCCGGAACATGATCTTGAGTATGGACCTGTCTCCAAATATCAACCGGAACAAGAGGACCAAAACACATTTCAATGTCTGCAAGAGTCATTACCGTCGAAGAAGCAGCTTTAGTCAACTCCTTGTAATAAGCAGTAGGATTCTTTCTGGGGTCAGGCAAATGAGTTTTAAGGGATAAAACCTCGCCCCTTTTCCATGGTGTATAAACCCATTGTTCTTGAAACCGAGCCGCTATACACGCTCGAGTGACATTACCATGCTGATCAGTTAACTCTGGTATCTCTGGGTGATATATAGGATGAACCTCTCTCAGCGGAAACTGAGACACTGACCTGGGACTTCTCTCATGCAATCTTCCCCTGTATGCAACTATTGTTGTAACATTAGCAAAAACCTGTTCTGGCCCCAATTCACTAATATATACTCTGTCTCTAATGTCATATAAAATTTTAGGTGCTTCCGCTTCAAAGTGCTGCTGCCAAAGACCAATCAGAGTAGCAGACATATGTTTAAGGGCATGTTGTTGTATAAAAGGCTCAAAATCTCTAATGGTCACCCAAACATCCTCTACACTATAAATAGGATTACGGGCCCACTGCGCCGCCTGATTAGCTATTACCTGTTTCTCTTCATCTCCCACATCAGACCTCACTAACGGTCCCATGTGTTCCCGAAACTTCGTCCAAACCCTATCTTCAAATCCACGCACTGGCGTCCTACTACTCACTAAGGCCGGAGGATGAAAAACCACAGTGGGAGTAATATGCCTCTTTTTAACGCGTGCTTTTTCCCCGCAGGGAATTGCAACGCGGTCATTACAATGACCGCGTTGTAACCATGCATACCATTACCCCGCAAGTTGTAACAACGACTTGCGGAGGAGGGGCGCTAGATGTTGGAATAGTATAATTTACTATTCCAACTCCAGTATGTGCAACAGTAGGGAAGGTGTTGGATTTCAAATCCAACACCTTCTGCCCCCTCCGCAAGTCGTTGTTCCGACTTGTGGAGTAATGGTATGCGTGGTTACAACACAGTCGTTGTAACGACCGCGTTGTAATTCCCTGCGGGGAAATGTTTTCGCGGTAAACGATGTTTACCCAGTGGGAGAGGCTAAAGTAGTAACGGGTACTATTGTTGTTGGTGGTTGTGTCGCAGGGAAAAGAGTTGGCAAAAGGGATGCTGAAACAATAGGTACAGCAGGAGTGCTAACAGCCACAGTTGCCACAGATGGCAAAGAAACAGAAGAAAGAGGAGGAGGAGCCGAAGCCACAGCCATTGACGTAACAACAGTGGACACAGGGACGGAGACAATAGACCCAACTGTAACGGGCGGCTTTGAGGACGCTGGAAGAGCAGGATATATTCTCTGCGGGGCATATGGAGGTGGGGGTCGGGCATCCAACAACTCTTCCACAAAAGTATCATCTTCCTCCTGAGCCACATATGATTTATCAATATGCAATTGAAACCTCCTATCTTCACATTCAATACCCTTCTCCTGCTTTTCCCTGTCATATGCCACGGCCTTCTGAGTCAACGTCCGCATTCTCCCTTTCCGGGCCTCTTTCTCTGCTTTCATTCGCCTCTGTTTTGCTACTTTTTGCCATGTTCTGAGGGAATCAAACATAGACTGCCTACTTCTTTTCTTAAACAGTTGTTCTTGTAAATACTCAATCTTTTGTTCATAAAAAGTGCCCGTCAACGGCCACTGCAATTTGGCATTGTCCCTCGTATATTTGTGCCATAATGTACTAAACATATTAGGGCCAAGACCATGCTTCACATACATATCGAAATTCGGAGTGCCTTCTGGAGTCGCCGGCTGACTTTCTTCCAATCGAGCATCAGTAGAGCAACACCGACAACACAAAACGAACATTCTACTAAAGCTAGGCATTTTTAAAAGAGAACAGATTCACTATTCTATGCCTAGCAAAAACAATTGCAATTTTCTTCTGTCCCAAAGACGGTCCTTAGACCATACCAAATACAAACCAAAATGGTACCATTTCCACAAAGAACCAAAACAAACTCACCTAATATATGCAGGTTAAAACGAATCTGTTCTCCACTGCCGACTCTTCAGACCAAACGGTCAGATCCAAGGGTTTCGCCGTTCAGGACTCTAGTCGGGATGACCACTGGACGAGGCACCGACCGGTCAGACAGAAGGGGCAGCTGTGAGCATTCGGAACTCTTAGTGCAGGGATCCCTGATCCGTCCGTCCGACCCGACGATGGCCTCGACCTCCGCCCCCGTCCACGGAAGGGGAAGGGCCACTCGCCCGAATGAGTCCCTGTTCGGGCGCCAACTGAAGGAAATGGCCCGACTCGGGTCACTCGGGTCACCAATGAACACCTCTTTGCCTTCTACAAAATGAAGAGTCGGTCAGACAGTAGAGAATACAAACCAATAATAGTTTATTCAAAGTACGCTCAGAGCGGAGCCCTGTCTGCCCAGTCGCTAAGAGTGCTGCAGAGAGAGTCTTACTTCAACAAGCATAAGAATACATTATGTACATTTCAGAATCAATGAAAACCCACCCACCATGGAATTTTCTAGAGGGATGCAGCTGGACAGTAAATTACAAAGGAGTAAGTTTCGATTCTGAGGCCGGGCACACATTATCTGCCTCACAAGGTTACTCTACCTGTGCCTGCCACTAGACAAGTGGGAGAAGGCTTACATCTCAGAAGAAGGGTATGCGCTAATAAGAGCAATGCATTCATTAGTGTGGCAAAACCCAACTCAGAAGAAACATAACTTAGAGAAGGTCGTTTCTCGGAAAGAGAGAAGAATCAGTTTCAATCATGAATCAAAATGGTGCCCACACACAAAATGGCGCCGCGAATGCTAACTTACGTAGAAGGAATACAAAATCACAATTTTTAATCTAACACTGGTTACTTAGATTGCGCTGACAACACTAATTATGACCCCTCGAAAGCCCAGCACTTTCCAAACCTTATCTAACATTGGAGTGGGAACAACTAATCGAACCCTTCCAAAATTCAACACTTTTCCAACGTTACTTACTTTGGAGTGGAAAAGTAAATCTAAGCCTTTCATAGACCAACACTTTCCCTCTTTTTAGCTAGATTGGAATGGAAAAAGTAAATCTGAGCCTTCTAAAGTCCAACACTTTCATTACTTTTGTTTACGTTGGAGCGAAATTGTAAATGTTGCCCTTCCAAATCCAACACTTTCCCTACTTTTACTTACACTAGGGAGATTACACAGGGGTTCAGCTGGCCATTATTTTTGCAGGCAGCCTGGACACGGGGATTTCAAGCCCGAGCAAGCACCTGAGGAGGAGAGACCACCTCCCACAATGCCGCATCACAGCATTAGCACTACAAAGCGATTTTCATCTTCCCGCGGTGCAGTACGCAGCTGGCCATTGTTCTTGCAGGCAGCCTGGACACGGGGACTCCAAGCCCTAGCCTGCACCTGAGGAGGAGGGGCCACCACCCGCAACGCCACATTGCAGCATTAGCATTATAAAGTGCTTTTTATCTTCCCGCAGCGCTGGACGCAGCTGGCCATTGTTCTTGCAGGCAACCTGGACACGGGGACTCCAAGCCCCAGCCTGCAGATGAGGAGGAGGAGCCGCCTTCCGCGATGCACATCACAGCATTAGTGCTATAAAGTGCTTATTATATTCCTGTGGCTTGGGACGCAGCTGCCCATTGTTCTTGCAGTAAGCCTGGACACAGGGACTCCAAGCCCCAGCCTGCACCTGAGAAGGAGGGGCCGCCTCCCGCAACGCCACATCACAGCATTAGCGGTATAAAGTGATTTTTCTCTTCTCGCGGTGCTGGACGCAGCTGGCCATTGTTCTTGCAGGCAACCTGGACATGGCGACTCCAAATCCCAGCCTGCAGCTGAGGAGGAGGGGCTGCCTTCCACAACGCGCATCACAGCATTAGCACTATAAAGCACTTATTATCTTTCTGTGGTGCGGGACGCAGCTGCCCATTGTTCTTGCAGTCAGCCTGGACACAGGGACTCCAAGCCCCAGCCAGCACCTGAAGAGGAGGGGCCACCTCCCACAACGCCGCATCACAGCATTAGTGCTATAAAGCGCTTTTCATCTTCCCGTGCCCCGGGCCAAGGGCGGGCCCGTAATTGCCAGGAAAAGGCAGGGCAGGGCCACCCCCTTGTCTTTTTCGTTATGGGTTATTCTCGATGGTAAGCTTTATTGTTTTTTTCGGCTTTGGACCTACTGACTGCTTGCTTTATTGTGCCCTCACCTCAATTAATTGAATTAAATTGACTGGATTCACACTTTGAAAAACGTGCAGCTGGCTGCTTTAAGATTGCAGTAGAAATTACGGCTGTTGCTAAAGAGTTTGTGGGACTGTCTATGACCCCCAACCTTGTCTCCTATCTTGAGAGAGGCCCCTTGGGCACCAAGGAAGCCAGCTTATTTTACCCCTGTGCACAAAAGACTCGAACTGTGCTTAAATTCTGCGCCAGATTATTACCTGACATTTGGTCACGGCCACAGGAGTATTTATACTTGGTACAGGGAGACTGTGCCTGCGTGCCGTAGTGGTTGTTTGGTTATTAGGTTAAAAAATTTGAGTTCCATAACTAGAAGATAATGCAAGATAGGGCACATAGGGTGAAGTTTATGCAAGGGCTTTAGTGGGGTTTATTATTATTATTATTAAGGAGGGGTAGAGACTTAGAAGGGAACCAAGGGCTAATTTATCTTATTTTTACAATATTCCAGAACCTAACGAGGAATAAGATCTGTGTTTTGATAATTAGGTATCATAATTCCCTCTGGCTACTTGGGCTATCTGGTAATATGGGGAAGCAAAAGGCAATAGAACCTGTGCATGTGACTGAGAAATATAGTAAAGCTACTCTGCAAATAAACAGTCAAACCTTAAGTGAGATTGATCAGCTAATTGAGAAGGTGGAATCCTCTTTAGGGGCTCTTACTGCTCAAAATTTAGATGCTGCCACCAAAGTGAAAAAATGCCCCCCAACATTTCAAGTTATTTCCAAAAATCAGTGCCATTACCCCCTACCCAATACTGCTCAATTAGAAGAAATAAAGGATGTAGTGCCACTCCCTGTCCATCAACAACATTTAATTTAGCCTACCTTTTTTGCCACAGTAATTTTCAATCAGGATAATTTATTTTCATTCTTCCACAGATCTTACCCAGACACTAATGTATGCATTCCTTGACTGATTTACTCTGGCTTCAAGAGTTTTCTGCTACCTCCCACTACAGGTAGCATTGCCATTATTTTTAGCTTAAGCCCTATTTCCACATATTGCTTCTTCCCGCATTCTCACTCTCGCCCCTTTCCATTCTCTTATACAGCACTGACCGGATTTTCTGTAACCTGGTCCTGATGATGACCTGAATTTCTTACAGGTTGAAACGCTGTTGACCATTCAGCGCATCCTTGGGCGTTCTTTGGTTTCTTAAATCAGTTGATTTTTTTCATGAACCATCAATATACCGTTCTGTAACCACTCTTTAAATCATTTTTTGCGCTGCCTTTTTCATTGTTATTCACTTTATTTCACGTGTCACCTGTGCCGTTCCCCTCCTACATGAGCACGTATGTGCACACGAATGTTTGGGTTAACTATTGCTGTCTAAATACAGACCGTCCTATACGTCCTCTCTAAATTATTGTGGTCTCCCATTCTTACCTTTGCACTGCAATTGATTTGTTTTCTTTATGAATTTGTGCACTAAATGATTACCTGTTGAGACATTGTTGTTTTGTTATACTTGATTTACCTGGATCTCGACTGTGTCTGTGGGTTATCTCCTGTATTTTTTTCTGTTACTTTCTAAAAGTGGCATTTTCAAACACACAATTTAAAAAACATCTTTACTAAAAGATGTGTTATTAAATTCTGAGTTCAAAGAGCCTAAACTTTATTTCTCTATCTTGTCCCAATGGGAAGTTATACTTGTAAGATGTTATAAAGCATCTCCATTCTATCCTATGGGGCAGAAAACCTTTCAATAGTGAAAAACAAAATTGGCAGTATGTCACTATCAGGACATGTCACACACACCAGTATATGTCCTACCTTTCACATACATTGCACCCTGCCCCTGGGTGTATCTTGGCCTACCAAAGGGGTGCCTTACATGTAAGAAAAGGGAAGGTTAGAGCCTGGCAAGGGGGTGCTCTCGCCAAGTCGACATGGCAGTTTAAAACTGCGCACAGACACTGCAGTGGCAGGTCTGAGATACCTTTTCAGGGCTACTCGTGTAGGTGGCACATTCAGTGCTGCAGGCCCACTAGTAGCATTTGCTTTACAGGCCCTGGCACACTCAGTGCACTTTACTAGGGACTTACCAGTAAATCAAATATGCCAATCATGGAGATCCAATTGTAATACCAATTTACACAGTGAGCACTTGCACTTTGACACTGATCAGCAGTGGCAAAGTGCCCAAAGCATCTAAGCCAGCAAAAACGAAATCCAGCACAGCATCAAAAATACAGGATGTAGAGGCAAAACATCAGGGGAAACTACGCCAAAGATGCCATCTCTAACACTGACTTTACGGGGACACTGTCACAACAAGGTGGGCTGCCAAGGCCTAGTACGAGAAACGCAAGAGCAGCTATTTCACCAGCACCAGCATTTAGGTTCATTAACAACTCTAGGAAGAACTTGCAGAGGCCATCTTATTTGACCCAAGTAGCAACTTGTCAACTACAGGCCCATAGACCAACGCTTAATTCTGATATCCTTAGACCAGTCAGTAGAAACAGAAACACTGCCCTTAATCTGGTTCGTGAAAGAGAGAGAGGCTATTATTTTGTTATATTCCCGGGTTAGGCCCATGTAGAGAAGCAGCTTATTTCTTACATTGTCCTCACATTAACATTTCAGTCATGAACTTTTGCACATATTTGCATGTACGACAATGTTGGATTAGTTTCCCTGAAACTAAACTTGTTTACATATCTAGCTACGCACATCATTATCACAATGCCCTGAACATCATGTACAAGATCTCTTTTCGCACTATGTACTTATGTCATCTCTATCTTCATCCATGGGGCGACAGGGCTATCTACATATCCATAACATCTCTAATCCATATGCTCATTGCAAGGCTGCTTTCTATTATAAAAGATGAGCATCCAGATAGATTGGGAGAGGAGGCACTTCAGCTGGCACCGAGGGTACCGACATGCTGAAACTTCACTTCAGTTCACAGTTGACTCTCTGACTATGACAGGTGAACAAAGATGTGTTCCATGCAAGCATATGTATAACAACCTCCTGGGCCAAGAGAACATAATGCACAACATCATTATTTCGGCCTAATTTGTGTGGCCCTGTTACATTAAGTGTATATTCAGCAATTAGAAACCCCTAGAAATATTCTCATATTATGGCCGGGAACCGGATGTCCAATCAGGAAAACTAAAGGATTCCTATACAAGTATCACGTTTTAATTCAGTTATCAAAACACAATCACAGACCTATAATTTAGTGCAATGCATGTAATCAGTTGTTTGAGTACCGAAAGCTATGCTGTAATTGGGCTGTAAAACATTGCCTGAATGAAAAGGAATTAATGAATGCGAATTCGAAAGTCTACAAACTGCGGTTAATATGCTGTTACTTCGAAAGACATACCACAACTAATAATCTTCCTTTATGGATATGCTGGTAGTGTTTAATCGGGCGAGTGAAAGTATTCAGGTGTTAAACCACTACATTAGCGTGAAAAATTGCACTGTTATTTACTCAGCTGTGTATGATTTCTTGCTGTTGCCTATTTTTGTTTCTGTCTCACAAGTCCCTTTTATATATTGCACATTTCCTTTTCTTTTGTCTCTGTGTTTTCAGCCGAGCAAGATAAGAATCTCCTTCAGCAAATTAGACTTGGCCTCTGTCTTTCTTGATCTGTTACAGTAATGACTCAAATTCATGCTCTGTTACAAATGAAGAGAGGGTTGGTATAAGATAATTTGAGGTGTGTATATTACTACAGCTTAAAAGCCACTTTTTGACTGAAAAGGCTATGCATTACATTTCCAGATAAGCAGGGCTGACGATTGGTGAACAGCTGAACTGTCGCTGTACATACACACACGCACACACCCACACACGTGTGTGTCTGTGTGTACATATATACATGTATATAGTTCATACACTGTGGCCAACCCCACGGTGCTCTGCCAAATGCCACGTGAGTGTGCAGTGGATGGTTGGCTAATGGTGGGTGGTTGGCTGCCCATGGGGGATATGTGTGCAGGACCTGTGACCTACTTCCCTCTGCACACGGCCCGAAGGCCATGCATAGTGGGGAGTTGTCTGTCTGTGGGGGCATGCCCTGGTTGAGCGCCTCAGAGCCGTTAGCTGCAGTTTTCTAGATGGGTTTGGAAGTAGATTTAAGGGTGAACCCCGAAATTCACTGCAAAAAATAAAAGGTTAAAGTGACATCATAGTTAAGTGTTGAAATAAAATAAAGTATAGCATTTAAAAAACAGCAAAAACACTGAAATTCACAGTTCAATGTTTATGACCTTACATATTACATCACTCATTACATGTTAAATGACATCACTGATGACATCCCTGAGCAGTGCATGGTAGGGGCACAAGTTATATTTTGCTCAGTATACTATAACTTGTGAATTTCAGTGTTTTTTGGGTTTTTATCTCATTTCAATACCTAACTATAATGTTTCTTTTTCAGTGACTAGGTAATAATAACTTTGGGTCCGTTTGACAAACCTTCATGAAACTTTAAAAAAAAAAGTTCATCCAACTCAGCTCCTTCCTGGAAAGGTTTGTGGTGATCGCTCAAGCGGGCCCGAGAAAAAGGGGAGTTCCCAAAAACAGTT
Organism: Calotriton arnoldi; assembly: GCA_963921515.1. NCBI lineage: Eukaryota > Metazoa > Chordata > Amphibia > Caudata > Salamandridae > Calotriton > Calotriton arnoldi. The sequence goes on from CAWUFW010004253.1 coordinate 1,262,129, forward strand.
TTCCACATGCAAATTTCTATCTGAATTTCAAGAAGTTATAAAGGTAAAACTACTGAAACAAGTTACACCTCATTTAGCAGAAAGCCAGATCTTAACTCAAAAAGTGTGCTTTTTGTGATTTGGTGTAAACCCATTCAGGTGTTTCAGAAAAATGTGCGTTCAAATTATAGTTATATCTGGACTATTGGTGCCCTGATATGCTCCGATTAACCACTTTAAAGGGGACTAGTCAATCCTGATTGATTGGTCACAACCTGAAAAATATGTTGTGCCAGCTAATACAGGACTCTGAGAGATCCTCCATGTGTCTTGAAAATGAATGAAAAAAATATATAAAGAAGCAGGGTGAGCACACCCTGACCCCAAAAGGCATGTGGGAGGTGGGGTCTGAAAGGGACCCCACTTCGTTTGGATGGTCACAACATTAACAACATGTTGTTGAAGCTATTAAAGGACTCTGGGACATGGTCCCCATCAAAAGTCATTGTACTGAAAGTCTGTTTTTGAGGGTCTCAAAAAGGAGCACACATAAAGGGTGATAACAGATATTAGTCACAATATAAATCATTTGTTGGTTGTTGGAGCCATACTAATTTTGGGAATTGTGGTGGATTCTAAAATGATTTTGCCCCGTGTAAAATTCTGATCCTCTGCTGGGATTCGATGAACTATGATTGATAGAAAACTGTTTTCTCTCATGGAGGTTATGGAAGGTGCTCCAGAAGCTAAAATGTGAGCATAAGTTCTGTAAATTCACACTCTTTTCCTCAGTCATGTGAGAATAAAGTTTGAGATACTGAGTAAAATGTGTACTTCCAATAACAGCAGCCTGTCAGTTGATTCCCCAGTGTTTCACTACAGACTCCCACAGTGTTATAATGAACAGCTAGTGCACTAATATTCATATTTATGACAAGAATGTGGCACACCTAAAGCCATCTTGATTGAATCAAAGCTATAAAACTTAAAACATTACCTTTAGAAATGAACAAAATGAGTGGGTTTCTATTGTCATAGAAATTATGGTTAGTGATATATAAAGCAAAAGTAGGACACATTTTGTATGAGTTCTCAAATATCTTCTTTATACATTTCAGTAAAACATTCTGTCATCAGATTGAACCATGTACTTTCAACACCAGCAGATGCCTGCCAGTTAACTTCCTGGTGATCAACTGCAGCTTTACCACAGTGCTCTAAGAACAACTAGAGTGCTAACATTCTGTATTTAAGACAAAAGTGTGGCACACCTAAACCCAATATTGATGGAATCAAACCTGTCCAGATGCAGCCCAACTATCACCCAAAGAAATGTAGCCCAATTATAAAAGAGTGCAAAATGCTTAAGTGATTCATGCAACAAATAATCAAGTGGTACATTTGATAAAAACATAAAAATATCAACTAATTTAAAAGCCTTTGTCCTTATTTGAGAACTCAGAAAATGTGTCACCATTTTAGCTTTCTAGAGGAGGAACCAAAATTTCGATGTGAATAGAAACAACTCTCATTTCGTTTATTTATAAAGGGAATGCTTTAAGTTTTACAGTTTTGATTCCATCAAGATGACGTAAGAGACCTTCAGAGTTGTGGAGATGACAAGATGCAGCCCGTGTCACTCATAGCCTCCAATTCTCAGCACTTCTTGCAACCTCCCCTCCACTGAGAATATGCCACAATGTGATGTGAGGCAGCAGATATTAGGCATTGGTGATTGGATCTGTTAGAGTTTCCAGACATGTCGCAGGATGAAAAGCATTAAGAACGTCAAGGAGCATAACTCCTGTGGCTGCAGAGGATTACAGCGGTGAGTGTGAGGATTCCTCCACTTACTCGTCGTCCCATGGTGACGAGTAAGTGCAGCAGAATAATAGCGACAAACACCATGGTGTTTAGACCCCGCCTCAGTATCATCAAGGCAGGACTGCATGGCGATTGCAGCTGCGATTACCTTGAATGTGGCCTACTAGTTTGCCTCTGTGAAAGGAACAGAAAAGCTCAACAAAGCTATCAGTGCCTGCATCCCTTAGTTGGTACACAAACCTCGTGGCTTTCTTTGTACACTGTTATTAATAGGAAAGTGCTGTGTCCTGCCGAAGTAGCATCTAAATGAATTAATGAAGTCTCCTTGTGGTGTCAAGGTTTCAACCTAAGAAGTGTGATGACTACTAAAGCAGCAGCGTCTGTCAGTAAAGGATGCTATGTGGGGCTGCTACAGATTGGAAACAGCCCTAGGCTGGTTGCAAACTTTGCGGAAGGGATTATGGAAAGCTTGAAAGAAAGTGCTCTGTGCTTAGGAGGTGAGGCAACGCCAAATAATCTATCATCAGACGTACAGGAAGCTCTAAAGACGATGAAGCTGGAATGTATTGGATAAACATAATAAGTTTGCTTTGGTCCATCCTCAAGGAATAGCGATTTCCTTTGTTTCTCAATTATAAAACCATCAATAATACAAGAGGAACCGGGGTTCTTATGATGGCGGTAGCTCAGAAACAGCCTTTTATACCTTTTTGTGGAGGCTGTGTCTCAAGATGCTGTGTTAACCCCACATCATGAGGTATCTGCCGGGCTGTCAACGGACACAATCTCAGCTGTAAACACTGTAACTGAAGTAGGCAACTTGTAAGGTGCAATGGGTACTGTAATGCAGGAAAATAAGATAATAGATGGAGAAATGCCTACAATTCTTAAAGAAATACTGATAGAGCTCAAGCAGATTAAGCAACACCAGAAAGACCCCAGTAAGCAGCTCTCTGAGGGATAAGAGAGGGTGGATGAAAAGAATTCACAGATCTTGAAGAGAGTGAAAGAAATGGAACAGCAGGTTTCAAACTGCAAGGATAGACTGTCCAAGGCTTCTGGGCTGGTGGATCGCTATGCAAGAGAAATTATGTCACTTTGGAATAAACAGGAGGAGGTTGAAAATCATTCCAGACAATCTAACTTGAGAATAAAGAGCATCCCTGAGCATAAGCAAGAGGCATCTGGGACAATGTCTTATGTGGAGGCTCTGATTCAAAGCTATGCCCTACCAGATTGTTTGCAAAATGTAACAATTATGAAGGCACATAGGGTGCCCTCTCATAATCTGCCTAATGGCAAGAATCCCAGAACAATGTTAGTCAATTTTGCTGACTTCAGAATTAAGGAAATTATATTGAGTAAAGCCTTATGTTAGAGGATTTTACTGTTAATAATGAATTTTCTTTTAGACTCTTCTTCAATGTGACTATTGATTCAATTTGTAGGCGGAGGGATTTTAAATCACTGCTAATACCCCTATGCTTAGTAGGAGCATAGGTTATATAGCCCAGCCCACAAAGCTGAAAGTTCTATATTAAGGTCAATTTCATTTGTTTGGATCAATGGAAGAAGCACAATTGCTTTTGAATTATTAACAGGACTCAAGCGGCTTGAAGAAATAAATATGCTGGTTGTGAGAGGTTGATAACTGAGAAGTGAGAGAACAGGAAATCCACTTTGCTCAGGGATTGCAGCGGGTGAGACCTGGCAGGGCAGGAAAGCTGGGGGGCGGGATGGGTGAGTGGGACGCGCATAGGAAGATTAAAATATGGGAGAGCACATAGTTATCGGAATACGATCATTCTCGCGATTACTCAATAATATATGCACTTTATTTACAATGTTTACAAGCTATAGGTAGGATGAGCAATGTTAGGTCTACAAAATTATCACTATATGCAAGTTGTCAAAAGTATGCATGCCCTATTAGGTATAAGGTTAGCATATGAAGTAAGTTCACGTTGCAATGTATTTAATATTAAGCATAAAATTGCACATATGTGACGTTTCCACATTGCACTTTATTGTACATTTTGCCCATTGGGGCCTGATTCAGAAAGGTAAAGGTACACTTTTGTGTAAGTTTACGATTCTTTGCTATTCCCAAAGGTATTTCACTACTAGTATCTTTATGACTACAGAATCTCTGCACATAAAAAGATAGGGCTGTCCTATTTTTGTATGTGCTGAGACTCCACAGTCGTAAAGATACTCCTCATAAAATACCTTTGTGAATAGCCAACAATTGTGAACTTGCACAAAAGTCTAAATTTACCTTGTGAATCAGGCCCCATATATTTCAAACTTGCACTTCTGTTAGCTGTATTTTCCACAGGTGGCCTATTAGGAGTATGGCGAGATGGTTATGCACTATATATCTATGCTGTTTTCATGTTTATTGATTATGAAAATCTGTATTGTGTTTTATTGCAGATTTGGGGGATTTGATGCTACATGATGAAGATTGGTAGCAGCAATTTGAGGATTATATTGTTTAATGTAAATGATTTGAATAAGTGCAAGATGAAAACCTTGAAAATGGATTATAGACTAATCTCCAGAAGAAATCCTTATTCAAGAGATATATGTAAAACACACTAAAATTGGAGATTTTTCAATGTTCTAAAAATGGGTAGATTTGGAATGGCTTTCGTCGTCATGAGCATCCAATAGAGGGGTAGCTATATACATCAATAGAAATTACAGATGGATATATGTACCTCACTTGCAGATAAAGAGGGTAGGTGAGCTTGGGTTAATGGTTTGGTTGATGGCTTAGGATTCACAGTTACTACAATATATGCTCCAGTTAAGGATTACCCAGCAACGCTCATTGATTTATTTCAGCAATCGTGGTTATTCCAGATAAGGTGATTTTAGGTGGTGACTTTTATTTTCTCCAGTATCTGAACCTAGATTCATCAGCGAATTATCACAGACTGAATAAAAGTAGAATGACTAAGGTACTATTGGACTACCAAAAAAATCATCCAGGATATGGTTTTTCAGAGTTATAAAAATATCAACGACTACTGACAATAATTAGATTCCTGTAAGCTGCAATCTTTTTCTTAAAAGTCATCCAATCCCAACATTGGCTCTGAGTTCTGGGCAAGCTTTGGTTAAACCATTTGCTTTGGAACAAGTTAAAGTTTCTAGGGAATGGGAAATTGAGTGGTGAAGATGGGTTTCCAATTGAGTTTTTAAAAGATTTTCAAAAATGTTATATCAACATATTTTGAAACTAGCAAATCACAAACTGCAAGGAGGGAGAATTTCACTCTCTTTTGATACCGCTTTAGTGGTAAGCATCCTTAAAAAGATAAAAGCCCTGAGAATCTTAAATCTCATAGGCTGATTAGTCTCTTGAAAACTGAGTACGAAAAAATAACAAAACTGTTGGCCAATAGAATGAATCAAGTTGCACGTCAATTAATAAATATAGATCAAAATTATTTTAAAGCTGGTAGACAATTATCCACTAACATAAATTATTTAATCTAAGCATTTGATATTTTTATAGTAAACAGATCCCAGCACCGATCTTTTTATTGGATTCCTAGACTGGGATGTCCATTATCCCCTATTTTATTTGCTTTTTTATTGAGCTTCTTGCTATTGCTATTAAAAATGACATGTCAATTAAAGCCGGCATCGACAAAATGTCCAGAATGAAATTGTATTCTGATGATATCATGCTTTTTTGAGACCTGAGCTGGATATCCAGCATTGTGTTTTTAATACCTTTTCGCTATTTCAGTAGATGGGTGAATATAGAAAAAAATAAGCTGAGTTCTGATATGAAATTGCACTATAGACACTTTAGTTTCAGAGCTATGGCCATTGATTAAGTTGAGTCCAAAGAAGTATTTAGGGAATATATACCACCACGAATATGGATTATTTATTATTTATTTATTTGAGTTAAACTACATACCATTAATCAATAAAATAAAATTTTTAGAAAATGGAATCCCCTTCGCCTCTCGATTATATGTAGAATAGCACTGATTAGAATGTTGGTTTTACCCCTACTTAAAGTTTAATATGCTGCACTTCCATGTTTTTTGCACACTAAATTATTTAGAAAACTTAAGGCACTGTTTTCTACATTTATTCGAGCCAATAAAAATCCCAAGGCTGTCCCTGAATATACTGTATAAATCAACAAAGAGAGGGGGTTTGACCTTGCCGGTTGTATGATATAAGCACAAATGGTTTTTACCATGGGTGCCTCTACCACGCAGCCCAACCATGAATGCATCTTAACCATGCATTCCTTTACCACGCATGCCTTTACCACAACATTTTGTGGTATAGGCATGAATGGTAAAGGGGTATGTGTGGCTAAGGTCACCACTACCCCGCCTCCCCCTCGACCATCCTCCCACCCCTGCCCCCTCTGCACTGTCCCTTCAACTACCCCAAACCCTTCCACTGCCCTAAAACCTACCCCGTCCCCAACACTGAAAACTACCCCAACTACCCATTCCCCTCCCACTGCCATAAGGACTAAAACCCTACATTACCCCACCCACCACTGTCCCTTAAACTACCACAACCCTTTCCACTGCCCTAAAACCTACCTCGACACCCCCTTTGCCCTAAACACTAACCCAACTACCATTCCCCTCACACTGCCCTAAGGCCTAAACCCCTACACTACCCCGCCCCGAACCCTGTGCTGTCCCTTAAACTACCCCAACCCATTTCGCTGCCCTAAAACCTACCCCAACCCCTCCTCTGCCATAAAAACTAACCCAACTACCCATTTCCCTCCCACTGCCCCAAGGCCTAAAACTCTGCACCCTAACTTACACTGCCTGATCCCCCTTCTCCCCCCTGCACTGTCCCTTAAACTACCCTGACCCCTTCCACTGCCCTAAAACCTATCCCAAATTACTCCCAGCCCTTAAAAAAGACAGCCCCACTTACCTCACCACGGCGTCTTACTGCTTCCGTCTTCCAGCAGCTAGACCGCGCACTGCCTTAACCACACATATGCGTGATGGTAAACAACGTTTACCACAAAACTTTTTCCCCGCAGGGAATTACAACGTGGTCGTTACAACGACCGCGTTGTAATTCCGCATACCATTACTCCGCAAGTCGGAACAACGACTTGCGGAGGGGGGAGAAGGTGTTGGATTTAAAATCCAACACCTTCCCTACTGTCCGCACCGACTAGAGTTGGAATAGTAAATTATACTATTCCAACATCCAACAACAACGACTTGCGGGGTAATGGTATGCGGAATTACAGCACGTTCGTTGTAACGACCGCGTTGTAATTCCCTGCGGGGAAAAAGACTGCGTGATAACGAGGTATATTCATGCGTGATTAAGGCATACGCGTGGTTAAGGCATGCGTGGTAGAGCTTTCATAGTCAGAACACTTGTGGTTCAGACCGCGGTGTTCTGACTGTTTCCCAACATTGCCAGATGTAAAACTATATTATTTTGCCAATGTAGCACAATTTCCCTCCCGTGTATATAACGTACATTCAATAAACAGTGTAATGGATAATGATTTCATGAGCCAGATGCTCATGGAATGGAAAATTGTGGACTTTCTGTGTCTGACTAAATCGCCCAAAAAGTTTGATATATAACACTGTTATAGGTATTAAAAAGGAAAGAGCAAATGTTCAGGTATTACTCTGTTCTATGTCATAATGTGTCCACTCGGCTAGAAGATATTGCGCTAGAGCAACAACCACTCTAGAAGGGAACATATTGCAAAGATGGAGCATGAATGGATACTTTAACTTGATGGACTTTTTAAATCAGGACACATGGGCAGCACGGGCTAGTATTGGACCCCATATTAGATTTTTTAAAGATTCTATGTTATGTTTTTATAATTGAATTTCACACTTTTTAAAGAAAATAGACCCGAAATTAGTACAAATGAGATTGCAACTCGTTGAAGAACTTATAGAGACAACCACAAATAGATAAGTAAGATTCTGCAAAATTAGGCCCAATGACATGAAGGAGACAGTCGCATTTCTAAGATTGGCTCATAAATGCCAGTCAGCCGAGAACTTGACTGTCTTTGTTGAGAAATGGAACACAATAAACTGTTAGAATTTTTCTGTTCTTAAAGGAGCGAATTTTCACAGAATGCAATTTTTTACTAAGTGGTTATTGTATAGCGCACTGGCATTTTTAAAATAAAATCAAGTCACAAATTCCATCAAACTGCTTTAGATGTTCACCACAGTTGGAGGGTATCTGGATGCATATTATATGCCTCTGCCCGAAATTGGAGAATTATTGGACAGAAATATTACAAACTGTCAGAGCATGCTAGGTTTGATGATCCTCAATTAATTCTACTAGGCTATACTTCATACATAGGACTGAGTTTGAAGTGGGAAGAGTTGTGGTGCAGCGGCCAGGGCCGGTGACTCCAGAACACGGGGGCTCACGGTTCGATCCCCGGCAGCATGTTAGCCCAGCACCTTGTGACCCTGGGCAATAGCTCGCTTAATCTTCCCGACGGCCCCCAGCACCGGGGTTAGCTGCACGCTTTACAAATGCTGGTATTATTATTATTATGAAGCATCACAAAAAGCTGTTATAGCAATGCCTGTAGCACGCCTTTTAATATTGCAAAAGTGGAGGACAATATCAGTACCCTTGTTTGAACAGTGGAAAGCGCAAACTGTGCAAGGAAAAGAATGTGAAAAGATTCATGCATTAAGAACGGGATCATTGATAATTTTTTTAGCTCCGTGGGATAATTTTGGGTAAAGAAGTAGAACCTATTGCATTCTAGAAGGGAATTTTTGGAGCATCTGGCGTCACTCCACCCGCCCTTCAGGTTTTATGATGTAGTAATGTGTTAAATTATTACGGGTTAGTATAAACTATGAAAACTATGAAAACGCACGAAGGTAAAATTATGCATTCATAGTATTTAATCACTGCTATATGGAGGGGGGTTTTCAGTATTTTTCTGCTGAAAATTGATGCAATACTGTAATTAATGTAATGTGATTTCTCCCCCAAAAAAATACATAAAAAGATGACTTCAGGTATGCCATTATTTTGTCATAAATACGGAATGTTAGCCCTCTAGTTAGACATCAGAACACTGTGGGTAGAGAAGGGGCTGTGGCACAGACTCAGACAATAGAGGGCAGGGGGCAGGAAGAGGGGGAGAGACAGCAAGCTGGCCACTCCAGGAAGGCAGGAGGGGCAGTGGCAGCACAAAAGACCACACAGGGCAGATGGGAAGGGCAATGGCAGATCGATTGACTATGGAGGGCAGGGGCAGCAAGCCAATCATGCAAGACAGGCAAGACAGTCTGTGGCAGCTCAACGAACCATGGAGGGCAGGAGGGAGGGCCAGTGGCATGCACACGAACAATGGAGGGCAGCGGGGAGGAAGGCGAGTGCAGCAAGTTGACAATGCAGGACAGGCAGGGGGGCAATGACAGCACAATAGAGCATGGAGGGTATAAGGGAGGGGTCAAGGGCTCGCAAATGGACCATGAGGGGCAGCGGGTGGGGGACTGTAGCAGCAATCTGATCGTGCAGGGCAGGTGGGAGGGGCCGTGGCAGCCCAACAGACCCTGGAAGGCAGGTTGGAGGGTTAGTGGTAGTACATTGGGCCATGATGGGAAAGATGGAGGGGCAGGGGCATGCAGAAAGGGCCATGGAGGACAGAAGGGAGGGGTAGAGGATGGATTCAGACAATAGAGTGTGGAGGGAAGGGGGGAATGGGGCAAGGGCAACAAGCTGACCGTGCAGTGAAGGCAGGAGGGCCAGGGACAGCACAACAGACCATGCAGGGCAGGCAGGAGGGGCAATGGCAGCACAACAGACCATGGAGGGTAGAAGGGAGAGGCAGCATAATGCACCCTGGAGGGCAGGAGGGAGGGGATACGGGCATGGACATGGACAATGGTATGCAAATGGGAGGGGGAAGGGCCAGGGGGTGCAAGCTGACCATGTTCGGTAGGCAGGAGGGGCAGTGGCAGCACAACAGACCTTGCAGTTCAGGCAGGAGAGGCAGTGGCAGCACAATGGACCATGGAGGGCAAGAAAAAGAGGATAGGGACTTCGACTTGGATGATGGAAGGCAGAGGGCAGGGACTGGTTCAGCACGTTGATAATGCTGGAATGGGAGTGGCCGCCCAATGAACCATGGAGGGCGGGAGAGGAGTGCAGGGCATGCACATGGAAAACAGAGAGCAGGGGAGGAAAGGTACCCACAAAGGGGTATCATGAGGAACAGTGGCAGTACAAAGGACCACCCAGGCCTGGAGAGAGGGGACAGGGGCATGGACTCAGACAATGGAAGGGAGTGGAAGGGGGCAGGAGAAGGAGCCACCAACTGACAACCAAGAGTAGACGGGAGGTGCTGGGGCACGCAAATGGAGAGCAAAGGTCAAGCAGGAGGGCGGCAGAGGCAGCAAGCTAACCATGAAGGGCAAGAGGTGGAGGCAGAGGCATACCTATGAAGAATGGAGGGCAAGCAAGAAGGGAACAGGAACAGGGACAGCAAGCTTACCACGCAGGTCTGGCTGCAGTGGTTTGGCCATGAGCATATTACATTACACATGACATATTAAATGATATAATTAATGACACACTGATGGCATCTCAAATTACATAATTGATATCATCGTCCATGCTACTGCTTCTCAAAATATCAATAAACAGCTCAATCATTTTAGAAAATAAAGTAATTAGTAAAGGGCCCCCAAACATATACAGCACACATTGACTATGTACATGTGTATATCTATGAACTATAAATAATATAGTTCGTGAGACAAGTCTAATTCAATATGAAACATTGATATGGTACACAGATTAATGACTAGCAACATTTTAAGTGTAAACAGTAAATCATTTGAACAAGGTATAGCCTGAAGGCAACTATTGTGAGTTAGAGATGTATGCTACAAATAGGTTGTGGCTTAATTCAAAGTCCTGTTGACAAAATATGTGAGGAAAACTAAAGCTTATGTTTACAATACAAAATGGCGCATTTCAAGAATATGAGTAAGGTATTTTTACAAACATGCCTTATGAGTGGCTAAAACATACTTGTGAAGCCGGTGATTTAAAATTCTATGTCAGGTTAGGTATTTAACATGTATATCTCATTAAGGTAAATAATGACCAAACCCTTTTTGAACGGTATTTAAGGTTTAATAAATTGCTGATTGCATTATGTTTCTTACTCACTGGAATACCAGTAACAAAAATAGCATTATCTCTACTAAATGTGGATGTCTTTATGTCCTGTATGCTGCAAAGGGTTACTGCCCTTAGCACTACAGAGGTGGTAGAAAATTGGGCCTAGGTGCAGCTCGCTGATAACCTCCAGTGTGAAATGCATATATCAAATTGTCTCATTCATTGGATGATGTAATCAGTGATCTCATGAAGGATGCAATTTGAGATGTTATCAGTGATGTCGAGATTGATTAAATTTAAAATGTTATGAGTGATGATTTATATATATTACAGAGAGGCAATAGTCACTGTGTTGTTTTGGTTGATACCTATTGAAAAGGCATTCTTTGGTCTGCATATAACATTTTACCCAGTAGAAAGGTTTGCAAAAAACTTGTCAATCTACTTAATCAGTCAGTTATATTTCAGCATGCAAACTTGTTTGAAGATCTGTTCATGGCAAAAAGGTAAATGGGTTTAAAAAAAACAAGCGATTTTCCGTTTTAGCTCACAAAACATTTTTGGCCAAAAGATAAATCAAAAACTGCCAAACGGATTTATACCAAACTTGGCATGAAAGTAAAGCTTTACTTAGAAACCCTGCCTCAGAGAATCTCACAATGGGAGATTAACCACTGGTAGACTTTATCTTAGCAAAACTTGAATACTCATCCCTTAAAGTCTGGGACTCTGGATTTGTTTACCATCTTTCCTCACTCCACGGGTTTCAGCTCTCCATCTTTAGTTCACAGAAATGCAGTTAGACTCCAAATCCTAAGATGTCTCATTAGCCATTCATCTAGCTCACAGTCATATAAATATTGGGGGCAGCAGCTCTATAAGACTGACTGTTATTCCAATTTCTGTTTCCTATTCATTCACACTGTATATCAACTTCCATATACAGTGCATCATGATACACTATGCAAATCAGCATAGCTGGATCAGGACAAATAGAGCGTGTCATTATAGAAAAATACTTGCGCAGAATGTGTCTCTCAGGTAACCCTGCAGCACCTTAAACAAATCAATACTGTAGGAAAAGATCCCCCCGTTACATATGAATATATTTTTATCTGCAGCTCGCACATTTTGCAATGACATAATTATTACTTGATCTCAGTATAGCTTTATAGATAGCAGACGAGGGCTACACCGGTTGTTAAAGGCCCTAATCCTGAGTTATAGTCATGGATCTATAATGAGGGTAAGGGCCTTTAACAACAAGTATAGCCTGAAGGAGAATAGCTATAAGGCTCAGAGCGAGCAGAAGCCAGGGTTGGTCATCACATTGTACACCCCGACTATCCATAATTTTTGCCGCAGCACTGTCGCTGTCCTCTGCTATTGACCCAAGGTGCACAAAATTCCTGACTGTAGGGTTGGATTTAGAGACCTCATTAGGTTCACTGTAAAGTAGGTACTTGTTTGATTTACTCTCATAATTTTTATGGTAATTATTTGATACCAAAACCCGCTCACCTAACCCTGTTAAGGGCTGGGATACTAATTCTCACTTTCTGATCCTGAAGAAACGCCATGGATCCCTCCTGGACTCCTGAGGCATGTAACATGTCAACCTATACACATTGATAGATTGCCTTTTTTCATAACTAGAAGTAAACAATTTACACATATCTTTTATCCTTACCAAGGGGACCCCGGATTAAATATATATTTTTGGAGCCCCTTAGGTAGTTTTAATTCACCACTTCACTTATCTCCCACACAACCACACTTATCACTTATCACAACAAACATCTGTTATTCAGCGCCAAGATACCCGTAGTGGTGAACGTGCGCTTTACAAATACACTTGTTATGTTATGTTATGTTATGTTATCATCGCTGCTTTTTTACTAAAAGATCTCTGCCAAAGAGCCCTCTCGCTGGCCCGTGGGGTATTGCAGCATGACCCATGAGGAGCTAAGCCCGATAATGAAGCATGACACCCTCCCTGTGCTACAATTCCATCCTGAGACACACTGCCATTGGAACAGATACCCCTTCAGTAGTGCCATACTTGTTCTTGTTTTATTAGCCCCCTGCCCCCACCCCATTTTGTGATTGATGATATAAGGCTATTAGAACATTCCACACACTGATGGTAAATTGTTCTACATTAAACAGAGAGAAACAGAAATGCAAACATTGAAATCTTGGAGCAGATGGCCTATAACAGTCATTTGAGCTACTCTATTGTCTTCAAAGGACCTCTGAATATTCTAATGTTCTAATTAGAATGAAACTTTAATAACAATATCACTATTAAGGGGTATGGAAGCTAATAGCCCTTTTTTGATGTTTATGGTGTTTTCCCCATGCTTTTCACAACGGGCTCCAACACAAACTTTATCACCATCTCACACCTCTCAACAGGCTCGATCCGGCACTATGGCTTCCTTCAAAAGAATGCTCAAATGAGGGCCCGCTGGTACAGTTTAATGTATACACCACTTATCAAATGAGTTCAGTTACGTATTGTGTATGATCAACTAAAATATGATAATGACTACCTGTCAGAATCCCTTTCAGAGGGCCAGGGCGCAAGGAAGGATTACGGGGTCCAACTGGGTGGAAGAGAGGTTAGAGGGGTTTGGTCTTTTACTCCTGATGTCTCAGGCCCAGCCTACTATGGGTCCTGAGCAACTAGGCCAAGTACTACCCCTTCAGCACTTGACTCTCAGTAGCGTGGATCAAGCAGTTCAAGGGTCTTTGGGAGGTAGTTGTAAGGCGTACACAGACACAAGTTTCAAAATACACAAAGTAACCACAATTACTAATTGTACAGTCAAATACTGGCTTTTGTGATAAAAGTAGTATTTATTATAACCACACAAAACATAAAAACCATATGCTAAATAATAACTACAATCTGGTGAGCTAGCGCCATCCTGAGAGGTATCCTTGGGTTCCTCTTTCCCTTCTAATGGGGCTGGATATTCCCCATTCAGTCATGGAGGTGATTTTCAGATGTGACCCACGCTAGTCTCCATGCAACAAAATCTCAGTTTGGCCTTAAGAGCCAACTTCAGCAGAGCTACACACATAGTTTGTGTAGGTCCACAGGAGACCTGGAAGCCCAGAACAGTCTTACATGACCAGATGGCAGCTTACAAATGCAGGAGGATGTGGCCTAGAACAGTCTTATGTGATCTGATGTCAACTAGCAAGTGCAGGAGGACGAGGGCGCTTCTTTGCTTGCTGCATCCCCTTAATGCTAGAGTTCTCACACCTGCCGCAATCTTTTCAAAGTGTTACTTCGGCAGTGGTTTTTTAGGGCTGGTCCCTCATAGCTGATCCCCTGGTTGGAGTCCTTTTGACACGATGTTCCAGAGCGACAACCCTGACTTCATGGTGGCCCCACCTGTCAAACGAGGGATGCTGACTTCATGCAGCAAGAGCTACAGCCCTAATGTCACTGTTGTAGTGTCTTGTGAGTTAGCAATGACGGAACCTTTTTTTGGCTCCTGATGGACTCTGTAGAGCTGTGACGCAAGTGTTAGAGCAGAACGCAATGAAGGCTGGTTTAGAATGTTGAGTTCGCAGTTACATGTAGACAAATAAAGATGTGTAATACTAAGCTCCATGTGTGGTGTAGTCATTGGCAGTTACCCACGCTGGGGAGGACTCTACAATTGGCGACGAGATAGGGGATAAGTAACGCGAAGATCAACAGTGCTCTCCCAGAGAGTTTGCCGTCGTTCAAGCAAACTGCTCGTGCATGCCATGTGTGCCGTAGTCAAAGTACAGAATCAACACTTAATGCGTGTGGAGTCAAAGTGCAGCTCCAGCCGCTGTGAAGCAGTTGAAGATAATGAAAGCATTGTAGAGAATCTACATGTCGTTGGCTGATAACCTGCTGGTCAGGCCATACATAAAGTACTCTGCTGCCACGCAAGATAAAGTCATATGATATACGGAGTGTTAACGCTGAAGGCGCATACTACCAGGTTTTCCAAGAGCAGCCATTAATAATCAAAGATTGCAAAATAAAGCAGCGAACAGAAGTGCTGCAATGCGGAGATAAACCACATGTCAGGAAGTACAAATTTACGTTTAGAGAAGAAAAAATTATTGACTTACTGAACCCGGCTAGAGAGTCATTGTACCATTACACTCGGTGAAGTGGCTTAAAGAGACAGACCCAAGGCTGTATTTACCGAGCCTTCTTTACCCGAAGTGGATAATCACCAAAACTGCCGAGTGGGGCTCAGAACAACTTCACAGGTCATCGAAGAATAAAGAGCAAAGAGTGACTCTCAGAATAGTAAACTTTTTTCAGACAGCAGCGAAGAAAGTCACATTTCCATTTATCATTAAAGATGATCCAGAGGCCATCACATTGCAAGGCCTCACCGATGAGCTGCTTAAACCAAGTCACAGTGATCCACACGCAATATCAATAAGTTCCACACTGGTCTGCCACGCTGCTGCATTCCTGAAACCACCATCACCTTTTGATACTGCCAAAAAGCAAAATATTGGTGATAGATGGATTGTTTGAATAGAGACATTTGATGATTTCTTTTTTTTTTAAACACAATTTAATTGATTTTATTAGTTACCTTATAGCATATTCGTTACAGTAATTCATCAGCGGGCATAAAAAAACATTAGATCATTTAGTGCTGTATATCTAACAATGTATCTCTATATATATATAAGTATTTGATTATGTTCCCTCTAATATCTGACAGTTTATTTATTTGTGCAAAGTGATTTATCCGCTTTGATAAATATACTGTCTTACAATGCTTGTTGTTACTGTTATAAAAAAAATCCAAACAAATATATTCTAACAAACCCCAACTTGTTTCCTTTCCTCCCCCCACCCGTTTTCCTGGCCCACCCACGTAAATTGAATCCCGGGTCTGGGTTACATATTCCCATATATGATTGCTATTTTCTAGCTATTGTATATATCAACTAATTCCTACTTGGTAGACATTACATAGTGTATGGTACTGGAAAGACTTAGTTTTTCAAACCGCAACAGAGGGGGGTGGTGATGCTATATTTTGGGGAGCAAGGGGCCCCAATGGGTCAGCAGCCTTTAGTGTTTCCAGCATCTGATCCCATTCCATAGAAATGGGTATTTTACGCAACCCACGGAGTTCTTCTTTTCTAATAATAGCACTCTCTGCCCCACCCCTTTGGGTCATTTCTGCATGCCAGGTAAGTGGCGTAGGGGGAAAGGCTGATTTCCACCTCATTGTGATGGCACGTTTCGCTATGAGGATAGCCATGTCTGCAAATCTATACCGTACTTTCGAGCGACGGTGCAGTCCCAATAAGCAGCTTTCTGCTGTTGTCCAAACAGAGGTGCCCGTCGTTTCCTGTACCAGGTACCCTATTGTGTGCCAGAATCCCCTCAGACGCGGGCAGTCCCACAGCATATGCAAAATATCTGCGTCAGGTGTCTGACATCGAGGACAGGGGACTTATGCGTCTAGGTATATACAATTGAGGCGATGTGGGGTAAGATAAGCCCTATGTAAGATCATATATTGTATGTATTTAAATTTAGCGTTTCTGGACACTTTTTTTGGGAATTCCAGTACTGAAGTCCATTCCTTATCAGTAAACTCCCTACCCAAGTCTCTCGTCCATTTTTCTCGCAGGGATGTAAGTGAGGCCCCCGCGTGTGCCCTGGTGCCTCTGTATAGCCAGCGGGTTAGGTGGCGTCCCTCGCCCATCACATGTACTGCATATACTAGTTCATGAGTAGAAGGCTCCCTACCGTCTGGAGACCAGCATTGTTTAATATAATGGGTGATGGTAGCATGTAGCATAAACAATGTTTAGGGGACACCCTGAGTGTGGGTGAAGTTTGCATGATCCGCTAGTGTGCCATTTTTTAACAGTGCTCCTACCGTTGTTACTCCTTCTTGCACCCATTGAGAAATCCTGCGTATAGTAATTAACCCGGTCGCAGTGGGGATCCCGAGTAAGGGGATATTAGATGAATATGGGGGAATTCGTTTGGTATATTGCAGCGTCCTTCTCCAGTATAGGAAAGCTGTTTTAAGTAAAGGGGGAGTGGTGGGCGGAAGTCTAGTGTCAGGTAGTAGTAGTGTATGGAGTATTCCTTGATTCAACATTTGTGGTGTGTAGCCGATCTTGTGTAGGTTGCGTCCAGCAAGCCAATATGACAGCCATTGTAGCTGACTAGCCATGCAATATGCACGAAAGTCAGGGGCACCAAGTCCCCCTTCTTCAGACCGCAATTGCACTTTTGCCAGACTCACCCTCTTGCGTCCTTTTCCCCAGATGAGTTCCGAGAGGAGGGAGTCTAGTGTTCTGAAGATTTTGACAGGAATCAGTATCGGCAGATGAGTAAAGAAATATATAAGTCGTGGGAGCATCACCATGATGTCCAGAAAGAGATCTGGGCCCTTAATGATCTGATTGCTTTCATCAGGTTTCCTTCTAGAAGGTCCTGAGCAGTTCTATATATCTGTATGCCTAAATATTTGAAAGTTTGTGGGGCGGTTAATAAGGTGAAATCTCCGAATGTGATAGGGTCTGGATTTTCTCTATGTTGCATAAAGAATGCATGTGACTTATTCACATTGATTGCCAGCCCCGAAACACGTTCAAATTGTCTGAATATGCGTGGAATAGGTTCTATGTCTCCTGTTAGGTCCTTTATATAAAGTATGAGGTCATCGGCATATTCCGACACCACATGTGTTGACTGTCTTTGCCGGATTCCTATGTCTTCAGCTTCCATTCGGAGTTTGATGAGTAGGGGTTGTAGAGCTAATACAAATAGTAGTGGCGATAGGGGACAGCCCTGTCTTGTTCCCCTAGCTACTGGATAAGGGCAAGATATATGGGAATCAGTACGGACTTGAGCAGTAGGGGTAGTGTACAAAAGTTTGACCCATTTCAAATAGCCCATCGGAATGCCAAATCTTGTCATGGTTGCCAGCATGTATTTCCAGTTTAATGTGTCAAACGCCTGCTGTAGGTCGAGGGAGATACATCCAGTTGTACAGGATATTTCAGATGCAGTCTCCATGACATAGTGCAAATGCCTAATGTTAAGGGATGTGTTATGACCAGGTACAAATCTGCATTGGTCAATATGAATTAGTTTTGGGAGATAAGGAAGGAGACGGCGGGCCAGAATTTTTCTAAGTATTTTGTACTCAGTGGGCAATAGGGAGAGCGGGCGATAACCTGACATATCTCGTGGGTCTCTGTTTGGCTTGGGAAGGGAGGTGACCAGGGCTTGCATAGTAGTCAGTGGGAGAGAGTGGGCCTTGTGTGCCGACTTATACAATCTTTCAAGGTGTGGAGTTAATTTTTCTGCGTAGGTAGAATAGAATTCTGCTGGCAGACCATCCACTCCCGGGGTCTTATTCCTTGGGAGCTCCCTAATAGCCTCTTTTATTTCAGCCCTTGTTATCGGATTCTCTAATTCTTTTTGGACGGCCACTGTCAATTTGGGGTAAGTCAAATTATCTAGAAATGTCTCTATATGTTCCAGTATTTCAGCCATGGGGGCACTATGTAGCACCTCATAGTAATTACTGAGTGCAAGGCTAATCTCTGCCTGAGTGCGTACTATAGTGCCATCCGATAATGCTATTTCCGGTATTGGGACCGGGGGGGGCGTGTCATGTAGTAGACGCGCCAAAAGGGTGCCTGATTTATCTGCTTCTACATGCCTATGTTGGGTATACGCTCGATAATCAATCAACCGAAGTTGCTCAAGAAGTTCGGCGTGTTGTATTTGTCCTTCTTGTAAGTTCCCTTGTTTAGAGGGATCGTTACTCACGTCTCGTTCAAGTTTATTTAAAGAGGCCTTGAGTGCTGTAAGATTCTTACGTATTTCCTGACGGGCCCCCACCGTTGCACCTATTGCCTGATTTAAATGCATCCCACTCTATTAGGCAAGAGGAGGCAGAGTTAGCATTTTCGTTAAAATAATTGGTAATGGTCGTTCCCAATTTATCATGAAACACTGTATCCTCTAGCATTTGTGGCCATAGTCTCCAGGTTGGGACCGGGGTGGGTATTTTCCCCACTCCAGGGTGATTTCAATTGGATTATGGTCGGAGAGTGTTTTTCCAAGGTATGTAGTCTGGGAGATTTGGGGCGTGATAGCTAGGGAGCAGAATATTCTGTCCAATCTAGTGTGTAGTTGGTGCGATTGAGAATAGAAAGAGTATTCATGGTTAATAGGAATTTGGAGACGCCATACGTCTTTAATCGCCCAGCCCTCAGCCCAGGACTGTAGAAATTCCGTCTGCTTTATGGAAGCAGCTCCCCGAACCGGGGGGTGGGAGCGATCCAGCTGGACATCTAGAATGGAGTTATAGTCCTCCCCAAGAACCCATGGAATGTCGGCCCTGTTCGCCAGTACTATGTTTAGATTAGTAAGAAAGTTATCCTGGATGTAATTTGGAGCATATACACTGCCAATAACTATAGGGATGCCGTCTAGTGTACCGTGTATGAGCATGTACCGTCCACCGTGTCTATGCGCTGCTCAGTAATCACAAACGGTACCCCGTGTCTAATCTATATGAGTGTCCCCCTCGCAAATGCGGAATAGGATGTGGTGAATATTTGGCCCCTCCATTTTTTGCGCAGTTTAATTGCTTCAGAGTCGGTAAGATGGGTTTCTTGAATTAGGGCAATCTGTACTTTTCGTCTATTTAATTGAGCGTGGATTCTATGGCGTTTATGCACTGAGCCCATCCCCCTAACATTCCATGTTATCACTTTGTATTTACCCAACGTAGCCATACATATTTTTGTGTGGTTGTGATACAGTAGCCCAGGTGTGTACAATAAGTAGTATGTGCATTATGAAGTGGGGCAAGCCAGGAACCCAACAAATCTATCTGAACTAAAAAAAACAATACTAGGACTAGCGCTGGAACTATGCTGGTCCAAACATCATACAAAACAGTCTGAGGTTCCATTCGGTTACTATATGCAGTTACTGCAGGGGGGGTGGTTCCTGTACTTTGCATAATGCCTCATTCTCAGACAGAGCTACACACATGCCAAAACCCTTGAAATAAAAAGGAGTAGGAAAAACCTGGGGAGAAAAAGACATTAAATATACATATGCATTAACAATGTCTTACTTCCCTTCAGTACGCAGGGCCATACATCAGTGACCACAGGGCTTCATTTCCAAGTTCCGCACATCTTTAGCCGAATAAGTCCTGCACTATTTGTGGAGTAATCGAGGGGAACAAAGTGACATTACTTTCAGAGTCAGAGTGTAACAGATTTTCGTCCGAGTGTTGATTAGTCTCTCATATGGAAGGAGCTGCTGCCAATGCCGATTCCTGCCCCCGCAGGGCCTGCTCCGGTGATGATTTTTTCGTGGGGAAGCTAAGGGCCGATCTCTTCCAATGCGTTCTCGGTCCTGGTGCTCGCTTTGGATCCTGACGTATCTTCTGGTCGATACTGTCAAGTGTTTGAGAGGAAAGGGTGGATTCCAGCCAGTCATTTGCTGCCTCCGGACAGTCGAAAAAGTGGGATCTTTGGTTATACATGATTTTCAACCGAGCTGGAAACAACACAGCATATTTGAGATTTAAGGCTTGAAGTTTCTGTTTCAATGGCTGGTAGGAGGCTCTTTGTCTTTGAACTAGGACTGTGTAATCCGGTTAGAGGGAAATCCGTTGGTTTTCGTATTGTATAGGTGTCTTTTCCCTGGCTTGTTTGAGTAGGAGATTGCGGTCTTTGTAATTGAGAATACGGGCTATCATTGGCCTAGGTGACGCCCCCGCTGTTGGCCTGCCCGTCGGGATCCGGTGTGATCTTTTCACGCAAAAGAAATTCGACAGCCCCTCTGGGGCTATTTGATCCCGCAGCCATTGCTCTATGAATTGGGTCGCATTGGAGCCCTCCGCGCGTTCCGGCAGTCCTATTATACGGACGTTGTTGCGTCGAGCCCTACCCTCCGCATCTTCAGCCCTGTCAAGGAGGCTTACTAATTGTCTTTGTATTTGGGATATATGTTCTGTATGCTCTTTATGTTGCGGTAGTAGTTCCGCCAGGGTCTGTTTGTTACTTTTAACCGTTTCTGCTAATTTGTTGTGGTCAGCCCGAAGGAGAGTGAAGCCAGTGGTGAGAGTGCCGATTTGGTGCTCTATAGATTTACTTGAGTCTCTTATTTTCTGTAGGATTAGGTCTAATTTGTCTGGGGCGGGTGTCATATTTGTCAGAGGGACACAGCTTACCGATGATGCTTGAGAGGCTTTATCTGAGTCTCCTTGGGTCGGGAGGTCTGCTGGTGGCATTTCCGACGTTTTACCCTTCGTGCGCCCCATATTGTCGCATGCAGAGAATATTCAGTGCTATTAGAGCTGTCCCTGAGGCGGCTTCGATAGGGTGTGCTCTGCGTTACCCCTTGACCATGCGGCGCGGTACAATTCGGGTCTCTGCACTATGAGTGTGCGTCGTGTGATACCAGTGAACTAGGTAGTCAGCCCGTATAGTAGCTCAGTGGAAGTGACACTTCCAAGGGGGATAATATGTCCCCCAATGTCGGATATTGGCGCTGCAGCGTAGGAGCTTTCAGCTATGCAGCTCAACCCGTCTGGGGTCTTTGGCTTCATAGGTTCGTTCTTTAATGGGTAGTCCCCAGAGCCGCCCAGTCGGTGGCCTATAAATATTACTGGCTTCAGGCCGTACTGGGAAGGTACAGTTTCAGGGTAAGTGATAGCCCAAACGTTTGCCCGGTAGTTCTCAACACCAATGGGGGAGAAGGTTATTCTACAACACAGTAGATCAGCTAGTGACGCATTGTCATACGTTCTGACCCCCTCTTTCAATTAGGCCCCATCCGGCGTGTGTATGGGCGAGAGGTCAACACTTACGCTCCACTCAATTCAGCATTTGGAGTCACTTTCATGCATCCTGTTCCGGTGACCAAGGCAGGGGGGCTCCCGGCGTCAGTGTTATTACAGGCAAGTCTGTGGGTTAACGTTATGCGTCCATTCCCACGTTACCTCCGGGGCCCTCTTGCATCTCAGTCCAAGTCGGGAAGAGCCGCACTCAAAAACACACCAACCCCGCGGCCCCGGGATAGCGCCACCTCACCTCTGATCACTTGGCCCGGGTCTGGTGCTCCAATGTTCGCCACTGCAGGCGGTTCCTCAAACCTCAGCCAAGTTGCAGCAGATCGCAGGCAATCAGCCGGAGGCCAAGGCCAGCAACAGCGTTGATCGGTAGTCACGCCAGGGGTCTGCGAGGCTCAGGGACGCCCCCGATGGGGCTCTGGTCACTCCCCAGAGCGCTTCCTGTCGGGCCTCCGGCCAGCGCCAGCTTCACTCGGTCCGTGTCGCCAGTCCAGCAGGGCAAAGGCCTTGGACTCCAGCGGGCATCGCCAATGCCGCAAGCATCAGTAGCTGTCCTCCTTCAGTAGTGACTAGAAGACTTTAGGTCACTGAAGGACCCCCTCCGAGGCTATGCGGAACAGGACTCAGAGCCAGTTGGTGTTAGACCCCGGGCCGGAGTCCTCGGGCCAGGCCTCTCCCACCAGCCTCGTGGAGCATGCGCAGTATGGCGGCGCTTTCTCGCACAGAGTTACTCTGCACTGCATGTTTCCCCGAGATCACCCTTACTGCTGCGTGTTGTCGATGGGGTCCTGCATGAGCAGGGGGAAAGATTACGGATGGATGGCCCCAGGTTTCAGTGGTAACGAAAGGATAGCTGAGTCCTGCATTGGAGCTCCGTCAGTTTGCGGCCGCCATGCTTGGCGGTTAGCCACGCCCCCGAGACATTTGATGATTTCATTGATGTACTTCAAGAGACTGATAACAAAAAGATTATCAAGCATCTCAAAAATCTTGCTGGTGATGGAGTCAAAGAAGTCATAAAGAAAAGGCAGCGAACTGACGAAGAAGTCACGTACCGTCAGATTAAAGAAACTTTGAATCTCAAGTTTAATCCAATGCCCAATGCTGATCACGAAAGATACATTTTCAGTCAAGAATGACAGAAAGTTGGATAAACCATTAATGAACACTGTAAGTTCAATTATATTAATAATGAAGAGGCTATACGTCTTAGAGTTATTGATGGATGTTTGTCAGATTCATTCAAAAGATGAATGCTGAGTGAAACTCTTAGTCTGGAGCAAGTGTTAAGCACTGCCAGAGCTGAAGAGTGTGCTGATAAATAAGCTGCTGACATGGAGGCCAGAGGTGCCCAGAATGAGTCAGTCATGAGTGTGAAAAGTAAGCCAAAGCAAAATACTGAAGGACACAAAGTGGTGTCTATACGTAAAAAGAAGTTGTGTTTTAGATGTGAATTTTTGTTTCCACACAAAGGGAAATGTCTTGCTATTTGACAGATATGTAAAGACTGTGGGAAGGAGAACCATTTTGTGGTGGTTTGCATAGCGAAGGAAAAAGTAAGTGTGTCAAGGCTCGAAGACAAAATGGCCACCAGAACGTTCCAGAAGCAACATTCCAAGCGCACCAACAAGGCCAACAGCAGTTACGACAAGTCAACACTGAACGAAGTCAATTGTCATCTAAATCATTGTAAAACAGTTCTTCTCTATCAGTATTAAGTGACAGTGAAGAATATGGTTGTGCCATGTCGCTATTTACATCAGAAAAACGTGCGCATGTGGGGCTGGCTGCATGTGATGAAAAATGGCAGTCAAAGGAGTCGACATGCCAAACACCAAAATTATTCAAACATTGTCCGAAGATTTAGACTGAAAGTAAATGGTTGTTCGATACTTTTTTTCGTCGATAGTGGTGCTTCGATAAACATACCTGAGGAGAAATATAATAAATTACCATTACCGTGAATTACGCCATCGAAAACCAAAGTGTATACATTGGCTGCATCGATGCCCTTAAAATGTCAAGGTTCATTTTTAGTGACGATGAAACATAAGAACACGAAGGTGCAAGCAGCCATCCATGTGCTTCATGGTACAGCGTCAAGTGCCGGTCTACTAAGTTTCTGCACAGATGCTGATATGGGACTGATTTCCGTAAACTACAATTTGAATGCTCACCACAAAATAATAAGTCAATTCCCTTCATTGTTTCATTGTTTATGAAAGTTTAAGATTATGAAAGTAAATCTGCATATTAATGAGGACATTCGACCTGTTGCTCAATGACATAGACAAATTGCTTTTCATTTACAAGACGCTATTGAAAAAGAGCTTGAATCATCATTACTTAAGCATGATAAAATTGAGCACTATACCGGTTGCATGCCATGGGTTTCTCCGATAGTGGTAGTGTCCAAAAAAGACAGTGAAGGAGCTGTACACATATGCGTTGACATGCGTCAGGCAAACAAGGCAATTGAACGAGAGCGACATCCTAGTCCACATATAGCTGACATGATAACGCAATTAAATGGTGCAAAGGCCTTCTCTCACCTTGATTTGAATAATGGTTATCATCAGTTGGAACTCGAAGAGAATTGCAAGTACATTACAACCTTTTCTATACATGTTGGTCTGTTTCAATACAAAAGACTACGTTTTAGTGTATCATCGGCAGCAGAACGTTTTCAAGAATCATTTGACATATCATTCAACCAGTCATGAATGCGTTCTATTATAGCTGACATATTGGTTTTCGGAGCTATACAAAAACAGCACAATAAAGCTCTCACACAAGTATGTTGTTTACTTGCTGATACAGGTCTGACTTAGAATGCAGATAAATGTGAGTTACACTAGACAAAGTTCAGATTCGTTGGCCATATCTTTTCTGATGGGTATGTGACACCTGATTACGCTAAAGTACAAACACTATCAAATGCTGATTACTCACAAGATGTTTTAATGGTGCGTTTATTTCTTGGCCTTGCCAGCTACTGTTCCAGATATATACAAGACTTTGCCACTGTAAGTGCTTCATTGAGAGATTTAATGAAAACGAATGTTTCATTTCATTGGTCACATGAATTTGAGAAAAGTTTTAAGACAATCAAGCAAGCCATTGAGAATGCTAATGAAATGGCATATTTCAATCTGAAGCTCCATACAGACATTGTTGTTGACGTTAGCCCAGTATGATTAGGCACTATCCTTGCACTGTACAGTGGACACCCGAATGCTCGAAAGCATATTGTGGCACATTCAACTAGGAGCTTGTACTAAACAGAACGTGCTTATTCACATTGTGAAAAAGATAGTTTAGCCGTGGTATGGGCTTGTGAACATTTTCATGTATTCCCGTACGGAAAACTTTTTATGCTGGTAACTGATCCTGCAGCTTTACTTACTATATTTGGCAACCCAAAGACCAAGATGACTCCTCGCATTGAACAACAAGGATTACGATTACAAGAGTACAATTATAACATTATGCATCATCCAGGGAACGACCAGAACCCTGCAGAATACTTTTTCCGAGTGCCTATACAAGGGAATGGTACTCCATCCAAGACGGCTGAAGCCTATATCAATTTCACTGTAAAATCAAACACACCAGCTGCCATTTTGTTAGCCCAGATTATAACTGCCATGAGCCATGATAGTCTTTTGCTAAAGTTGAAAGATATAATTACACATCAGTCATGGAACCAACACCCTTGACCTCTCACCAGTGATGGTGAATATCAAAAATGTCAAAGATGTACTGTTAATTACTCAGGAAGGAGTTATACTGCAAGGCTCAAGAATCCTGATTCTGGGCAGTCTGCAATAGAAAACGATTGTAGTGGCCCACGATGGATATCATGGATTTGTTGCCACAAAACGAGCTCTTCGAGACCGAGTCTGATTTCCGTATCTCGATGAGCGCATTGATAAATAATTAATGGCCTGTCATCTATGCAACTGCCTTTCTACAAAAGATACTCAACACACCTTAAACATTTCAGAACTCCCGGAGCATGCTTGGAACAGAGTAGCCATTGACCTTTTTTGTCCACTTGATAATGGATATCACCTGATAGTGATTTGGGATGAATACTAATGATCTCCATTAATTGAGGCTCTCTCGTCTACCACTCAATACTGAGTTATTGAGAGACTAGATGACATCTTTGTGACATGGAGTGTTCCAGCCATATTGAAATCTGACAATGGCCCACCTTTTAACAGTCAAGACTTCAAAGATTTATTAGAGCATCTGAATATAAAGCATCAGAAGAGCACACCTTTGTGGCCTCAGGCCAACAGACTTGTTGAGCGCTTCATGAGTACGCTAAAGAAAGCAGTGCAGTGTGCAACTCTTCAGAAGCTCGATTTAAAAACTGTGTTAAACTCAACCCTAAGAGCTTACCATTCAACACTTCTCTCAACCACAGGTGAAAGTCCTGCGACATTGATGTTCGGGAAAGTAATGACAACCAAGATACCTCAGTGAACCAACAAGAGAGAGAAAACCAAGACCACAACTCATAAGAAGGACTTGGTTCATAAAGAAAAGATGACATGTGAAGAAAGGAGATCGAGTGCTCACACGCCAGGTGCGGAAAAGAAAATCTGATGCTCCATTTGATGCAGAAGCTTTTCAAGTGATGTCTACCAAGGGGCACATGGTGACTGCCCAGTGTCTTGGGATGCCTATTACCAGACACTCGTCTCACTTTTGTCATTTAACTCATCATTCATCAGATCTACACGTTGAAGGAGAGACTGATTTTGAAGCACCAGTGACTGCTGTTGCCTCTCCACCGTCAACGCAGATCCTGGACAATGAAGGTGACAGTTCCCAGTTTTCCAATGACAAGATTAGGTCGAACAATTAAAGTGCCAAAAAGACTGATTGGAGAGATTTGATTGTACATGTATATATATTTTGTAAAAAATTGGGAATAGTATATTTTACTCCTCCTCAATCCAGCACTTTCCCTACTGTTGCACTGACTGGAGTGGGAATAGTAAATTCTACCCCTCCGTGATCCAACACTTTCCCTACTGTGGCAGTGACTGGAGTGGGAATAGTAAATTTTAACCCCCCGCAGTCTTACAATTTCCCTATTGTTGCACTTAGTGGAGTGGGAATAGTAAATGTTACCCCTCCACAATCCAACACTTTCCTTACTGTTCTAGTGACTGGAGTGAGAATAGTAAGTTTTACCCCTCCGCAATCTAACACTTTTACCTATTGTTGCAATGACTCTATTGGAAATAGTAAAATGTTCCCCTACGCAATTTAAAAATAAACCCTACTGTTATACTGAATGGCGTGGGAATAGTAAATTTTACCCCTGTGTATTGTAACAGTTTTCCTACAGTTGCATTGTGTGAAGTGAGAGTAGTATACATTTTCTCTCTCCTCCTGTCCAACACTTTGCCTACTTTTGTATAAATTGTAGCGGGAATAGTATATGTATTAATTGTAAAATGTAATAGTTTTTTTTATATTGTTACAATTTATATTATTATGTTTTTGTTTATTTAATTATTTATTTATTTTTAAACTTCTTTTTATTCATTTTGTAAAACATTTACATTAGTTATCACATTCGAGCTTGCACATACAGCGTGTCAACAGTTTAATTTCATTGTGCAATGTCCATTGTTCAATTGAGGCCTATTGGATTGTGCCTACTCTTAGCGTTTCCCACGCTAGATTTTTAGTTAGGCTCACAACGAGGTCTAGTTGCAAACTCACGAATCTGTCTAACATCCATTGGTCGTATCTGTTCCGCTCCGGAGAGCATATCACTAAGCATACAACTGTGGGAGGGGGGAGGGAGAGTCCGAGGGAATACAAGGGGGAGGGAGAGGTGTTTAGAGTGTGCAATCAGGCCAGGAGGTCTTGTGGTGGTTCCCATTTGGCACTCTGTGGTGGGTGAGGCAGTAAGCAGAGCCATTCATCTATTGTTGGTGCATAGGGGAGGCAGCCTCATCTGCTGCATGTGCATTAATATATTGCTGTAAGGGGCCCCAGATATCTTTAGGTCTGGATTGAGTGGGCATCAAGTCCCTAAAGGCAGCCAGCTGTTCCTGGCAGAACACCGCGTACCTGAGCCACATTGCTTTCTTGGGGGTACGTGTCCTGCCCCATGTCATTGCGATGCGTCTTTTAGCGAGCAGCAGTAGTAGCGCACAGAGGCGCCTGCCCTCCGTAGGTATGTCCTTTACGTATCCTAACAACGCCGTCAGTTGGGATCTATTTATGGGTGTGCCCGTCATTTCATCTATTGCGTCAAATACAGTCCCCCAGTATTCGTGAATCTGGGAGCATTCCCATGCTAGGTGTAGAAAGGTTGCGTCAGGTGCCCTACAACGCTGGCAGCGCGCCTCTGATGCCAATCTTAGTCGCATGAGCCATGCAGGGGTTCTGTCTGTGCGATGCAGGAAGTTAAAATGTATAAGGCGCAGCATGTAATTCGGAGAAAGGGCACGCGCCTGTGCGCAGCAGTATGTCCACTGCTCCTGCATGATAGGTGTGCCTAGCACAGCCTCCCACTCCTGTCGGGCGCGCGTATCACATGCCGGGGCAATGTTTTGCATGACTGTGCAGAGGCGTGTGATTAACTTGTGCGGGGATGGGTTCTTTAGAAATCTCTCCAGGGCTTGGAAAGTGGCTGGCGGCTCGGTGAAGGAAGAGTGGTAAGCGCGCAGTGCAGCTCGCAGCTGGAAGTATGTCATTTGCTCTAACACTGTAAGTTCCTGGCCTTCCCTGATCTGATGCATGGCTATGAAGGTACCATCCGGGTACACATTTCCCATTTTTGTGAGTTTCATCGCTCTCAGTCTGGCACAGGTGCCGGGCTCCGCCAGGAAAGACAGGCTTGGGTGTTTCATCAGGAGAAGTAGGGGGGCGTGCATAGTGTTAATTCGAGCCCTTTTTTGCATGCCTTGCCAGGCCCTCACCGTGCACCCCACTGTGTTTATTTACAATTATAATATTTATAATTATTGTTTTTAATGTGTTAAATATTTTTTGTAAATTGTAATTTTTTATGTTGTTTACTTTTTTATTTGTAATTAAAATGGCTTGTTTTTTAAATGTTTTATGTTATTAGGTATATATGCAGGCTACAGGGACTACATTACCCAGCAGGTGCTGGGACTCATCTGAGTAGCCCATTGGAGGGCGTGTATTTAAATAAATCCGGTGGCAAAGCAACTGTTTGGAGTCAACCCTATGATTAAGGGATACATACCCGAAACGCATCAGGCTGCTGAAGTGCCCGTTCCTACCTGTGCATGATTTCTTGTCTCTCGAGTGCGCCCTTGCTGCAGAAGCAACCGTTCCTTGATGTTTACACACCGGCTTCAGGTGTGAAGGGCTGCACCACTCTGAGGATTTACAAGGGGCCATTAGACACGTAATTTGACGATGCCAATTTGTGGGGAGACATGCGTGGATTTTGGGCATGAACGGACACTTTATTATTCATTTGGATGCTAATATTGACTTTTGTTTCCAACCCCATCAGGGTAAATGCAGGCTACAGGGACTACATTACCCAGCAGGTGCTGGGACTCATCTGAGTAGCCCATTGGAGGGCGTGTATTTAAATAAATCCGGTGGCAAAGCAATTGTTTGGAGTCAAGCCTATGATTAAGGGATACATACCCGAAACGCGTCAGGCTGCTGAAGTGCCCGTTCCTACCTGTGCATGATTTCTTGTCTCTCGAGTGCGCCCTTGCTGCAGAAGCAACCGTTCCTTGATGTTTACACGCCGGCTTCAGGCGTGACGGGCTGCACCACCCTGAGGATTTACCAGGGGCCATTAGACACGTAATTTGACGATGCCAATTTGTGGGGAGACATGCGTGGATTTTGGGCATGAACGGACACTTTATTATTCATTTGGATGCTAATATTGACTTTTGTTTCCAACCCCATCAGGGTAAATGCAGGCTACAGGGACTACATTACCCAGCAGGTGCTGGGACTCATCTGAGTAGCCCATTGGAGGGCGTGTATTTAAATAAATCCGGTAGCAAAGCAATTGTTTGGAGTCAAGCCTATGATTAAGGGATACTTACCCGAAACGTGTCAGGCTGCTGAAGGGCCCGTTCCTACCTGTGCATGATTTCTTGTCTCTCGAGTGCGCCCTTGCCTCGGAAGCAACCGTTCCTATGATATATATATATATATATATATATATATATATATATATATATATATATATATATATATATATATATATATATGTATATATATAGATGTACACACACATATATATATATATATTATATATTTATTTTCTATATTATTGCATTAGTAAAAAAATTATTAAATTATAATATAAATTAAAATTATTAGTTTAATAATACTTTTTAACTAGATGTATGTAAATATATATATATATATCGTGAACAAGGCAGCGTGAGACTGCTGAAACGCGTAGATGTTGAAAACGTCACAAAATAAACTACCGAGTGACCAGTACCTTTTGGAGTGCCGGATGGTTATTTATTGATGGGATAATCTTATTTAAAATATATATATATATATATATATATTTTCCAAGTTCCCCCAAGCTTTAAAGACACACTCCGTGTGGAAATGTTCACAGAACCTTTATTAATTGGAAGCGATTTTGTGGACCCAATCAAATCAATTCCCTGACGCGTTTCAGTGCACACCTGCACCTTAATCATAGGGTAAGGCAAATTGGAACAACAGAAATGGACTGCCACATTATTGTCCCTGTTAATGCATGTGATCTCCAGTGAACAGCATGCTGGGTGCGGTAGTCCCGATTTTTCCCCACGGTGGGGTCCGATGTCCAAAACCATTTTTTCTGCCAATGTTCTAAAATCACAGCCCTCCAGTGGGCTCAGGTCCACACAACCGCTGCCTTTGTAGTATTTCCTCACGCTGGAACAGGCTGCCACGATGTGCAGCCACACAGACCTTTCTTCGCTGTTGATCGGCGGTGCAGTCTTCCACGGCCGGAGCTGCCGTGTTCAAACATTTTCCAAGTTCCCCCAAGCTTTAAAGACACACTCCGTGCACTGAAACGCGTCAGGGACTTGATTTGATTGGGTCCACAAAACCGCTTCCAATTAATAAAGGTTCTGTGAACATTTCCACACGGAGTGCGTCTTTAAAGCTCGGGGAAACTTGGAAAATATATATATATATATATATATATCCAGTGTATTCCGTTTCGCCTTCAATCTCCACAAGAACGGAAACGGACCACAATACGTGCTTCAGAATTTTATTGGTGCACAGCCATAACGCGTTTCAACTCTCTTCGAGCCTTGATCACATGACATGGGCTCCGCGTTTTACTCCGGTATTTAAAGTGACAAGGTGCTGGGTGATAACAACCACGTGTGCAAATAGCGCAATAGACATAGAAGACTTTTACAAATCAAACCATATAAATATGTTTAAAAATGTGTCTGTTGCAATTGCAATTGGATAAAAACGGATTTAAATATATTGAAACATTCACAGCATAAAAAATGTAAAATTATAACATTTAAAATTTAGAATGCACAAAGTAACTAATGTGACGTATTTTTCAATAAATGTATAATACATAATCATCACTGACTTTAAATGTTTCACATATTTAACTGCAGTGTCTATTGGAATTTAATCAGGCCACAGTGATCCTGTCTCCAATTTAATTATGACGCTGTCTTTTGTACTAGTGTACATCCAAATTCCAACCAATTCCTTTCAAAATTACATTGTTCAACACATGTATTCAAACAAGATCATATCATCTTGTATTGCAGTTTCCATAGTCTTAATTGCCATTTGCCAAAAAATGTGTCCTAGTGTAATACATAAAACGTGAATCAAAGTGATTTAAAACCACCAACAATAGTGCAAAATTAAAATTTGATTAAGTGCCATACCTGCAGCTATTACATATTTGTTTAAAAAAAAAAATTATTTTTATTTTTTTATTATGTTTTTCTTAGTATAAGGCTTCATATGATAGACACATGTAAAGGTAATATATATATATATATATTCACTGAAAAAACCATAGGTTTCAGGGAAGTTATAGTTACTTGCACATTTCACTCGTACAAAACCATAGAAATTCGTCCGTTATAATTAGTTGAGCTAACGATAACTCACGCCCCCACAATGCACTGCTGATGACGTCACATATTACATCATTCATGACATGGTCAGTGACATCACTGATGACATCACTGATGACATCTCAAATGACATCACTGATGACATCATCCAGTGACTGTGTGTTTCTGTAAAGTTTAAATATGTTTTATAATTATATTGGCCAAGGTATTTTGTAGAATGAGTGGCTGTATAAGTGTGTGGATGGAGGATTTAGTAGGTGTGTGACTGACTGTATAAGTGAGTGATTAAATGTCTCTTACTGAATTCATGGGTTAGTGACTAAACTGTGTGAATGTCTGTATCAGTCTGTCTATTGCTGTGTAAGCTGCTGCATTGGTTGATGAGTAGCTACATGAGTGTCTATATGGGTTATTGATTGGTTGCCTGAGCATTTGTATGGGTGCCTGAGTGTGTGTGTGAGTGGGTGGGAGGTGTGTGACTTTGTGCATAGATGTGTGAGTTCTTTATTCACTGGGTGTATGGGTTCAAGAGTGCATGTGGAAACAGCTGTATGGGTGGGTGAGTGTGTGTATGGGTGTGTTGGTGAGTGAATGGATATCTCAGTGCTACATGTCCAAGTAACTACATATGTAAAACGCAGTGCATGAGAGAGTTGGAGTATATAAATGACTATACGTGAGAGTCAGTGATTGTGAGAGTGCTGTATGGATGAGTGTGTACTTGTATCAGTGATTGTATAAGAGAGTAAGTATATGTTAATATCACTATGAATAAGTGAGGTTGTGTGTGTATAACTGTATAGCTGAGTAAATAGAAGTGTGATTGATTCTTTGCATGACTGACTAGATGTGTGAGTAACTCTGGATGAGTGGCGGTGTGTGAGTGTTTGTATAGGTGTATGAGTGCCTATAATAGTGTTGTATTGATGAGTCACTGCATGTATGAGTGACTTTATGGGTGAATGAGTGGATGTGTGTGTAGACCTAGGAATCAGTGCGTGCATATGTAGTAACTGGTATTGGTGTCTGTATTGTTTCGAAAATGGTAGTCTGTATTTTAGAATGGGTGTATCAAAGGTTTTATTAAGGTATGAGGAGGTGCATCAGATTTTCACGTGGATGATGTCATCAGTGATGTCATTTGAGATGTCATCAGTGATGTCATCAGTGATGTCACTGACCATGTCATGAATGATGTAATATGTGACGTCATCAGCAGTGCATTGTGGGGGCGTGAGTTATAGTTAGCTCAACTAACTATAACCCCTTCGCTGATTCTGTCGGTCAACGGGCGTCGTGAGCACTACCTCCGTGGTGCTGCACACGTCCGTTGGCCGACGTGGCCCCGCCCACTTAATTAAACCTCCGCACCGCGGCGGAATTTGCGCCGCGGTTAACGCCCGAATTTCTATGGTTTTGTTCGAGTGAAATGTGCAAGTAACTATAACGTCCCTGAAACCTATGGTTTTTTCAGTGAATTTCAAAGGTTTTTAACATGATAATTTGTAACTATAACGTCCCTGAAACCTATGGTTTTTTCAGTGAATTTCATAGGTTTTTTAAATGCTAATTTCTAATTATAATGTTCATTAAACCTATCTGCTGTGCGATCCAAAATCAAGCTGGTGCTTGTAGTGTTGTGGACAGTGGACGCAACCATGTTACCTCAGGCAGTGGGGAAGATCTCGGTCATGAACCTGTGTCGTCGCCCCCTGTAAGCGGAAGCGCAGTGGGCTGGTCCAACGTACGCCACTCCAGCGTAGAAGTGTGAATAAATAGGCCGGGGTTCTGAGCGTGGTTCACTTGTGTGAAAGCCAACGCGTCTGCCAGAGCGGCGACCCTCACCCTGCCACGTGGCTGCCGCCATGACCGCGGGCCTCCTCGACACAAGCCCCCTGCGAACACAGCGGCACAGCACTGCAGAGTTATGTCTGTACAGACTACTGCCTTCAATCTACACTGCGGACAGCAGGGCTCACAATTCAGATTGAGTCGCGATTGCAGATGACGCAGTCCAGTAGGCAAGACACATTGCTCCCAGTGCGGCCCGCCCAGACCATGCATCATCGCAGGCTGCGTACACGCTGAGCGCCAGAGGTACCACTAACTCAGTGCACCACAAGTAAATGCAACGTGGCCTTATTAAGGCAGAATTCATTAAACAAAACACATTGCTACCAGTGCGGCCCAGACGGACCACGCATCATCGCAGGATGCGCACACGCTGAGTGCTTCAGGTGCCACTAGCTCACTGCACCATAAGTCATCGCCACGTACCCTTAAACCTACATAATATCCTTTTAGTATCCTTGCTTCAAGAACTTTTTTGATATCAATTATAGCTTAAGGACAATGACCAAATTCATCTTGCAAGTCCAAAGGAGTACTGAATGGCAGTCTACACTGGGGATAGCAGAGCCCACAATTCGAATTCAGTTTTGATTTATTTATTGCAGAGTGAACTGTACTCTATGTCGTTGGATTTTCTCAAGAGGAAGTCACAAAAAGCATT
The DNA here is from genome assembly GCA_963921515.1 of Calotriton arnoldi. Lineage (NCBI taxonomy): Eukaryota > Metazoa > Chordata > Amphibia > Caudata > Salamandridae > Calotriton > Calotriton arnoldi. The sequence goes on from CAWUFW010004253.1 coordinate 1,296,595, forward strand.
CCTCGATGTCTGTGCTGACTACTGCCTTCAATCTACACTGCGGTCAGCAGAGCTCACCATTCAAATTCAGCCTTGATTTATTAATTGGACAGAGAATTGTACTCTATGTCGTTGGATTTTCTCAAGAGGAAGTGACAAAAAGCTTTCCTCGATGTCTGTGCTGACTACTGCCTTCGATCTACACTGCGGACAGCAGGGCTCACAATTCAGATGGAGTTGCGATTGCAGATGACGCAGTCCAGTAGGCAACAGACATTGCTACCAGTGCGGCCCTCCCGGACCACGCATCATCGCTAGCTGTGCACACGCGGAATGCTTCTGATGCTCCTACCTCAGTCCAACACAACTGATGGACCCTTTATGACAGAATCTTTTGTGTATGATTTCAGATCTGGTGCCCCTAACTTAGTGTAGCACAAGTCATGGACCCTTTATGATTGAATCTCTGTGTGTGATCTGATGATTACTGTTGTACTTGTTACCAGCACCAACCATTCCCGGAGGGCTGGCTTACACTCACCCCACACGCATCCAGCACAGACGTCACTGGACATGTGACCCTGGTAATAAAAAGGAGTCGAGTGCACGTACCCAGTTTCACTATCTATCTGTGTCCGTGTGTTCATTATGTATGCAACATGCTGCCCCTGGGCCCTACCACATTACATTGTGCTCTGGACAGCGTATGCAACCAACTTACCTTTGACAGTGGGAGAAAACTTTGGTTATGTAACTTTGTCTCGGTCATTGTACAAGTACGTACGTAGAGACTGGATGATTAGAGTACTGCAAGGAGAGTGTATAGTGAATTTATAAGTGCGTGGGGATTGGCGGAGTGATTTGTATAAGTACATATGTTGGCGCACCCTAACTCCGACAACGAGCTTGTCTCTAATTGGCTGCCCTCCATGTCCCAAAAACTGAAATTTGGATTTTGCATGGCCCAGTATTGCTACAGCTGCAATACTCCACTGAATGTGCAATAAACATTCACACCCACACAGATGTGTCATGTCCACCATCTTTCTTGTGTGGAACTATGGATGAATGTAGGGTCAGTGATTCCCCGTACCTTCCATGTTGGCCATGTTCAGGGACTTGGCTCACAGAGTGACACATTGACGCTTGCGACCCGGGTGACGGCAGCACTACAACAAGAACACCTGCATGCCAGTGTTGCAAGATTTTTTAAGCATTCTCTAGCCCAAAGCTAACCAAAAAGTAGCCCAAACTAGCCCAATATTGCTACTTTAAGGAAGGAGGGGCAGGGACATCGTCAAGCAGGCGGTGAATGGATTGGAATTGATGTTGCAGCAGGCTGCCAAGTAAATATTTGTCTAATAAAGCGCTTTAACATACTAGTTTGCTGGAGTGCTGTATATATATTTATAATCTGGCAACTAGCACAAACCAAAATTTTACCGCACAACCGGGAAAAATATAGCCCAATTGTGCGTGATCTAGCCCAATCTGGCAACAGTGCCACATCAGTTGATTCCTCATACAGCCCACTCTGCTTACGCTTACAGAGAAAGACAACAACGCTACATGGCCCAGATTTTCATTGTAGTGATCTGCTGGTCACAAGTCTAGTTGTCAGTATGCCACAGCCACTCCCTCACGGCTGGTATACACCCACACCACACCCATCCAGCACAGGCGTCACAGGACACGTGACCCTACCAATAAAAAAGACCGGGCACACGTGCTCTAAACCATTTTAGAGTTGCTCCCACCGCATGCACAGTGATGGCCTGTCTCGGTGGTTCGGACACCTCATGTAGGCCTGAGCCACCGAACAGGGAGGCCTACCACCACGTGCGTGGCCTCACTGTTCACTGAGTTAGTGGCACCGCAAGGACTGAGCGGGTGTGCAACCTGCGATGATGATAGGTGCACTAGTATGTCCTCTGCCATGGCAAAATCAAGACGCAGCACCAAATGTGAGACCTGTTGGCCTGCGGAGCGGGACTGCATGATGCGGAGGGTGCCCTGTCCGCGAAAAGGTGAGCAGTGAGGTCTGGGTGTGCAGCGGTGGGCAAATACGTCTGGGTGGCGGGAGTGGATGCACAAAGGCGGCACAGCGATTTAGGCGTACGCAGTCGTATATACTCTCCCATTACTAATTCTGTACTATGTTTAGATGTGGGAGCTTGAGGGCTCCACTAGGTCCCGGCACGTGGTTGGAGACACAGCACTCACTGTCCCTCTTCATCTCTTCCTTTCTCTCCTTCACACTCTTTCTCTCTCTCTTCTTCTCACACTGTTTCTCTCTTTCTCTCTTTCTCTCTTTCTCTCTCTCTTCCTCTTTCTCACACTCTTTCTCTCTCTCTCTTCCTCTCTCTCTCTGTTTCTCTCTCTCTTCATCTCTCTCACTCTTTCTCTCTTTCTCTTTGTCTTCCTCTCACTCTTTCTTTCTTTTTCTCTCTCTCTTCCTCTCACTCTCACTGTTTCTCTCTTTCTCTCTGTATTCCTCTCACTCTTTCTTTCTTTTTCTCTCTGTCTTCCTCTCACTCTTTCTTTCTCTCTCTCTCTCTTTCTCTCTCCTTTGATGGACGCATGACGCACAATCTTATCTTGCTTTTTGTCTTGCAGGCCTGCGATGAAGCGTGGCCATCCTGCAATCAACACTCAACCTGAATTGTGAGCTCCGCTCTCCGCGTGTACACAATGGGTGAGGAGGTTTCTTTCGCATGAGGTGGACCCTCTTCGACACATGCCGGTGGTGTAAGGTGAGCAGAGAGGCTTGTTTGCGCAGCGGCGGGCAGTGACCTCCGGGCAGTGGGAGTGGATGGGGTGCAGCAGCCTGGGTGCGCAGCGGCACGCAGTCACCTCCGGGCAGTGGGAGTGCATGGGGTGCAGCAGCCTGGGTGCGCAGCGGCTGTCATACACCTCTGGGCAGTGGGAGTGGATGGAGTGCAGCAGCCTGGGTGTACAGCAGCGGGTAGACACCTCTGGGCAGTGGAAGTGGATGGGGTACACTAGCCTGGATACACAAAGGCGGGACAGCGATTTAGGCATACGCAGTTGTATGTACTCATCCATTACTGATTCCATTTTTATGTTTCAGATGACTAAGCTTGAGGGCTGCCCTATATCCCGGCACGTGGTTGGAGACACACTGGTGACAGAAAGGTGAGCTGTGAGGATTTTCTCCACAATGTCAACACTCACTCTCCCTCTCCATCACTTCCTTTCTGTCACTCACACTCTTTCTCTCTCTCTCTCTCTCACTCTCTATCTCTTCCTTTCTCTCTCTCACACTCTTTCTCTATCTCTTCCTCTCTCTCTCATTCTTTCTTTCTCTCTCTCACTCTTTCTCTCTCTCTCTTCCTCTCTCTCACACTATTTCTCTCTTTCTCTCTTCCTTGTATCTCACTCTTTCTCTCTCACTCTTTCTCTCTTTCTCTGTCTTCCCCTCTCTCTCTCACTCTTTCTTTCTTTCTCTCTCGCTTCCTCTCTCTCACTCTTTCTCTCTTTCTCTCTCTCTCTCCTTTGCTGGACGCATGACACACCATCTTATCTTTCTTTTTGTCTTGCAGGCTGTGATTCACAAATTGTGCAGTTGTATGTACTCATCCATTACTGATTCCATACTATGTTTCAGATGACTAAGCTTGAGGGCTGCCCTATATCCCGGCACGTGGTTGGAGACACACCGGTGGCACAAAGGTGAGCTGTGAGGATTTTCTCCACAGTGTCAACACTCACTCTCCCTCCATCTCTTCCTTTCTGTCACTCACACTCTTTCTCTCTCTCACTCTCTATCTCTTCCTTTCTCTCTCTCACACTCTTTCTCTGTCTCTTCCTCTCTCTCTCATTCTTTCTTTCTCTCTCTTCCTCTCTCACTCTTTCTCTCTCTCTTACTCTCTCTCACACTGTTTCTCTCTATTCCTCTCTCTCACACTGTTTCTCTCTTTCTCTCTTCCTTGTATCTCACTCTTTCTCTCTTTCTCTGTCTTCCTCTCTCTCACACTTTCTCTCTTCCTCACTCTCACTCTTTCTCTCTCTCTCTTCCTTTCTCTCACTCTTCTCTCTCTCTCTCTCTCCTCTCTCTCTCACTCTTTCTCTCTCTCTCTCTCTCTCTCTCACTCTTTCTCTCTCTTTCGTCTCTCTCACTCTTTCTCTCTGTCTTCCTCTCACTCTTTCTTTCTTTGTCTCTCTCTCTTCCTGTCACTCCCACTGTTTCTCTCTTTCTCTCTGTCTTCCTCTCACTCCTTCTTTCTTTTTCTCTCTGTCTTCCTCTCACTCTTTCTCTCTCTCTCTCTCTCTCTCTTTCTCTCTCCTTTGATGGACGAATGACGCACAATCCTATCTTGCTTTTTATCTAACAGGCTGTGATTCACGAATCGACGTCCCCCCCACACCACCACAGCTGAACGCGTGTACAAACTGCGATGATGCGTGGCCATCCTGACAACGCCTGACAAAGTTGCTTCAGCACGTGGTGCACCCTCTTACACACACGCCGGTGGCGGAAGGTGAGCAGAGATACTTCTTTCCGCAGCAGCGGGCAGTCACCTCTGGGCGGTGGGAGTGGATAGTGTGCAGCAGCCTGGGCGCACAAGAGCGCACAGACACCTCTGAGCAGTGGGAGTGGATGGGCTGCAGCAGCCTGAGTGCGCATTGCCGAAACAGATAATGTGCAGTTGTATGTACTCTGCAATTACTAATTCTATACTATCTTTCAGATCACTAAACTTAAGTGTGCACTATGTCCCGGCACGTGGTTGGAGACACACCGGAGGCACTAAGGTAAGCTGCGAAGATTTTCTCCAGTGTCAACACTCCCTCTCCATCTCTTCCTTTCTCTCTCTCACACTTTCTCTCTTTCTCTGTCTGTTCCTCTCTCTCATTCTTTCTTTCTCTCTCTTCCTCTATCTCACTCTTTCTCTCTCTCTTTCTCTCTACCTCTCTCTCACACTGTTTCTCTCTCTCTTTTCCTTGTATCTTACTCTTTCTCTCTCTCACTCTTTCTCTTTCTCTGTCTTTGTCTGTCTTCCTCTCTCTCACTCTTTCTCTCCTCTCTCTCACTCTTCCTCTCTCTCTCCCTCTCTCTCACTCTTTCTCTCTCTCTTCCTCTCTCTCACTCTTTCTCTCTCTCTCTTCGTCTCTCACACTATTTCTCTCTTTCTCTCTCTTTCTCTATTTCTTTGTCTTCCTCTCTCTCTCACTCTTTCTTTGTTTCTCTCTTTCTCCCTCACTCTTTCTCTCTTTCTCTTTCTCCTTTGCTGGACGCATGATGCACCATCTTATCTTTCTTTTTGTCTTACAGGCTGTGATTCACAAATGGTCCAGCGATGACACGACATGGCTGTACATAGTTTTATTTGTTGTTGTTTTGTTTTAATAAAATGTTTTATATGTAAATCCATACATGACTAAGATTTGTCCAACCTAACGTGACTGTCACATTTGTTTGTGGGGGGTGGGGGTGAGGGGAGATGGCGGACAAGGAGCTCCTACTGGGGGATGTCGGAGAAGTATTGGGTGTCCGACCTGCATGATCGTTGCCTCCATTACATCTGTTCTCAGAGACTTAAGAGCCGGCGGTCTGGCTCGTAGATGAAGAACTGCGAGCCGACTAGCAGGCTCATAGAGGGAGAACCGCGGCCCGTCAGTTCGCAGAGGAAGAGCTGCGGGCCAGCTCGCAGAGGAACACCTGTGGGCCGACTAGTATAGGGAAAGGTGCGGGCCATCGGCTTCCAAAGGGATAGCTGCGGAACACTGATGTGGGGAGAGGGAGCGTGAAGAGCGTATCTCGCAGAGAGACACCTCCGGTATATTGCCAGTATTGGCTTCACAGATACAACTGCGGGCCTGAGAACTCGCACCCGAAGAGCTGTGAGCCGACAAGTGGTTCGCAGAGGCAGACTTGCGGGCCCAAGTATGTTGTTGGAGGTATGCTGTTGATGGTGGAAAAGGGTGCGTTACCTGCTGATGTAGAGAGACGCAGCGTGAAAGCGGTATCTCGCACAGACAGAGCTCCGGTATATTAAATTGCCCCCGGGACCTTTCTTTTATATTTTCACTCGATGCGAGGCACAAGATGGCTGCTAACACTTCCTGGTTTGAATTGTTAGCAGCCAATCAGAGGCAAGCTCGTGCTCGGGAGTTAGGCACAGTCCAGATATATATATCTTTTTTTCCTTTAATGTCTCAAAAACTACTGAACGGATTTACACCATTTCCACAAAACCGCGCTTTCTGCACCAAGACCTTTCTCCCTGCCAAATTTGGCATAATTCCGTTCAGCAGTTTGACCTGCAGCCTTGTCTAAAGTTTCCTATGGAAAATGCATTGCGAAAACACTTTTTCGAACCCCCTTTTTTCTCAGCCCCCCTTCACCAATTACCCTGTAATATGTCTTCGCAGCTCAATACACCCCTAAACTTTCAAGATACGAGCTGATCAAAAAAGAGAAACTTTCTGGAATATTTAGTAAAGATTCGTCAAACGACGCCAAAGTTATAAGCACATGGAGGTCTCCAGGAGGGGGACCGCGCAACCCCCCTCCCAACATGAGTGAAGCCCCGGGTCTGCGGGGACCCCAGCGGGCCCCCGCAGCCCCACCGAGCCCCCGCTATTATTTTTTAAGAAATGCCCCCGGCACCTAGCCCACCCCGGGGTCTCATTAAAATAAAACGCGGGACCCCGCGACCCCAGCGCGAATTACGCCGATATATATATATTTTTTTAAAATGCTTTTTTTGGCCTTGGGGTCTTTCTGGGACCCCCTGAGCAGGCTTAGGGGGTCACAGTGTTTCTACCCTGCCCCCTTCTCTTGTTTTATACCTTTGTTTCTCTGTTTTTTAGTGATTCGCCTCTACCGAGCCACAAGATGGCTGCCAACACTTCCTGGTTTGGAGTGTTCGCAGCCAATCACAGTGAAGCTCGTGCACGGGACTTAGGCTCCGCCCAGATATCGAAACTTTTATATTTCTAATTTTTCAGCAACTACTGAACGGATTTACACAATTTAAAAAAAAGGTCGCTTTCTGATCCAAACACTACCTTTTTGCCAAATTTGGGGTAATTCCGTTCAGTAGTTTCGGCTCTAGCCTTGCACAAAGTTTCCTATGGGAAATTGATTTTTTGACTCTTATTCTTTGAATTTCTCAAAAATTACTGAACGGATTTACACCATTTAAAAAAAAGGTCGCTTTCTGAACCAAGCTCTACCTTTCTGCCAAATTTGAGGTAATTCTGTTCAGCAGTTCGGGCTGTAGCTCGTCGCAAAATTTCCTATGGAAATGAACATGGAGAAAACGCGTTTTGGGACCCCCTTTTTTCTCAGCCCCCGCTTGACAAATCACCCCCAAACTTTCAAGATAGGAGCTGACCTAAAAAGTGCAACTTTTTGGAAAATTTCATAAAGATTCGTCAAACGATTCCAAAGTTATTAGCAAAGCAAAAAACGCTTTTCCTATGGAAACTAGGTTGTAACTATAACTACCTACTGGCAACCGCCAGTAGGTAATATATATATATATATTTCAACAAGGTGCCCAGAGATGAAGCCGCACTCCATAGCAGGTAAGTGTGTTACACTTTATTAAAGATAAGCATGCGGCTTCCCATCCCGCATTCAGTCTTGCGGTCTGACGCGTTTCGAAGCACTTTTGCTTCTTCTTCAGAGACCGTGCCAGGACTCTATTTCTTGCTGCCACATCTTCCCACGCGTATTCTGTATATCCGTTTGGCTTCCGGTGCGCCAATTAAATGTCTCGTTAAAGAAAGCACGCTGGGACATGTAGTCCATTAGCATATTATATACCCTCCAGTGGGTTCGAGTTCCGGCACATATTTTAAGACATCTTTTCACAGCCCTCCAGTGGGCTCCAGGATGAGATTTTGCATGTTGAATTGAAGCTCCTGCTACGCCCACGCAAAACCGGGCTTTACCAGTCTTGCAGGTCCTTCAATGATTTACAGGTGGTGCGTCGCTTCCGTGGCCTGGAACCGCCGCGATTTATGTATTTCAACAAGGTGCCCAGAGATGAAGCCGCACTCCGTAGCAGGTAAGTGTGTTACACTTTATTAAAGATAAACATGCGGCTTCCCATCCAGCATTCAGTCTTGCGGTCTGACGCGTTTCGAAGCACTTTTGCTTCTTCTTCAGAGACCGTGCCAGGACTCTATTTCTTGCTGCCACATCTTCCCACGCGTATTCTGTATATCCGTTTGGCTTCCGGTGCGCCAATTAAATGTCTCGTTAAACAAAGCACGCTGGGACATGTAGTCCATTAGCATATTATATACCCTCCAGTGGGTTCGAGTTCCGGCACATATTTTAAGACATCTTTTCACAGCCCTCCAGTGGGCTCCAGGATGAGATTTCGCATGTTGAATTGAAGCTCCTGCTACGCCCACGCAAAACCGGGCTTTACCAGTCTTGCAGGTCCTTCAATGATTTACAGGTGGTGCGTCGCTTCCGCGGCCTGGAACCGCCGCGATTTATGTATTTCAACAAGGTGCCCAGAGATAAAGCCGCACTCCGTAGCAGGTAAGTGTGTTACACTTTATTAAATATAAACATGCAGCTTCCCATCCCGCATTCAGTCTTGCGGTCTGACGCGTTTCGAAGCACTTTTGCTTCTTCTTCAGAGACTGTGCCAGGACTCTATTTCTTGCTACCACATCTTCCCACGCATATTCTGTATATCCGTTTGGCTTCCGGTGCGCCAATTAAATGTCTCGTTAAACAAAGCACGCTGGGACATGTAGTCCATTAGCATATTATATACCCTCCAGTGGGTTCGAGTTCCGGCACATATTTTAAGACATCTTTTCACAGCCCTCCAGTGGGCTCCAGGATGAGATTTTGCATGTTGAATTGAAGCTCCTGCTACGCCCACGCAAAACCGGGCTTTACCAGTCTTGCAGGTCCTTCAATGATTTACAGGTGGTGCGTCGCTTCCGCGGCCTGGAACCGCCGCGATTTATGTATTTCAACAAGGTGCCCAGAGATGAAGCCGCACTTTGTAGCAGGTAAGTGTGTTACACTTTATTAAAGATAAACATGCGGCTTCCCACCCCGCATTCAGTCTTGCGGTCTGACGCGTTTCGAACCACTTTTGCGTCTTCTTCAGAGACCTACCCGGGAGACTCCCGTTATGACGGCGTCCTCCGACCCTCGTCCAGCGGCGCTCTACCTTGGGGTGATTTCCTTGTTACTTAGCGTCTGCTCAGCACAGCGGTCCGGGCGCTTCCGAAACTTCTTTGAATTGCCTCCAATGTGATCCTTCACAATTCGGCACGCTCAACAGCTGGTGCTCTGCGTAGGGGCCGGATCCTGGCCCTAAATTCAATTTTATATAACAAAGGATGCGGCACTCCAAGGCTGAATTTTATGCACAATTTATTCTTGGCAACTCCTCAACCAACGCGTTTCAGCCCTCCCTCGGCTTTTCTCACGGTTAGTGAGTCCTTTCTTTACTACACTTATTTATACCCACGTTAGCCTTAATGGGGCATTGTGGGATTTGTAGTGTTTGTGATATACAAAACTTTATTAATATTGTCTAAAAAGGAACATGCATTATATGTCAGGTTTAAATTTTGATTTTTGACGCTAAGGCACTTCAATATCATAAGCAGCATATATAATCACATTTATGTTTCTTATGTCATTGTTCACCTCATTTGCAACACATCTCGATATAGTATCATGATATCGTGTCTATGTGTCATTACTACATCTTCTTTTGATGGCTGGGAACAATAATTGTTTTAGGCATGTGGGTGAGTCATTCGTATAGTACACAGTATCACTTCACTTGTTTATCCCTTTCATGATATTAGATACAATATCTAATCCCAGTTGGCAAACATTATAACATCATGTTTGGTATAGTACCCGATGTTCTAAAAGTTATCGTTTCTCACTACTTATTTTTCTTTCTCTCATGCTTATACCTTCATGTATTGTACCAACACATATACTTAGCATATGCGAATTTATTATCTTGGTGGTGGATATTGTGCTGTAACTTAATGAAGTAAATACGGTTATTCAGCAGCTTCTGGAGTGCAGTGCCTTTCTTTGTTGGAGAATCAGTTGCGAGGTATTGTCCGACCTCGACACTTGCACCTGCTATGTAAAGAGCGTGCTGTTTAAGGACTGTTTGATGAGGAGAGAATATATATATATATATATATCTCACAACGATCCCGGTTGGGTGCAGAGGCTGTCACGGGCGGTCCGAGTGCGGGTTACCGGCAACCCTGTATTTCAATAGCTCCTTCTTCACTTCCACAAGAATTACTCGGACGCTCTTGCTTGCTCAATAAAGTTTTAATGGCTCAAACGACGCGTTTCGGCTTACGCCTTGATCACGCTCATGAGAAGCATTTAGAATACGAATTATATACACAGTGCTTTGAAAAAATAAACATAGATAGTGGACTACACCAAAAAGTGCTATTTAGAATAATGATACTAGCGGTGGCCATTTTAACAAAGTAAAAATACTATAGTTATCATTCTCTCTAGCACACAAATCTTATTTATCAATCCTACGATCTAAATCAACGGCCAATTTTAAGAAAAACAATGTATCGTCCTTCCTACTCTGTATCAATGTTATATACATTATTTCAGCTCTAATCTCTCATTACTGATCAATTTTATACAAATAACCACTTTGTCCTATAATGCCCCAGTGGGCTTTAGGTAATCATGCAGATTAAGAGAGACAAACAAAAAGTTCCATTGGCCCCATCTGTATACCTTACGGGAATACGCTGTCTACAATCCCGCCCCATTGGGCATATATCCCATATCGAAGAATATCGGATAGTGTGCTTCATATATACTTATATGGCCGCCAAATTGAAAAAAGAAGTGCCAACACCTACAAAAAATAAGTAAAACATTACATTAAAATCCAATTTAAAAAAAGGAAGGAAAAACAATTCTAGCATAAAGTCATGAAATGCAATTAATCATACAAATGGATGGCCAACTCCTCACTTGAATTTAAACCTTTAGGTACCAAAGTTTCAAAATCAATAATGTATTTCGATTCAAGTTTGCGCAATGAAAGTTCGCGATTGCCACCCCTCACATTGCTAGTTATTGCATCAATTACAACCATCTTTAACAGTCTTTCATCTTTAAAATGGAGATCAAAAAAATGTCGGGCTACCGGATATTGCTTGTTATTATGCCATATAGCACGGACATGTTCCAATACTCTTTTCTTTGCACGATGTATTGTGCTTCCTATGTATAACTTCCTGCATGGGCAGATCAACGCATAAACACAATATGTGGTGTTACATGTATAAGGTTTTTTGATTGCAAATTTCCGGTTGGAATTCGGAAATGAAAGTTCTTTGCAGTCATCACTATTACTACATGCCTTACAATTCCTACAACACCTGAAACCCGGTTGACCACCACTATCCAACTTGGATGTCCTAGTGATTAAATTACAACTCAATTCGTCCCGTAGGGAACGATTCTTCCTAAAAGTAATTTGAGGATTATCTCTAAGACTTTTCTTCAAGTTTTCATCTGTCATTAGAACATGCCAATGTTTGCTGAATATTTTGCGTACATCATGAGCTTGTCCTGAAAATGTTGTAATAAATCTCAAAGTTTCAGGCTCATCCTGACGTCGTGGTGGATGTAGCAACCTCGTTCCGAGTGACCTTCTCTACTCTTTTGCTAGCCTCTGTTATCGTTCTCTGATTATACCCTCGCTCCTTAAACCGTTTGCACATAACTTCCTTTTCAGCTAAGTAGGTAGCCTCAGTACTACAATTGCGTTTCGCACGCAAAAGTTCCCCATAGGGGATGCTGTAAATAAGGTTGCGAGGATGAGAACTAGTGGCACTCAGCAAACTATTCCCTGCAGTACTTTTGCGGAACAGTTTTGTTTGTAATGTCTGCCCCTTTCTCTCTACCTGCACATCCAAAAACTCAATCGAGGTTCTACTGATGTGTTCAGTGAAGACCAGGTTGTATAAATTAACATTAAGTTTCTTAACAAAAAGATTAGCAGATTCCGGTTCTCCATTCCAAATGAAAAAAATGTCATCAATAAAACGCAGCCACAGGACAACACTGTTCTCAAATTCTTCAAGCTGTGAGGCCACCTGCTCCTCCCACCAGCCCATGAATAAATTTGCATAGCTGGGGGCGAAGCAGGTGCCCATAGCTGTGCCCTGTGACTGCCGGTAGATGACATCATCAAAAATAAAAAAATTGTTAGATAAACAAAATTCAATCATTTCAATAATCATTTCAGAACGAAAAAACAGAGAAATTGAACGTGTTTTCATGAAGTGTCTGATGGCCTGCACTCCTAATTGATGTACAATGCTCGTATATAAGCTACTCACGTCTAAGGTAACCAGGGTGTAGGTGTCCTCCCAATAAATACCATCAATGATGGTCAGGAAGTGCGTGGTATCCCTCAAATAGGAAGGTAAACTGACAACATAAGGTCTAAGATAATGATCGATAAATCTCGAAGTATTTTCCAACAGTGACCCAATTGAGGAGACAATAGGTCTCCCTGGTGGATTCAATGAATCTTTATGCAACTTGGGAAGTAAATAGAGCACAGGGATTCTAGGATGAGAACATTTCAAGTAATTATACTCATCCCATTCTATTAGCCCTCTTTCTCTCCATTCTACCAACATCTCCCCAAACTTCGTGTTAGATTTACATACTTCTATTTTGTCAGAGATACAGTAACAATTCACATCTGTCAGTTGTCTCAGCCCTTCAGCTAAGTAATTCCCTTTATCAAGGACAACAACATTTCCGCCCTTGTCCGATTGGCGGATTACAATGGAATTGTCAGATTTTAAATTCTCTAACGCCTGTATTTGGTCGGAATTCAGATTTTTCTTATGTGTAGGTATTTTCTTGTATCTAATCTTTTTAAGATCTCCCAGTACTCCCTTTTCGAATACCTCAATGGCCTCACACTGAATTTGGGGCAAAAATACTGATTTCGGTTTAAAATGGCTACCAGGATTAATGTCCAATTCCACATCCGTATTGTGCAAATTATAAATAGCATCCTCACTATCCATTGCATCATTCTCCAACGCAGACATAGTATGCAAAATCTCAATGTCATCAATATTTAAATTGCTCAATTGAACTGCTCCAACCCCCACCTTCGGAGTTCTACATTGTGTATTAAACCACTTTTTAATTTCAACATTCTCGAAAAATAAAACAAATCAATCCTAGTCTGTGCAAAATTCAAGTTGTTAGAAGGACAAAATGACAAACCTAATGAAAGGAGCTCCATCTCTTCCACGGAGAGAACCCGTTGGGACAAATTTACCACAGTCATGGTTTTGTTTTCCTGCCCCTTGTCTCCATTCCCACGGGCATTCCTTCTACGCTTCTTGCTCCTTGCTTTGGCTTGTTTGTTCCTCGTGTTTTTCCTCTGTTGCCGCGACCTCTGCCTCTCTGAACTGTCTGTTCCTGATAAAATCCTGTCCTTTCTTTGTTCATCATCTGAAACTGCTGTAAAAAATTACTGCTCTTCTTCTGCTGAACTTGACTGCTTGCTTGATTAAGTGCTGTGACAGAAGTATCCGATAAACTTCCATCAGAGATGTCACTTTCACTAATATCCCTCATTGTGGATGTTGTCGTTAGTGTTGCCACTGCACTTCCTTCTTTGTTCTCAAACATGTAGTCATATTTTCTGTGGAAGGTCAGGGTGCGGCCAGCTTGATAATCCTTAAAATCCCTGAGGAATTTGCGCTGTTTCTTCACTGTTATCTCTTCCTCCAATTTGGCCATTCGAATCAGTAAATTTTTCATATATTCCTCTAGTGCTTCAGTTGTCACCATTTTACTCAACTCCAAAAGTATTGCATCAATTTCCACCAATAATTTACTTCTATCTTTTAGCGCATACTTGACCAAAATACGTAACATTGTTCCAGAACATGCCGCAGAATTGTTAGACCACTCCTCTAACATTTCTGGGTCCGGGTCTTCATACGTAGGAATTGTAAATATACGAAGTCCTCTGGGCACACGTCCCACATCTATATACCTCTGAAGAGATTCTGCTTCCCACCATTTGGAAAGTTCTTTTTTGTGTAATTTCTCCAGTTGGTTATAAAGCGTTTGTACCTTGATTTCTTCCGTAATGTTATGCGCTAGTGTCAGTGTGCTCAGTGTGCTCCCACTTGTCTGCGTTGGAGAATGATGCAATGGATAGTGAGGATGCTATTTATAATTTGCACAATACGGATGTGGAATTGGACATTAATCCTGGTAGCCATTTTAAACCGAAATCAGTATTTTTGCCCCAAATTCAGTGTGAGGCCATTGAGGTATTCGAAAAGGAGTACTGGGAGATCTTAAAAAGATTAGATACAAGAAAATACCTACACATAAGAAAAATCTGAATTCCGACCAAATACAGGCGTTAGAGAATTTAAAATCTGACAATTCCATTGTAATCCGCCAATCGGACAAGGGCGGAAATGTTGTTGTCCTTGATAAAGGGAATTACTTAGCTGAAGGGCTGAGACAACTGACAGATGTGAATTGTTACTGTATCTCTGACAAAATAGAAGTATGTAAATCTAACACGAAGTTTGGGGAGATGTTGGTAGAATGGAGAGAAAGAGGGCTAATAGAATGGGAAGAGTATAATTACTTGAAATGTTCTCATCCTAGAATCCCTGTGCTCTATTTACTTCCCAAGTTGCATAAAGATTCATTGAATCCACCAGGGAGACCTATTGTCTCCTCAATTGGGTCACTGTTGGAAAATACTTCGAGATTTATCGATCATTATCTTAGACCTTATGTTGTCAGTTTACCTTCCTATTTGAGGGATACCACGCACTTCCTGACCATCATTGATGGTATTTATTGGGAGGACACCTACACCCTGGTTACCTTAGACGTGAGTAGCTTATATACGAGCATTGTACATCAATTAGGAGTGCAGGCCATCAGACACTTCATGAAAACACGTTCAATTTCTCTGTTTTTTCATTCTGAAATGATTATTGAAATGATTGAATTTTGTTTATCTAACAATTTTTTTATTTTTGATGATGTCACCTACCGGCAGTCACAGGGCACAGCTATGGGCACCTGCTTCGCCCCCAGCTATGCAAATTTATTCATGGGCTGGTGGGAGGAGCAGGTGGCCTCACAGCTTGAAGAATTTGAGAACAGTGTTGTCCTGTGGCTGCGTTTTATTGATGACATTTTTTTCATTTGGAATGGAGAACCGGAATCTGCTAATCTTTTTGTTAAGAAACTTAATGTTAATTTATACAACCTGGTCTTCACTGAACACATCAGTAGAACCTCGATTGAGTTTTTGGATGTGCAGGTAGAGAGAAAGGGGCAGACATTACAAACAAAACTGTTCCGCAAAAGTACTGCGGGGAATAGTTTGCTGAGTGCCACTAGTTCTCATCCTCGCAACCTTATTTACAGCATCCCCTATGGGGAACTTTTGCGTGCGAAACGCAATTGTAGTACTGAGGCTACCTACTTAGCTGAAAAGGAAGTTATGTGCAAACGGTTTAAGGAGCGAGGGTATAATCAGAGAACGATAACAGAGGCTAGCAAAAGAGTAGAGAAGGTCACTCGGAACGAGTTGCTACATCCACCACGACGTCAGGATGAGCCTGAAACTTTGAGATTTATTACAACATTTTCAGGACAAGCTCATGATGTACGCAAAATATTCAGCAAACATTGGCATGTTCTAATGACAGATGAAAACTTGAAGAAAAGTCTTAGAGATAATCCTCAAATTACTTTTAGGAAGAATCGTTCCCTACGGGACGAATTGAGTTGTAATTTAATCACTAGGACATCCAAGTTGGATAGTGGTGGTCAACCGGGTTTCAGGTGTTGTAGGAATTGTAAGGCATGTAGTAATAGTGATGACTGCAGAGAACTTTCATTTCCGAATTCCAACCGGAAATTTGCAATCAAAAAACCTTATACATGTAACACCACATATTGTGTTTATGCGTTGATCTGCCCATGCAGGAAGTTATACATAGGAAGCACAATACATCGTGCAAAGAAAAGAGTATTGGAACATGTCCGTGCTATACGGCATAATAACAAGCAATATCCGGTAGCCCGACATTTTTTTGATCTCCATTTTAAAGATGAAAGACTGTTAAAGATGGTTGTAATTGATGCAATAACTAGCAATGTGAGGGGTGGCAATCGCGAACTTTCATTGCGCAAACTTGAATCGAAATACATTATTGATTTTGAAACTTTGGTACCTAAAGGTTTAAATTCAAGTGAGGAGTTGGCCATCCATTTGTATGATTAATTGCATTTCATGACTTTATGCTAGAATTGTTTTTCCTTCCTTTTTTTAAATTGGATTTTAATGTAATGTTTTACTTATTTTTTGTAGGTGTTGGCACTTCTTTTTTCAATTTGGCGGCCATATAAGTATATATGAAGCACACTATCCGATTTTCTTCGATATGGGATATATGCCCAATGGGGCGGGATTGTAGACAGCGTATTCCCGTAAGGTATACAGATGGGGCCAATGGAACTTTTTGTTTGTCTCTCTTAATCTGCATGATTACCTAAAGCCCACTGGGGCATTATAGGACAAAGTGGTTATTTGTATAAAATTGATCAGTAATGAGAGATTAGAGCTGAAATAATGTATATAACATTGATACAGAGTAGGAAGGACGATACATTGTTTTTTCTTAAAATTGGCCGTTGATTTAGATCGTAGGATTGATAAATAAGATTTGTGTGCTAGAGAGAATGATAACTATAGTATTTTTTACTTTGTTAAAATGGCCGCCGCTAGTATCATTATTCTAAATAGCACTTTTTGGTGTAGTCCACTATCTATGTTTATTTTTTCAAAGCACTGTGTATATAATTCGTATTCTAAATGCTTCTCATGAGCGTGATCAAGGCGTAAGCCGAAACGCGTCGTTTGAGCCATTAAAACTTTATTGAGCAAGCAAGAGCGTCCGAGTAATTCTTGTGGAAGTGAAGAAGGAGCTATTGAGATATATATATATATATAATGTTATTATTTAATATATTTAATATTTACAGTTTTAAAAAACAATGGGGCATATTAGCAAGACCGGCGATAAAATTATCGCCGTTTTAGCGGCAGGAAACTGCCGCTAAAACGGCGATAATGGGCTTGCTAATAAGCGTTATAGAATTCCAATAGAAGCCCAGGTTAGATGTCCTGCACATCTAACCTGGGCTTCTATTGGAATTCTATAACGCATATTAGCAAGCCCATTATCGCCGTTTTAGCGGCAGTTTCCTGCCGCTAAAAGGGCGATAATTTTATCGCCGGTCTTGCTAATATGCCCCAATATTTTATACATCGATATTAGTGACAGTATTTTTTTCGATATTTTTGTTCTTACTATCAGAAGTACAGGATGACAATATTTTTGACTTAGATATTTTTGTCCTGATATATTTGTAGTACATTATTTTAGGAGGCGATGTTTTGCCAGTGAACCCATCAAACACTGCTTGGCGCTACTAGTGCTACATGCAGATATCCTATAAGTCAAGGGTGAGTTACATGCACAGTTTAGAATTTACCTAAGTGGGTCGGCAGGCACCACTCCTAAGACACAGCTAACAAGGCCTGTTCACACTACCGATTCCTATAAAACACAAAAGGTATGTGCTGCCAGCACCGCGTTCGTATCACTTAACTCCTGGCAAGGGCTGTAGCCCGCTGCCAATTTGACGCTAGCAGTCTTACAAGACTGCTTGACCTTGAGATTGGCCTAGATCATGGCGCACATGCATGATTGGTTTGGCCATGACCAAAAATCAGTACCAAGGGTCCAGCTATCCATGCAGCTGGACCTCTGGGAGATACATGTCCGTCACCATGCAGGGGACTTTTCTGTCCCAACAGATACCCCTTCCATATTAAACTGCCCTGAACCAACATCTAACCTGGATAGGTTGGGTCGTCAGATTAGCAAAGCAGGGGGGAAAGTCCATCTACATTCCCGTTGCTCAATCTGACTCTGTGCTGCACCACAGAATCTATCCCTTGGTGCAAAATAGACCATATCAACAACTTGGAATTCTCTCTCTTCATAGCCATCAAACACTTCAATGGCTTATGATCTGCTTGTACCAGTGCTTAGTTTACAACAAAATAAGTGCCAGGGCTCTCGTCAGGAGGCCTCTGCAGTTTACACCACTCAGTGCCCCTGCCATGCTACCAGTGATAGTACACAACTACTTACCATTACACAGTGGCGTAACGAAACTTGAGGGGACCCCCCTGCAAAGTACATGGAGGGGCCCCCTCTGGACTCACTCAGGCGCTCTCAATCAATCAATCAATCAGGGGTTTGTTAAAGCGCGACTACTCACCCGTAAGGGTCTCAAGGCGCTAGGGGGGGGGGGTGCAGGTTCCATCCATCAAGGAGGGGGTCTGTCGAAGAGCCAGGTTTTGAGGTTTCTTGCGAAGATGGGGAGCGATGTTGTCTGTCTGAGGTGGAGCGGAAGTGCGTTCCATGCTTTGGCCGCGAGGAAGGAGAAGGAGCGGCCTCCCGATCTGGTCTTTCTGGTGCGGGGGACCACGGCGTAGGAGAGCTGGGCTGATCGTAGGGTCCTTTGGGGTGCGTGGAATTTGAGTCGGCTGTTCAGGTATGCTGGTCCGGTGCCGTGGAGGGCCTTGTGTGCGTGGGTGAGCATCTTGAAGGTGATTCTCGCCTTGACAGGGAGCCAGTGGAGTGTGCGCAGGTGCTGGGAGATGTGGCAGTGTTTTGGCAGATTGAGGACCAGTCTTGCGGCGGCGTTCTGGATGTTCTGTAGCTTGCGGGTGAGGTTTTTGTTTATTCCGGCGTAGAGTGCGTTGCCGTAGTCGAGTCTGCTGGTGACCAGGGCGTGAGTGACGGTCTTTCGGTGTTCGAGGGGATCCATTTGAAGGTCTTACGAAGGAGGCGGAGGGTGTGGAAGCAGGAAGACGAGACAGAGTTGATCTGGCGGTCCATTTTGAGCTCGGAGTCCAGGATGATTCCCAGGTTGCGTGCGTGGTCCGTGGGGGTTGGCGGGTTTCCGAGGGCGGGGGGCCACCAGGTGTTGCTCCAGGCATCGGGGTTTGGGCCCATGATGAGTACTTCTGTTTTGTTGGTGTTTAGTTGTAGGCAGCTGTTTTTCATCCATTTGGCGACGGCTTCCATGCCTTCTCGAAAGTTGCGTCTGGCGGTGTTGGGCTCGTTGGATAGGGAGAGGATGAGCTGGGTGTCGCCTGCATATGACACGATGTTGAGTCCGTAGGTTCTGACGATGGGGACGATTGGAGCCATGTAGACGTTGAAGAGCGTCGGGCTGAGGGAGGAGCCCTGGGGGACTCCGCAGGTGGTAGGTGTGGGGTCCGAGAGGAAAGGGGGGAGTCTGACCCGCTGCGTCCTGCCGGAGAGGAAGGAGCGGATCCAGTCGAGGGCCTTGTCCTGTATTCCTGCGTCGTAGAGTCTGTGTATTAGGGTGCGGTGGGAGACTGTGTCGAACGCCGCTGATAGGTCGAGGAGGATGAGGGCTACTGTTTCTCCTTTGTCCAGTAGGGTGCGGATGTCGTCTGTTGCGGCGAGGAGGGCGGTTTCCGTACTGTGGTTTTTTCTGAAGCCGGATTGGGAGGAGTCGAGGATGTTGTGTTCTTCAATGAATGTGGCGAGTTGGATGTTGATGGCTTTCTCGATGACTTTCGCTGGGAACGGGAGCAGGGAGATGGGTCTGTAGTTTTTGAGGTCGGTGGGGTCTGCTGAGGGTTTCTTTAGGAGGGGTTGACCTCGGCGTGTTTCCAGTCGTCGGGGAACGAGGCGGTCGCCAGGGAGCGGTTGATGGTGTGGCGGAGCATGGGTGCGATGGTGTCGGCGGCTCTGTTGAAGATGTGGTGGGGCAGGGGTCCGTGGGGGCCCCTGAGTGGATTGACTTCATTGTCTTCAGTGTGTCTTCGGTGGTGAGGGCTGTCCAGTCGTCAATTGCTGGTTTCCGGGTGTCGGGGGTGGTTGGTGAGGGTTCAGTGTGTTGGTTGTCTTCGTCGAAGTTGTCGTAGATGCTCTTGATTTTGTGGTGGAAAAAGGTGCTGAGTTTGTCGCAGAGGTCTTGTGAGGGAGGGATGTCGGTAGACTCGCTAGTGGGTTGGGCGAACTCCTTGATGATGCTGAAGAGTTCCTTGCTGTTGTGCGCGTGGGTGGAGATTCTGTCTTCAATCGCTTTTTTCCTCGTTTCTCTGATGAGTTGATGGTGGGCGTTGGTGGCGGCTCTGAAGTTTTCGTGGGCTTCTGTGGATTTGGTGTTCCTCCAGGCCTTTTCGAGGCAGCGGCATGTGCTTCTGGACTCTCGAAGTTCGGTGGTAAACCATCTGCCTTTCTTGGCGCGGGTATTGTTGTTTTTCTTGAGGGGGGCTATGGTGTTGGTGCTGTCCGAGATCCATCTATGCAGGGTTCGGGCTGCGGTGTTGGGGTCGTCGTTTTCCGCGATGGTTAGGGTGGAGTTGTTGAGTGAGGAGGTGAGCTGGTCGTCGGTGATTTTGGTCCAGTTCCTTCGTGGAAGCAGGTGCTGGTGTCTGTGGATGGTGGGTGTTCTGAAGGTGAAGTGGACGCAACGATGGTCGGTCCATTGGAGTTCGGTGGTGTGGCTGAAGGTGATGGAGTTTCCTGTAGTGAAGAGGGGGTCGAGGGTGTGTCCTGCTGAGTGCGTGGGCTCGGTCACGATCTGGCGCAGTCCAATGTTGTGGAGGTTGTCCAGGAGGGAAGTGGTGTTGGGGTCCAGTTGGTTGTCGAGGTGGAAGTTGAGGTCTCCCAGCAGGGTGTAGTTGGTGGATGCGATGGCCTGCGGGGAGATAATGTCCGTGATGGAGTTGGCGAAGGGTCCGCGGGGTCCAGGGGGTCGGTAGATGAGGGTTCCTCGGAGGGTGGCGGTGGGGCTGGCCAGTATCTTGAAGTGAAGGTGTTCCATCAGTTCTGTGGGCTCGTCAGGGAGTGTGCTCAGGCGGAGGCTGGATTTGTGGACGATGGCGATTCCTCCTCCTGGGCGGGTGGGGCAGTCCTTCCTGGAGATCTTGTATCCTTGGGGGATGGCGATGGCGATGTCCGGTCCCGAGGTGGTGTTGGTCCAGGTTTCGGTGAAGAACGCTACGTCCGGGGTGGTGCTGTCGAGGAGGTCCCAGATTTCTGTGGCGTGTTTGTGGAGGGATCGGACGTTGAGGAGGATGCATTGCAGGGTCTTCGGTTCGGTTGTGTTCTTGTGGGCGGGTTGTGCTGGATCCGTGTTCTTGGCGGTGCTGCAGGTGTGCCGGCAGCGGTGACAGCTGAAGGGTCCGTGGGAGTCGGCTGGTGATGCTAGCTTGCAGTTGTTGTTGCGGCCTGGGTTGAGTGCGTGGAGTGCTGCTGGGTCGTAGCGTTGGCGGGGCGGAGGTCCAGGGTTCTCAGACCAGGTACAGTGCTGAGGGGCCCCGCTGGAGCTCAGGCCCCCGCACTGCAGGGGCTGGGGGGGCCTTTGTTACGCCATTGCCATTACACTCCTACAAGTGTGACAATTTGGACTATTTCAGGCCTCCAAAGCTGTAAGAATGGATTGGGCTGCAGCTAATATTCATTTTTAATGTATATTCAATTAATAATTTAACTGTTGTTGAGGTCATCTCTAAATTAGCCAAACAGCGCCACCTTGTGACAGGCAGTCACAAGCGCTGATGTTGATAATTAAGTGTAGGTACCGAGCACCAGAAACCACAGGCTCAAATTAAGCACTGGCTTGCATCACAAACCTAGTGCCAAACAAGGAAGGGCAGAACTTCTTTAAGGCCCACGCTATTATAAAGCACTCTGGGGCAGATTTACAAGAAACTGATGCATCTGTATAGATGCACCAGTTTCCCTGCGCCTGAGTGAAAAACCCTTGCGCCACCATAGATGCGCCGTATTTACAATACGGCGCACTATGGAGCAAGGATTGACAGATGCGTCAGAAATTCTGACGCACCTGTTGGCGGCAAAGTCACCCAGTGCTGGAGTCGTGTCGCAAGCACGACGCAACTCCAGCAATGCGTGTTGCGGCGTATTCCCAATACACTGCGTCACTCCTTACGCCTGCTTCAAGCAGGCGTAAGGTTTTGACGCAGTGGCGTAATAAAAGTCACGCAGTGAAATCTTGTAGATTTCACTGCGTCACTTTTACTAGGCTTTCCTGCGTGGGAACGCCTACCCTGCATACATTATACCTGACGCAGGTATAATGTGACGCAGGGCTTTACAACGTGACACATCTCCCTAGATGAGTCACATTGTAAATTTGCCGCATTTTTTACGCCGCCGTTTCGTCACAAAAGTGACGCAACGGCAGCGCAAAAGTGTGGCATGGGGCTTGTAAATCTGCCCCTACATCTCTATGGCCGCCCAATTCTGTTCCCTGGGTAGCAACCTACTGATTCCTTTAAACACAAAATGGGTATGCTACCACCGCATCACTCATGTCACTTAAGTTCTGGCAAGAGCTGTAGCCCTCTGCTACTATGAGGGTAGCTCTTGGGGCACCCCTCCCGATTCTAACAAGATCCCCTTACCATGCGACAGGCTTAGGTCATGGTGCATGCTCATGATCCATGTTTCCGCATGATTAAAAATCAATATCAGGGGAACAGATAACTACGCAGCTGGAACAATGAGGGTAGCCAGGGGTCCACATCCGACACCATGCAGGGGATTTTTCTGTTCCAACACTGCCCTAGCAATGGGAAATGAAATGCTAATAATCCATGCCCTAGCCATCTAGTGCAAAAACCCTCGTCACTGGCTTCTTGCACCAGTGGCGTCAATGAAAGAACAAGGTTGTAAGCAATGGGAGCTCAGAGTGGGAGTGCTCACTAGGACAAGTGAGGGTTCAATATGTCTAGTTTGTCTAGCATGTTATTGAAGTCATGTGACTCCAGTCATTTGTCGAGTATGGGCCATTCAGCTGGTGCAAACTACCACTTAAAAATGCAGGCCTGAAAAAAGAGACAGTTAAATTACCACACCAGCTTGAATCAGCAAGGTTCAATATATTGCTTGGCTGTATATTTCATTACACATTAACAAAAATATTGATTGATAGTGAAAAGTTGCTCACTAAGAAAAAAACCAGTGACAATGTGTGTAGAAGCAGTACAAAATGATCTGCACATGGAACACTTACATTACAGGAGATCGCACAAACAGATACACACACACACAGACACGCACATTCAAGCATACACACTGACACACACAGATACCCACACACGTACACACACGTACACACACTCAGACACACACACACACATACACACTAACACACACAGACACACACACATTCAAGCATACACACAGACACACACACACACCTACACCCGTACACACACACACACAAACACACGCAGACACACACACACACATACACACACACAAACACACACACACATGCAAACATACACAGGCACACTCGCATGCACAGACACAGATATGTACACATACAGACAAACACACACACAAATATACACAGACAACAGACACAGACAGGAACATACATTAAAAAAAAAACGGGTAAAATGTGCGCAGCAGCAATTCCCGGTGTGTAGCAAATAAGTATCTACCTGCTCCTGCAATCCAAGAACTACCTGTTTGTGAAAAGCTTTTCAAATAGAAAAGTCAAGGCGCTCGGCATTGCAATTTCTTGCTTTCTGTCTATCATGCTGCTTTTAGGCTGTCCTAGAGATGACAGAATGGTGAAATTAATAGGAGCGAATATCCTATTCTGCGGCTTCTGCTTAACTGAGTCAACCTCAGCGTTCAATGACTTCTGTTAATAGTGTGCAAAAATAAGGTGTCGTCAGATGGCATCAGCTCCTAACTCCACACATTGACAGTACGTCGCCCCACAGTTACACCCCCTCCAAATAATGCAACATTTGCTTCAGTAGTCAGAGAAATTATCTGTGATGACGTGCCAGGTAGAAGCACGGCGAACGTATAAATAACATCATCTAACACCACAATAATTAAGCGATAAAGTACCACAACGCTCCTCGAGTGTCGCGTCGCTGTCAGTTGTACGGGGAGTCATACAATGAAGACATCAATAGAAAAGCTTAATACTAATGTACACATTGATGAAAATGAAGTAATACCACTTGAGAAATGTGTACGTATTGATTACTTCCACTAAAAACGATCATTTAATACCGATATGCAATGCCAGTAATCCACCACGGTGTTTTGTAAATGCTCGAAATGAACTGAGCCAGCCCTGTTACAAAAGAACCTGTCATATTTCATTGACAATCAAAATGGCCTGCTTCTGTTCTGGAACACAAAGCTTTTGCTCAGCAGCTGACTTCATTTAGTTATTTTTCCAGAGGTCAAAGATACATTTATGTACAGTAACAAAAGAAAATGGCCTGCATGCTTTAAGTTTTATTGATTTGTAAATTTAATTTCCTATGCTTCAGACGGCTAAGGTATTCAGCGCTCATAATTTTCTTTCAAGGAAAGAACTTATTAGGGTAATGGGTTTTGTAAGGGTTCTCTGTGATCGCTGCTGCAACAAAGGTCAGTGTTTTACCTAAGTCAGGATACCAACACACCTGGTGGCATGCGTACACGTAGGCGTGCCTTCTCTCAACAATCTCACAACAACATAATGCAAGCTGTGGACACAGGAATTATATAGTGCATTTGGTATTAGAAAATGATTCATTATGTTGCAAATTTTCACCAGAGACAAATCTTTTGTTGAGAGAGCATTTTGTATACCCTAGTATTTTTTTGTTTAATAAAAGCTTTATTAAAGTGAAATACAGATGTACAGAATTTCTTTTTTTTTTTAAATAACTTTATTGAATTTTGCATGTAATACAAAACAAGAGACTGCATCCTGTATTATAGCAGTGACAATTGTACGTATCGAATACATAGCGTAAGTTACATCACCAGGGGTTAACAAACATAGTTGGTCACATGGCATTTAGAACGTAAGAACTTAACCCCCCGCCCCCCCATTGTAACTGCCCGGAGCAAATTCTCCGTCAGGCGGTGGAATCATCAAAGTAGGTGCAGAAACAACCCCCCGACCTATACAATTTGGTCGAGCACATATGTTGCTTAACTTGATGCGGCCTCAATTGTGTCAACCCTCCCCTTTGTTTCAACATAAGTTTTATACAAAGCCCAAAAGTTTTTAGGCCGGCTCCGTGGCGGTAGCAGGTCACTGAAGTTTTCCGTTTGTGTACTGCAGTACAGCATATCACTCGACCATTGCGATATCGTAGGGGTCGGGCCCCGAAGCCAACACATTGCCACCCTGCGTTTGGCTAACAAAAGGCACATATCTACTAATCTACAAGCCCCTTTAGGTAACAATTTGGAGAAACCCAATAGCGCAAGCGCTGGGTCTGGAGTGAGGGGGACCTCCACAATTCGACTCATTTCTTCGAATATTAAATTCCAAAATTTAGCGATCCCCGGACATAGCCACGCTAAGTGTAAGAAGTCAGCCCTCTGTTCACTGCACCTATCACATTCAGCCCCATCTCTCAGTCCATATCTACAGAGTCTTTCCGGGGTGTAGTAAACTCTATTAAGGTACTTAAAGTGTATGAGTCTGTGTCTACCATTTAACGATATGCGCTTCGTGCTCACACAGCAGTAGGCCCACATTGCATCATCAACCTCCCTGCCGAGATCTCTCTGCCACTCTAATCGGGCTTTAGTGTAATGATTCTCCCTGTAATCCATGGATAGTTTATATAACCGCGAAACCATCCGATGTGGAGACGCAGCCTTAATAATATAGGATAATGCTGGTAAATCAGGCGGTTCCGCCAAGTCACCACCCAGGATGTGCAGCAATGCCTGTCGTGTTCTGTGAAACTGAAATTTAGTGAGGTAAGTAGCAGCCGCATCTTCCGGAACTAGCTCATCCCATACCTTCGCAATACCCCCGTAAATAAATCCCCGACAGATCGACCTCCTATGGCATTAAGCACCCTTATAACCCCTTTTTCCCTGCAGGGGGGCAGCCAAAGGCACCATTCCAAGAGTGCATGAGGAGAATATAATATGGCTCCCGCCTGCAATTTCAGGAGTTGGTGCCAAGCATGTGTTGTGGCATTCACCGAGTCCAGTATCCCCGTTCTGCGATCTGGTGGTGAGAAAATTAAGGCCGGCAAGGGCTGAGGGGAGACCACCATTCTCTCTATGAATAGATGTGGGGTGTCCGGCAATCCGTGCATCCAATAGAAGACATGGGCACACTGGGCAGCTCCAGCTCTATAATAAAGCTCCAGGTCCGGCGCAGCCAGCCCTCCCATATGGTATGGTGACGTCAGTACTTCCCATCTGACCCGCGCCTGTTTACCCGCCCAAGCTAGTTTAATCAGCAGGGATTTAAGACGGCGGAAGAAAGAGCCAGGGAAGACCAGAGGTATATTGTGAAAAAGAAACAAAAAACGGGAGAGTACAACCATCTTCATAATGGAGATTCTGCCCAGCAGAGACAGCGGCAGACGAATCCACCCCTCAACGTCGTCCTCCAGCTTATCAATAGCCACTCCATAATTTTCTTTGAACACCATGTCTGAGTCCGTATGAATTTTAATCCCAAGGTATCGCACTGAGTCCGTTGTCCACTGTAATGGATAGTCGGGTTCGAACGGAACTGTGACAGGCGTAAGGGGAAATATCACGGATTTTGACCAATTGACCCTAAGCCCCGACACCGCCCTGAAGCGCACCACCTCGCGCAGCACAGAAGAGATTCTGGGTCCCGGACATATAATAAGGTGTCATCAGCGTAAGTAGAGACGATCAACTCGTAATGAGGGAATCTTATACCTTTAAATCTGTGATATTCACGAAGTGCGCATGCCAAGGGTTCAGCAACTAAAGCGTATAATATGGGAGATAATGGGCAGCCTTGACGCGCTCCAAGCTCTCCATCATTCTCCTTATGTGTCCCAACTCCCGGCTGACATCGCTGGAGCCACTCTGACTAGACAGTTGTTCTTGGCTCAGAGTCATGACTCCAGCGATGTCAGCCATGGATTGTTGGAGAGCATGGAGCGGACAGTGGGTGTCCGTTAGGGACTGTAAGTCACCCCTGATGGGACTTAGACACCCACGTATGGCATCTAGTTTGGCTGCCATGAGGTCGAACCCCACCCGCAGCTGATCAGCCATCTTCTCCTGGCACCCTAACACACGGCGTTGGAATGCCATGTGTTGGTCGTGGGGGTCCTGGGAGACAGCCATGGTGGTGGGTGCTTCCTGCTGTGTGGTCTGTGCAGGGGGTGGGGTCTCCTCGATGCAGCTGGGCTGCCCTGCTCCTGGAGGTGGGGTGCCGAAGCTGTCCAAGAGCTGTTGGAGGGCGTCGGTGTCGATGTTGGGGAGGTCCTCTTCATCATCAGTGCTGAGTTGTTGGGTCTGCTCTGCAGGAGGTGTTGATTTTCCCTCTGCAATGTGAAGGGGAGATGCAGATTGACATTGTGTTCACATGTATGTTCACGCATTGTACAAGTTTACTAACAGACTGCATGACAATGTACATTGTGACTGTTTGTGAGGAGAAGCCTATTTGATGCGGGACAGTTGACATTTCTACACCATCAGGGATGTGATGTTGTACTTGTACATTATCATCTCACAGTTTCCTGCTATGCCAAATGCGAATGGCCATTTTCTACACACAAGCGGCAGCAGTTGTGTCCTCTGTTCTGTTGTGAAAGTGTTGCAGTTTGTACCACATTGTTGTCAATGTTAAGGTGCTCTGATTCTTATGTGTGTGTGCTGCATTGTGGGTGTGTTGCCCCTTCAGCTCTGTTTTGGCTGGCCCTTATCCCTTTCAGGCGGTGTGCCTTTCACTTCTGTGCTTATACAGTGCTGAGATATTGCAGACTTGGGTAAATTGGGCTCTTGGTCGGAGTTGTGACTCTTGGGCATGGTTTGTCCACAGATGTGCTATACTTGATTGTGCATGTGTGCCATTGTGTCCATCTCCCCCCGTCCCCCCTGTCCCTGGTCGTTACTCACCCTGTTGCTGTTGGGTCAGGTCATGTTGTGCAGTGTCCGGTCCCCCAACTCCTGCCACCGTCTCCCCAATGATGACTCGGGTCACCATTTCATCCATCTCATCCAGCTCCTGGTGTGTCGCTGGACTCCCACCTCCAGTCTGCATTAATGCTTTCAGGTTGGCTGCGAGTTTCAGCTTGGTTTTGCGCTTCACATCAGTCCAGCGCTTCTTGCAGTCGTCCACTTCCCTTCTCTTCACTCGGACTGCATTCACCTTGGCCAAGATAGACTGCCATATTGTATTTTTAGTTGCCAATGACACAGTGGAGGTGATGAACAGTTGGTGGTGGTGTTCTATCACCTCCGTAATGAGGATCTGGTTTTCCTGCGTACTGAAACGCGGGTTCCTCTTCTTCTTCTCCTTGCCCTTCCCTGACCCCGAGGTCCCAGGCTGGTCCTCCGTGGGGCTTGTGGGGTTCTGGTTGTCCTCTGTACTTGCTCCAACTACCTCCATGGTGCTTCGCAGTTGTTTGTGTTTTTTGTTGCCGCTTTTATAGTGGTTTTCCCCGCCTGACTTGTGGGACTTGCAGGCCTGGCGCTGCTTATCGCTGAATTTTTTATCGCAGTTGGGCCCATCGCAACTTTTTTCACGTTCGGGTTTAGATTTTTATCGCCGTCCCGGTAATTTTATCGCGGACATTTGACGCGTTATCGGGAAACTATTGCATGTTACCGCCATGTTGAGAATACGACGTTAACACGGAGTTATTTTACCGCGATAGACGGCGATATGAAAAATTGCGTTAACCTATTTTGGCGATGATTATCGCACGTTCTTGAGAATATCCCCCTCTGTTTCTTAATAGGGTTACGTAAGCCCTTAACATTCCAAAAGATAACCTTAAGAGTATTTGCCATTCAAAACATATTAGTATACATAGTGAATTAAGCCAACCATATAAAGGAACCATATCAAAACAACCATTTCAAAATGTGAATCACAATAAATAAGATAACAATTTGTACCCAATAAAGATCTATAATGAATAATGAGACAATATATAAAGAAAAAAGAGAAAAGCAACAAGAGAAGAAGAAATAGGAAAAAGGAAACTAGAAGGAGAAAGAAACAATGAATCCGATAGAAACAAAGAGGAAGACCAAAAGCCAAGTGGCTTCAGTCATGAAGAAAGTGGAAGACATCTAGCGTGAAGAAAATAAAATGGAGGGGTAGAGAAGCGCGAAAAAGAAAAAGAAGACAGACAGCAGACCGAAATCAACCAAAGTTGGACAACAATGACCTCGGAGACAATCATTATCAATAGATAAGAAAAGAAAAATATAGAGAGAGACAGCAGTAAGACCGAAAAGAGACAATAATACAAATAAATAAATAAGGAATGAAAGTGCATAAATGACCAATAATTAACACTTACCAACAAATGAGGATAATATGTAAACAATAGGTGTAGGAAGGGAAGCACATGGGAGAAAGCACACCAAGGAAGGGAATTTGGACTAGACAAGAGACATCTGTAAAGGGAAAAAAAAATAAGGTTAAATGGGAAAACAAATTAAATAGAAGTATCAACAATAACCCAAGAATGTTTTAAAATACACACATGAACATTAATAACAATAGAATTATCTCCCTGAAGGATTAAGCATGCTAAATTCAAAGGAAGGGAGATAAAATGCAACCAAATTAAAAATTAAGGAACAATAAAAAAAGTTCAGGTTTTCCCAAGATTCATTGCTTTCCCTTTATTCTGAAAAATACATTTCTTCAATTCATCTTGGCAGTCAAACGAAAAGGTCCATTCCTTATAGGTGACTTTGAAGAAGCATTGATGCACAAGACCATATCATGCATTCATGGATCGTAGAGGAGGGCAGAAGGAGAGAAACTCTTTTCGACGAGCGGCAGTTGTATGTTCCACATCCTGGGAGAGAAAGACCTTCTGACCAGACCATAACATTTGTTTCCTTTGCTTGGCTGCCAATAAAACCATAAGTAGCTCAGTATATTCCAAAAAAAGAACAATTATTCCATTAGGGCGGCCAAAAGATGAAGCTCCGACAAGTTTAGGGCCAATCGATATGCACATTGTAGATTAAGATGTGTTCCTTCCTTAAGGCCAACCAATTTAGGAATGTGGATCCTAAGAAAGGCAAGCATGTCCGACCCCTCTTTCTGAAATGCCACAAATTTGGAGATTGTTGCGCCTGCTCTGATTTTCCAAGTCCTCCGTTTGCTGTTTCAAGAGCGCTATCTCCTTAGACATATCATCAATCTTGGTAGCCGCATCCTGTACATCACTAATCCATTGCTCAACATCTGACACTCTAGACTCCAGATTAGACCATTTCTCCTCAATACTTTGAAGTGTGGCATTAGTTTCCATAACAAAAGGCTTCAGGAGCTTAATTTCCTCTATAAGGTTTTCTAAAGTCAAAGGTAAGGGAGGCTTTGTAGGAGAACCAGGATCTTTCTTTTGTTGCTTTGCAGCTGCGTTAGAGTCCTTGTGGACAGAATGCATGGTTACAGATTAGGTGACAGCCTTTTGACTAGATGATGGAGAGAACTCTATAAGCATAAAGAAAGCAAATGCAAAAGTCACAGGAAAATACAATACAGCAGGAGGGAGTCTGTTGCCCAAAGGTCCCAAATGCAATCCAAAAATCAAGAATTTATAGAGCACGAGCTATTGAGGAAGGATTGAAATGGTCAGAATACCTTGAACTCACAACTTTCAAGGGAGGCAAAAAAAAACGTTCTTAAATCAGTGATATCTGGTAGTTATTACTTTCACAGCCTTGAAAAAGGTAGAATGACATAAAAAGCCACATTCCAAGGAAGTCCATAAATCAAAGTGACAACATTCCTCTTTATGCAGTTCTCAGATAAACAGTAGAGAAAAAAGCACCTAAAGTCCTCAGAAAAAAATGGTAAAAGGGAGCGCAACAGCGCGAGGAGAATACTAGCTCCTTAATTAATAAAATGGCGGCTGCGACCACCGAAGCTGAGGTACGCCATGTGGGGGAGTAACTTCATAACAATGGCTTAAATTAAGCCAAAAAAGAAAAATACCTGCTCTCCCTGCGTTCGCGCACAGAAACCTTCAGTGCATTCCCCGTTGAAAGGCAAACTGCTACCTCAGTCGAAGTGAAGTCTCCAACACTGCGCAGAGCTTCACGGACCTGCGGCCATCCTATGGATGGGCGGTTCGGCCACTCCCCTTACCCTATTATTTAAATTTAGAACAAAAGCTCTCGCAGACTAGGGCCTGATTACGATGAGTGTCGGAAAGCGGTTTTCCGAGACTCATCGCGGTTTCAGTTTCGTACGCCGCATTACAATGCAGGCGGTTGAAACTGAAACCGGCCAGTCATTCCAGCTGGATTCCAACGGGCTCAAGGAGCCCATCGGCCAGTCGGAGACTGGCACATAATCCCAATGGACGGCGTTGCCGCCGTTGGGATTACGATGTCGGTTTCCGACAGGCTTTCCATGTCAGGCTTTCTGACTTGGAAAGTCTGTCGGAAAGTGACATTGGGGGTTCCTAGCAGAGCCCCTTCTCCCTGTGGCCTCCGGTTGGGGGCCAAGGAGGCACCTATGGTGCCCCCTGTGAATCCCTGCCACACGGTGCAGGGATTCACAAAACTCCCATTTCTCTATGGGAGCTTGTGCTACAGCCAGTTTATGGCCGCAGTACAAGCTCCCATAGGGAAATGGGAGTTTGCAACCACACCATGCGCTATCGCATTGTAATTAGGTATGCGGAACCGTCTACCAATGGTCGGGCGGTTCCCATACCGATACAGTGTCGGGTGGACGCAAGTCTGCCCGACATAGTAATAAGGCCCAATGAGTTTTCGGCTGCAGTTTCCTACCGACTTGTTAAATGCCTGCATTAAGGCACCGTCAAGGTATCCACGGTAAGTATTGAACACAAAAAATATTTATATTTATTGCCATGTTTTGCACATGCGCCATGTTTTTGTATATAGGCCAAGTTATGTTAAAGTGGGTTTTCACAGTAGGTTGAATTACGCTCAGTATTGCTTGTAGCACAGGTGTGAAGCTGTCCTCGGTTTTGATGACATTATCAGCATTCTCTGCTTTTCCATTTACAAACTGCAAATGTCTCACAAGAGCAAAATAACTTTTGGGGGTAACTTGCGTAATTCTGTGTAGTGTAATCATTGCGAATTACCCAAAACTTCAGCGAGATTACTCAGAATTGCACAAAAAGAGTAATTCTAAATTTAGCACTATTTTCTAAGCACAAAAATGCCCCGACACGAGGATGCATTTTGTGCTAAGAAATAGCGCTAAATGCAATAGAACATTAATAGTGAGCGCAAGCAACGCTTGCACTACCTAAATGTGTAGTTGGGGGTAGGATTTCTCCCCAACTTACTCCCGGCATTTAGCACAAGTTCCTTAGTGCAAAATGCACCCTTTCGTCCAAAATTGAAGCGAGGATGCATTCTGCGGTAAGAAAATAGTGCTAAATTCAACAGACTATAAACAGCAGCGCGAGCAGCCACTCGCTGTCACTCAATGTGCTTTCACGGTTAGATTTCTTTCCCCAAAAGTACTCTTAATTACGCGAGCGGGGATAATTTCATTATTATCTGTAATTCTGTGTCAAAGTGTAACACGGAATCACCGAAATTACTCCAATTACTCTGGCGAAATGTAAATTCCGCCCAGGCCTAATAATAATAGAAATAATCGTATTCCTCTGACTTTTGCCTAAAAAAGAATCCACACATGTAGGTGTCGCAACCCCCATCACCATATCTCACAGTCCATCCAAGCATCGCAGCTGCTCCTTGTTCACCGGATCTCACAGCTCCTCATTCAGACATCACGGCAGGGCCGGCGCTAGGCATGGGCAGCTGCCCAGGGCCCTACACCTGTTAACAGGCATAAGGGGGCTCCCAACAGTGCCTTTTAAAAGACTCTGTTAGGATGGTGGTGCACTACTGCGAGGCCCAAGGGAGGGCACCCCACCCCTGGATCTCACAGCAATCGGCCAAAAGGGCATCAGTAATCTAATCACTGCATCTGTTATGTTATGTTATGTTAGTGGCATTTTTAAAGCGCGAACTGTTACCCAAAGGTGTCCTGGCGCTATCTACAATCCTCCCACTGAAGCGTACTTAAGAAACCGGAAACTATACGCCAAAAAGCCAGGTTTTTAAAGCTTTCCTAAATGCCAGTAAATCCGTACTATTTTTAAGATGGAATGGAGGGCATTCCATGCCTTGGCTGCACCAGCCCAAAAACTCCTACCTCCCCAACTGGCTTTTTTGAAGAAGGGACTGTTACTAACTTTGCTCCCAGGGAACGAAGTGGTATTTTAGGGACATACCACTGGAACTGCTGCTTCAGGTGGTCAGGACCTAAACCTTGAAGGGCCTTGTAGACAGTACAAAGTGATTTGAACTGCACCCGTTTCTTGACGGGTAGCCAGTGTAGTCTTCTGATATTCCCGGAGACAGAGGCAAATTTAGCAGTCCCAGTAAGCAGTCTAGCGGCCGCATTCTGAAGAAGTTGGAGTCTATGCAGAAACCGCTCCTGCATATTAAGGTAAAGACTGTTACAATAGTCCAGCCTTGACATTGTTAGAGCGGTGACTACTGTGCGTTGACTATCCTTAGGTAGCAACGGTAAAATTTCTTACATGTTCTAAGAACAAATGACGTGGCTGAAACTACTGCATTAACTTGGTCACCAAAATTGAGTTTGTCATCAATCAAGACTCCCAAGTTTTTTACTTTCCTAGTGGGGATCGGAAGCGAGCCCAGAGAATCCGACCACCAACTTGGGGTCCAAAACTTGGGGTCATTGCCAAACAGGATGACCTCCGTTTTGCTAGAGTTGAGTTTTAGACAATTTTGTGACATCCATTTACCCACTGCTTCCATGCAGTCATGGAACCGTTTTGCCACCCCCATCTCCTGCCCTGGTAGCAGTGACACCACAATTTGAGTGTCATCCGCATACGATGTCAGAGCAAACCCAAAGGATTCGATCAGGGGGGCGAAGGAGGACACGTAAACATTAAAAAGCGTGGGGCTAAGGGAGGAGCCCTGAGGAACTCCACAAGGCAAAGAGAAGGGTTTGGAACAGAATTCACCAAGTGAGACTGTTTGCACTCTGTCCGAGAGGAAGGACTTCAAGAGTTCCCATGCTTTACCCCAAACTCCACACCCCCACAACCGGTCCATCAGCAAATCATGATGGACCGTGTCGAAGGCCGCGGACAAATCCAACATAATCATGGTGGCCTTACCTCCCCGGTCAAGTACAGCCCTGATCTCTTCTGTTGATTTTAAGAGGGCGGACTCCGTACTGTGCCCCTCTCGGAACCCATATTACGTAGGATCCAGTACTTGCGCTTCTCGTAGATATGTACTTAATTGTGCATTCATACTTTTCTCTACCAGCTTAGCTGGGAGAAGGAGACGCAAGATGGGCCGAAAATTATTAGGATCCTCAGGGTCCAAACTGGGCTTTTAAGCAGTGGTAGTATTGATGCGATTTTCCAGGTTTTAGGGAAATAACCTTCCGCAAACATCGCATTCATCATTTTCATTTCATCTTTATTCGATTTGAACACAAATCATAAAAGAGTGAGCACAATAAATCATACATAAAACTTTTCCTAAAACATTTCATCCAACTCCTACATAGGTATAAATACTATTTACATCAGTTTAATACAGACACGAGGGAGCCCATCGAATAAATAATATCAATCTAAAACTAGGATATAAAACTACAGTCCCCTCTTGTGATTCTTGATTTCAAAGCACTTCTTAAAACATTTACCACAGAAAAAGTGTAAAAACATCCGTTGCTAGTTTTAAAAACAACAGTGCTACCCGTGCCTGTCTGAATCTAGCCTTCCTCAACAGACCCTTCAAAAACCTTTTTCTTTGGTAACCATAGTAAGGGCAGAGGAGCACGAAGTGGAGGGTGTCCTGTGGAGACCTATCGTCGCAGCCACAGGGCCCTCTGTCTTCGTGTTTTAAAATAAAACCAGATGGTACCACCAAAAGGTGGTGAAAAAGGTTTAATCTAAAACGCGAAATTAAAAATCTATCATGCGCACCCAGGATCATTGTCAAATACGGTTCAATACCCAGGGAGGTTTTAGTTAGAACATGGTCTCTCACTGTCTGTTTAGCCAGTTCTACCTCTTCTCGTTGTGCTAAAGCAAATTTAATATATAAAGCTTTAATATCAACCTTATCCTTACACCTTATTGAGTCCGGTTTAATAAACAGATCAGGTCGTCCCAGCATGTAAAAGGAGTCCCGAACATATTTTACCCAGGGAATTTTCAAAGCATGATCTAGTGAGAGGCAATCTTTCATAACCAACATTGTCAAGCCAGCCTCTTCATTTGACCAAATCTTAAGCCAAAATAGTAGGGGCTTCACTGCTACCGCATCTGAGATATACTTTGCTCCCAACTCATCATGCACAGTAAATGCAGGGGTGCTTTGGGGGACTTTCAACAACCGCTTCATATATTTATTCTCCACCTTTTGCAGGTTTATGGGCTTGACAAATCCCCATACCTCACTCCCATACAGGGCATTTGCACAACAGATCGAGTCATACAGTTTTAAAAGCAGAGCAGGGGTCCAACACCCTAATCTGTGCACAAAGTTGGAGATCTGCCCTGTAGATCTAGCCAGGGCAACACACTTGTCTTCTAGTAGGTGCTTAAAATTCAAGTGCCCATCGAAAAAAATACCCAAATAAGCAAACGCGGGAACCTTGGCTAAGATATGCAAGCCTATTGTATAACTGTATGATCTTACTGGCTTTTTCCCCATTTCCATGACATACGATTTTGTGAGGTTAGGAGACATATCTATATTTTCCATAAACCTCACAAAGCCGTCAATTAAGAGCTGTAGACCATGAGGGGTACGGGCAAGAAGCACTGCGTCGTCTGCATATAGCAGCACTGGTACAGCTCGTTCACCTATTCTCGGGAAGTCCGCTTATACCTCGCAAGGAAGCATCTAGGCCGTTAATATAAAGAGTAAATAAAAAGGCGCTAGTATGCAACCCTGCCTCACCCCACTTGAGCAGCTAAAATAGTCTGTCACTTTCCCATCCTGAGTATATCTCACCGCCGCTATGGTGTTAGTGTGCAGTGTATGAAGAATACTTATTAAAGATGGGTCCACCCCAGATTACCCAGAGCTGCCCATAGTTTACTGCGGTTTACCCGGTCAAAAGCCGCTGCGAGGTCCATAAAAGCTAAATATAGTACCCCTGCCCTAGCTATTGTATATTTAGCGGTTATTAAATACAGGTTAAGGCATTGGTCCACTGTGGATTTCCCCGGTCTAAACCCAAATTGGACCTCCGTAACGATGTTTTTAGACTCTGCCCAATCCATCAGTCTATTTAAAATCGCATTCATCATAGAAGTTAGTGTTAGAACAATGGGTTCTGGGGCCAGTTTTAGTACTGCAACCGGACACGGATCGTAAGGGGAGCCTGATTTTGTTGACATCAAGGACTTATGAATATCCATGGTGGATAGGGGTGCGAACTCTTCAAAAGCAGGATGGGGGCAAGACCCAGGTTTATATCTCTCCATGACGTCCAGTGTCCCATCCGTTATTGGACCATTGAATGTGGCGAAAATGGCCTCCACTTTATTAAAGAAGAACCTGGCTATTTCATCACAGAGACCCTGATTCGAGGAAATACTAGGTGCACCAGGTTCTTTGGCCGAGTTTATCGCAAAGTTAATGCGGTTAGTAAAGAACTCTTGCTTGGTTTTAAGAAGTAACTGTTTATAGACCATCAGGCTTTGTTTATATACCTCTTTTTCCACGCCCTTATACTCTTTCCTCCATTTCCTCTCTAAGGGGTCGATTACGATGGCGGTCGGTGTCAGTACCGCGGTGCCGGCGGTGCGGAAAAATGCCTTTTACCGGCCGCCAGCAGCGGTCCTCACGGCCGCCATATTATGATGGGCAAATATGGCCCATTTCCCGACCTCCGCGGTGCGACGCCGACCGCCATGAAAGTGTGCCCGCCACCGCGCCGGTGGGAGCCAATGGAGACTCACCGCCGTGCGGAATGACGTCCCGTCCGCTCCACAAATTAGGATGCGCCAAACAACCAGTCGAACCGCAGGGGAGAAACCGCCCTTCCAGACACGGCGGAAGCTCGACAGCGGAGCGCAAAACGAGAGTCCCGGACCCCTCCACCCGGAGCCGAACGCCATGGATCCAGCACTACACATCCTCCCGGTGCTGTACGTGATACATCACCAGCAAAACACCCACCGCCGCGGACGCCGCCGCAGGTACATAAAAACACAAAACAACACACAATCAGAACACAAATTCCACGGGCTGAACACAGGGCACCTGGCCACACCAGACACACTGGTGTGGATATGGAACACATCCATCAGTGTACCCACACATGTCTCATCTGGCGCCAATTCACACCCTGCATCAAGGACACCAATCTACAGTGATCATAATGTAATGTGTAGCTGACGTCACCGCAGCGGTGAGTACGCGGGAAATCTATCTCACAAAGCAGAATGCATGTACAGCAATGGTCAGGCCAGAAAGACCACAGGGCCACAACACCACCCACCACACACTGCTCCGCCGCCCACAGCAATAAACATGCCAATACCCCCCCCTCTGCACCCCCATGTCCAACACCAAGCTAGCTGAATCCACACCCAGCAGCACACAACTAACACCTAGGGAGACAGACACAGCAGCATTGGGTGTAGATTAACACACAGCACAGAAGCACAGGCCCAGGGCAACACACACACACCACAACACCACATACATGGCAAGAAAGCTGAATACAAGCACAAAATTAACATCCACACACACAAGGAACATACAGCCTACTGGACACACACCCTGCCAAGTCACACAGACATACCCCACACCTACACACAGCCACATACACAGACTACATGCCACCAGCAATGGAGCACAACATAGAGGAAAGCCAAAATGATGTGCACACAAATGGGAGTGCAAGGAGACAACCAACAAGCACGTGAACATACACATGCAGGACAAGGAACCAAGAACAACATCCACACCCCATCCAAGCACACATGGCTGGCACAGTGAGTGAAGTCAAACAACAGTCACCTCAGTGCAACAACTCATGGAGACAGCAAGGTAACCCATGTATAGGTACAGGGATAAAAGGAAGGTCCTCAAGTCAAACAGTGAACAGCAAGTACACATGAGTATGCCAGCACCACAACACACAGGGCACATTGGCACACTCAATGACTGTCAGACACAAGTAGGATTCCCCAAACATACCCCCCTCATACCTGCAGCACACAACCCCAATGCCAGACACACAGAAGGGCCTACATAATGTCCAGTCAAGAGACAGACAAACAATCACACTCCCTGGGGGCATCCACAAACATCACACACACAGGGATGCTAGTACCAACGTCTGCACCAAAACAAAAATGGCAAACACAATTCACAACAGAAACACACACAGAACCACAACAAGACAACACATCACCTGTGCAGCCAAACTGGGGGAAGGCAATGGGAGCACAGACACAACAGTAGTGCACCACCTCATCAGTCAGGAAAAATGCATAGGCTACATACCACAACACAGACAAGAAGTGCACCATCACAGAACAACACAGACACATCAAACACACAACAGATGCACAACACCACAAAGCACATAGCAAACACAGCAGTACATCAGGGGATGTACACCAGGACAGCACAAGGCAACATACACCCACAGCACTGCATGCACAACAAGCTGTGTGTGCACACAATCACACAACAGTCCCACACAGCCATGAGTCACACGCCATTAACACACACATCAACAATGAAAACAGCACACTGACAGAACACCAAGGAAGTCAAGCTGTAGCCCAGCACACACATACACCAAACACAACACACACAGATGCACAAGTCTGCCACACAAAAGTGGAAACAACCTGACCAGAGGACTGGGTAGCACAGACAGATCAACTGCTCATGAGAAACCATGCATGCTGAAAAGTACAACAACACTACAGATAACCAATGTGGGAAATGTCATCAGTGGGATAGTGCCCCACCACAAATAAAGGCACCACGAAGCACAGTGTCACAAAATAAGTGATGGAGAGGCACACACACAGGCAACACAAGGGGACAGCTGACATCCAAGTGAAGTTTGGTGCACACCAACAGTGGACATGGCATTAGTGTCCCACAAAGGAATAGAGGGAATGCTGACTCACAATGACAAACCATCTGCAGCACAGATAGGGGATGGTAGCACACCGCACCCCACATGCCACACTGGAGTCAAAAACCCACCATGTGACAACAATGCATGAGAAGAGCACACCCACAATGTCAGTCTGGCTGAGCAGGCATGCACAGTGAGTACAAACTGATTCAAGACACATGGCTGTTCAACAAAACAAATCCCTGACTTGCCAGTCACACACTCTGCATACACACAATGGGGAAAAGAAACAAGCAGAAGCCAGCCACAAGTGCAAGGACACACCAACACACTGCACAACATACAACTCACACATGTGCACACAACCACAGTCCAGAACAACAACACAAACAGGCACTCCACTCCTGGGTGACACATGTGGACATTTGACAGTGCATGCGCACACACACATCAACACACACGACAAAGGCACAACCTACACACCGTACACCACTTGACCACCCAAATGCACACCTTGTAAGTAACCCATGTGACTAGGATGACTGCCCATCACAACATGACTACACATCTACACTGCTAGGCACACATGAAAGCAAGAACGCACATACATGATGAGCCTGGCCAGCCTGCCTGCAATCCTGTGTATATGACCCCACTATGTGTTGGCAGTGCCCACATACCATGATTTAGTAAAACATAGCCAACAGCAACAAAGAAGGAACATGAGTCTGGTATGTCACCGAAAACAACATCACTGACCCCACAAGTATCAGAGTCCTGAAGAAGTGAAGTCCCTGTCACCCCTGTAAAAAATTA
This sequence comes from Calotriton arnoldi, assembly GCA_963921515.1. NCBI lineage: Eukaryota > Metazoa > Chordata > Amphibia > Caudata > Salamandridae > Calotriton > Calotriton arnoldi. The sequence continues at coordinate 1,336,712 of CAWUFW010004253.1, forward strand.
ATAAGTGAAACAAGCCAGTGGCACAGTTGAAATGGCACACAGAGCATGTGGCACAGTAAACGTTAGACATACAGGAAAAGCTTCAGTCAGTAAGGACAATGACAAAACTGACAACAGGAGCAACTGTTTTTATTCACAAATAGCACTGATAGGCAACAATATTAGACAAGAGCAAGGCACAAGATACAGAGCCTGAACATGAAAAGCTGCACAGGCAGGGGGAAAACAGCAAGGCCAGTGGCCAGTCCAAGGTGCTGACAGAGTCAATGAGAAGCTGCACAGGCAGGGGGCAAACAGCAAGGCCAGTGGCTAGTCCAAGGTGCTGACTGAGTCAACGAGAAGCTGCACAGGCAGGGGGCAAACAGCAAGGCCAGTGGCCAGTCCAAGGTGCTGACTGAGTCAATGAGAAGCTGCACAGGGAATGTGTGTCACCAAACACCGCCATGGTCAGCAACACAGTCTGGTGTGTCACGATGGGCAGCACAGGCACCGGTGTGGGAGAGACAGGTCTGTGACGTTGAGCAACATTCAGACTTGGCTGTCAGTCTGACTGGGAGCTGACTGTGTGTCGGGCACAGTTGGACCACTTGACTGGGGAGTGAGACGCCCAGCTGAGGAAGAGCTATCAGTGGCTTTGGACGCTGGAGGGCTGCTTGGACCAGGTGGTGTAGTGGCACGTGGAGGTGGACTCAGGCCGACGTGGGACACAGTGTGGGAGGGAGATTGTGGAGGGGTGCCTTTCCACTTCTTGGGGATTCTAAATGGCTTGCCTGTCTTGGTATCAATGGGAAGTGGCGTGGACACAAACGGCACACTCATCACCAAGGCTGCCGCAGGTGCACACGCCGGCCCTCCCTCTGGGGACGTGCTGGATCCAGAAGGACGCTTTGCCTGGCATTGCCTCTGCCCCTCCATCCCCTGTTTACCATGTGTGGCCCCTACAGTGCCCTCCTTTCCCTGCTTCACTGGACTTGGAATGGGAGTAGAGGTAGTTGGTGAAACAGCCTTGGATACCTTACTATGTGTAGCCTTGCCAGGCACCACCTTCACAGTGGGCATGGAGAGTGTCTGCATGCCTTGCGAGACGTTTTTGGGACCACAGAGTCTGTGGCCGGGGATTGCTCTGAGGCTTGTGACCCTGAGTTCTTCCTCCTTGAATCATGTGCCTTTGCAACGCCTGACGGGCTCTTCCCTTTGCGCTCTGGGGTTGTTTTTTTCTTTGTAGGGGAAGGTGTCTGTGACCTTGACCGCTTGGGCTGCTGCTGCTGTGTGCTACGTGTGCAGTACCGTGACGTTGAGGTGTGTGAAGCGTGGTCACCGTCGTCAGACGTCGCCACTGGCATGGGGGTGGACAAAGGGACTGGAATTGGACTACGAGATTGAGCCAGTTGAAGTGCAGCCGCCACTGTGGAGGACATTGTCTGGACAGTGCGGTGCAGCCCACCCACGTCTGAATGTATGCCCTCCATGAAAGCTAACACCTGTGCCAATTTGCGGTCGTGGTCTAACAATGCATTGAGGAGCCCTGTCTGGCCCACACACAGCTGGTGCAAAAGGTCCACACACTCTGCACTGATGGCAGCAGGGGGCACAGGGGCAGGGGCAGCGGTGCCTGGGATGAAGGACACTCTTCCCCTCTTTGTGGTGCGAACACGGGCAGCACCAGAGGAAGTGGCTGGGAGGGTGGGCACTGCACGCTGTGTGCTGGAAGATGTAGCAGACTCTCCGTTCCCTGTGTCCTCCAAGATGTCTGCACCACCGCCGTCATCAGATGATGTTGAACTTTGCGTCTCGGGCTGTGATTCCTCCAGCATACTCCTATCCCCCTCCGAGGCGCTGGTCACATCTGTGTCACTGGGCTCCTGTGCAGCTGTTGTGCTTGTTTCACCACCACTGGTGTCCGTCCCCTGTCCCTCCGTGCCCACGGGAGATGCTGCATAACAGAGAGACATGTAGGGTCAGTAAAGTGACAGCAACAGGACAAACATATGCAAGCAAAGCAACACTGAGGATGACAAAGTCTACATGTTGCAGCCCACCCCGTGCATTCTCACCGTGCAGACACACTTCACTACCTCAAACAGTGCGTACAAACATCTAAACACGGCATAGGTGAGCCATGTGATGGCCAGACAGCACAACATCATGCATGTTGGGCCGTACAAACACTAACACCAATGGACCAGGCCTGCAGCACACCACCCACAATGCCATTGAAATGCCCAGGAATGGAAATACATCAGTAAGTGCATGTAGGAAAAATCCATGACTGCCACACCCAGCACAGGGGCCACTTACGACCCACTGCATCACACTAACGACATCACGTACACCAGCGCATGTACAGGCTTGGTACACATGCAGCCACTCACAGACAAAATCAACCTTCCCAGAATACTCACCCCTAGCTTGCTGTTGATGCTTCTTCAAACGTGCGTCCAGCTCAGGCTGTGTCACAGCCAAGATGCGGCACATCAGTGGTGTCAAGCTGCGTCGTGACAACCTGCCATTGCGAGGGAGTATCCCCAGTGTCATCTCGGCAAAGTTCTTTACCAGTCGTGAAATGTCGTCCCACCTCTTGTGGCAGTGAGTGCGCCGGCGGTTTGACACTCCCAGAGCCCGCACCTTGATTGCAATGGCCCTCCACACGGCCTTACGCTGGTGTACCTTGAGCTGCAGGTGTGGGAGACAAGAGGGGAAAACATCAGTGACACAATGTCATGTAAAAACCTCTCTCTCTGTACAGTGGCATGACACAGACTCATCCCAACACGGCAGATATGTCCCGCAGATACACAATAACATCTCACAGGGTACATCGTCATGTGTGAAGTCCACGTCAATGCATGCATGTTTGAGGAGGGACACTGTATCCGCACATCTCACATACAAGCTGGATGCTAGCACAGACAGCCATGTGTAGTGTGCCCACATCTACTGTCTATTACCAGGTAGAGCAAGACATATGTCACATTGCAACATGTGTTTGGGGTGAGAGTCACTGTGTCCACCACTGCGCACGCCTCAACAACCTTGCTCTGTGAATAGCTCACTGTGTCATGTTTGTAGCATTGAGGGACATGATCTCACATACCCACTGACTGATCAGAGGGCCAGTCGTGTGCAGTCTACACGGCAGACATGGGTCATTGATGTACACTCCTGCCAACCACACACGTATCACACTCTGTACATTCAGTGATGTGTCCTTGTCACATTGGGCGTGGACTGTGCATGCCAGGTAGAATCACACAGAGATGGACAACAAGGACCCACACAAACAGTCACATGAACAATAACTGTCCCAACTCATGCATCACCAGATAGCTGTCACACCATATGGATGTGTAGACAACACATGTCCATCCACCCTTCATGTCCATGCATGTTAACGTGTGGGTTGCATACACCCCCTTAACAACTAGGAAACAGCATGTCAGCCAGTGCATGACACAACCCCACACTCTCAGGCACATACAGCATCTGATCGACTACATGTGTGCCCCCCCTGCACTCACACCCCCACTGATGGAGACTTACCACAACATTTGGGCCACCATATAGCCGTGGGTACTGTGTCAGCACCTCGTCCACCAGGACATCCAGCTCCTCGCTTGTGAATGGACTGGCACGGATCTTCTCTGTCCTAGCCATCACTGTGGACATGAGACGTCAGCGGCGTCAGTGGGCGGTGAGGGGTCCCAGGCAGCAGTCCCTGGAGGCAGCAGCAGGTGAGGGGTCCCAGGCAGCAGTCCCTGGAGGCAGCAGCAGGTGAGGGGTCCCAGGCAGCAGTCCCTGGAGGCAGCAGCAGGTGAGGGGTCCCAGGCAGCAGTCCCTGGAGGCAGCAGCAGATGAGGGCTCTCAGGCAGCAGGCTCTGTGAGCAGTGGAAATGTGGTGCTCCCTCCCACACATATATAGGGCCCTGGACTCGTTTCAGTGGTCATAGGCTTCTGCCATTGGTGTTCCAGGTCAGCCTTCTTCAAATGCATCCAATCACCGCCTCCGCGGTGGCGGAGCACGCCTACCGCGATTTTCAAAAGTGCATCATGCCACCGCGATAGCGGTCCCCATTGGCTGCAAGGGCATGGGTCATGGCGGTGACACACCGCGGGGTCCTGGCGGGCGCTACCGCGGTGGTGCATCTTACAATTGCATCCAATCACCGCCTCCGCGGTGGCGGAGCACGCCTACCACGATTTTCAAAAGTGCATCATGCCACCGCGATAGCGGTCCCCATTGGCTGCAAGGGCATGGGTCATGGCGGTGACACACCGCGGGGTCCTGGCGGGTGCTACCGCGGTGGTGCATCTTACAATTGCATCCAATCACCGCCTCCGTGGTGGCGGAGCACGCCTACCACGATTTTCAAAAGTGCATCATGCCACCGCGATAGCGGTCCCCATTGGCTGCAAGGGCATGGGTCATGGCAGTGACACACCGCGGGGTCCTGGCGGGCGCTACCGCGGTGGTGCATCTTACAATTGCATCCAATCACCGCATCCGCGGTGGCGGAGCACGCCTACCGCGATTTTCAAAAGTGCATCATGCCACCGCGATAGCGGTCCCCATTGGCTGCAAGGGCATGGGTCATGGCAGTGACACACCGCGGGGTCCTGGCGGGTGCTACCGCGGTGGTGCATCTTACAATTGCATCCAATCACCGCCTCCGCGGTGGCGGAGCACGCCTACCGCGATTTTCAAAAGTGCATCATGCCACCGCGATAGCGGTCCCCATTGGCTGCAAGGGCATGGGTCATGGCGGTGACACACTGCGGGGACCTGGCAGGAGCTACCGCAGTTTGGGTGCCATAGAGTGACATGGGTGACCGGGATGTGGGTGGTGGAGCATGACAAACGCCATCTGCAGCTATGTAGAGGCCCATCACTACCGCCAATGTGTCATGTGCAGCACATGAAACACTGGCGTCAGTGGTGGGCATCGACATAGGTTCAAATGGTGGTTGGCATGCTCCGCCACCCAATTCACGGACAGTATGTGCGTCCGCTATGGGGAATATGCAGCATCACATCGTAGACTATGTGCGTCATTGTGTTTATGGAGCACGTTTAAGGCACCTACGAACAGTTCTTGTTGTGTGTGGATCAATGGTCATTACTGTACTACGCACAGTGGACACCTACAGTGGCACATGGGACTGGATGACATTGATATGGTCTCCTGTCACAAATGTCAGCCAATGTGTAACGTCTCACACCAAATTGCACACTGTACTTCATAATGTTGAGCAACATTTACACACAATGTCATATCTGCCACCTAAGCTGACCACTATCTCACGCCTGAGCCCATGTGTTACACTGAAAACCCAGGTGAATTCATTTATTCAGCATGACTGTCATCATTGGAAACAGATGTCACCCTGTTGTGTTATTGCTAAGACCAATTACAGGCCGCATCTAATGTCATTGTACACACTGGCAACTCCTGCAGTGTATGTCCACATGTACAGGGGGGGGGCTCAACCTGCTAAAGGATGACAAGTACTTCAGCACCACACCTGGCATCCGTTGCATTCTTATTGTTTGTCACTTGGGTAGACGGCCAGAGCAGATGTATTCGCTACATGTCTGCCACCTGTTACCACAGGGACCTATGTGGTAGTGTCAGGTCTGTGCTCATGTTGTTTGGCCTGTTGTATGTGAATCAGTGACATGTACATTTCAACAATGGTGCTTAGCTTAACATTGTTTTTGAGTGTTGTGCTGTGTTCCGGTGCTACTCACCTGCCACCAGTGCATGTCCATTGTTCACATCAGGAATGTTGCGTTGGCAGATGGACTGCATGCACGGTTGTGGATTGTGCTCACTGTATGGAATATAGGATGCAACATTTGTCCACAGGCTACGGGTGTCCAGTATTGCCTGCACAATGTTGCAATGGGTGTGCACTGATTTGCGGGAAATGTCTGCAATGTTGGTGGTCAGCACAAGTGGCACACGTGTGCAGTGTGTTGCCACCAACACTAGTGTATGTGCATGCTATGGGGTGCTAGCCATCCTTGCTCACCATCTATTCCTGCGCTGTGTGGGTGGATCACATCTGCTGGTGTATCAGGATGGAGTGGGCACCCAAGACAGGTGAGATGTACCTTGATTGTTCAGCCTGTGACACTCATCCAACTCCGACATTTGGTCATTGTGAGGTACCAGTGTCCCACTACTCATGCACAGCCAGCATGTTTGTTAGACGTGGGATATTGATTGTATGCTGTGTTGGCCCTGACAGCCTGTGTGGAATGAGGGTCAGGATGCATGTCCTTTGGGACATGTGGTGTGCAATAACATCCACTGGTGTCAGGTGTCTGAGCCAGTTGTCCATGTGTCACGCATCCAGTCTGTTCATGCGCAGACTTGTTGGCATACTGGCTTGGCATTGTCCATGTAGTGTTGTATGTTTGTGTTGTGGCACTGTTGTGTCTTGAAGCAGCTGGATGTGTATCACCATGGTATGTGTTGTGGTGCACATGTGTCCTTGGGCAGTCCCTCCTTGATGCTGCATGTAATTGTCCAAAATTGGGGAAGATTAAGGGTGCCTACAGGCCCTGCTGATCACGTACCTCATCTATTGTTTATGTGTGCCACATTGGCTATCTGTCTGCTTGTAGGGAGTATTGGGCAGTGGTGTAATGGTGGCCTGTTACAGTGGTACACATACTCTGCACAGGCGTGACATCATCTGTCACTGTCCGACTTTGTATTCAAGTCAGCAGCAGTAATGGGATGTGTACTGATGACATTGGCACATGTCTGGGTTTGGGATGTGAATGTCATATAATTTGAGTGTGTTCGAAGTGGCACTGAGTACAAACACAATCCCACTGATCTATCCACATTGTGTTGTTGATGTGTCCCCTGCAATTATTGGCCAAGGAGGTGTGGCAGGTACAGCAGCAACGTGGAAGCCAGCAGTGTCTCTGCTTCACACATGTCCTGTGTCATGTACACCCAGGGCTGAGTCCCCCTCAGCTCGATATGTGACTCTTGGCATTCACATAGACAGTGTTCATATTGGGTCTACTCACTGTGCAAATCCATGACAGTTGTACAAAGAATCTGTCTCATGTTGGGACAACACAGAATTGCACTGTGTGCTTTCAGTGATGGCAGTCAATGTTAGCGCCGTGACAGGACGGACTTTATGAATTTGTGCACATCCTAATTTATGTTGCTATGACGTGTCCCCTTTCATCTCACCTAGGAGGCGACCTAATGTGTTTCGTCCCTTCACCCTGCTGGCTGACATGGAGGATACCGACATCATCAGGCGATTCCGTCTGGATCGGACAAACCTCCAGGACTTTTGTGCAATATTGGAGCCACACCTGCTACCACGCAGGACATACCCAACAGCACTCACGGCAACGACAAAGTTGATGGCATTCCTACATTTCGTGGCTACGGGATCCTTCCAGCAAACTGTGGGCATTGCAGGGTGGATGTCCCTACCAACATTCAGCATGGTGCTACGTGATGTCCTATTGGCTATGATGCAACACAAGGACCAATTCATACATTTCCCCAGGCGGCAGGAGTTGGCGGATGTGAAGGGCGAATTCTATGCACTTGGACACGTTCCTAATGTGGTTGGTGCAATAGATGGCACACACGTTTCCCTGGTTCCACCCCAGGCACGGGAGCATATTTACAGAAATCGCAAACATTATCATTCCATCAATGTGCAGGTGGCGTGCCAGGCAGATATGGTCATCTCACACGTTTGTGCAAAGTTTCCAGGATCAGCCCACGATTCACACATCATGCGCAACAGCATTTTACCACAGCTGTTGGCCAATCTGGCGCTGGAGCGGGCATGGATTGTGGGTGAGTACAAAGGGTCGAGTCGTGTGCTGTTTGTGTGCCATGCTGTCCTCGGACACATGTCAGACACTCAATCTGCTTGTGTCTTTCACACTTAGGTGACTCTGCATATCCCAACGGACCGTGGTTGCTGAGTCCACTTCGCAATCCCAGGACACCAGCTGAAGTCCGCTACAACAATGCCCATGGGAGGACACGTCGGGTCATTGAGCGAACATTTGGATTCCTGAAATTGCGTTTTCGATGCCTCGACAAGACCGGAGGGGCTCTGCAGTACTCACCCGTCAAGGTGTGTCAGATAGTGGTAGCATGCTGCATGCTACACAACCTGGCCGTGCGGTAGGGGATCCCCTTAATCCAGGATGATGATGACCAGCCACAGCCCCACCTGCAAACCCCCAAATGTCAAGTGACGAGGATAGTGGAGAGGAGGAAGGTGTCGGACAGCGTCAGCAGCTCATCAACAACTACTTCACTTGATGGTCAGTGGCATCTGATGATGTTGTGCTTCGTGAATATGTGTATGTGAGCTTTGTGACTGCAGCATGTTGCAGAGTCAGTGCTGGCTGCAAATGTGTATGGAAAGGGATAGTTTGACACAGCTACTTGATGTCTATGTTGGTACAGTTGCTCCTTGTGACATGTGCAGATTGTAGTACCTTGATGTGCTGTGTTGTGTGATGGTTGTTAGACCACCACCTGATTAGCAACTGATGTCCTGTTGTGTTGTCCTAGGTCCCTTCAGCCTCTACTTGCCTGCAGAGTATCCCTGCTCCTGTGACATTGTAATCATGGGTGTGAGTTAACTTATTGTGATAAACATGGAACAGTGACAACTACATTGGTGCGTGATTTCTGTTTATTTACAGTGGATACATGTGATGTAGATGTGGATATTTACAGATTTGTGAATGGTGAATAACAGATTTGTCAGTGATGGTAGATGAGACAATACAGTATACACAAGATCGGTATGGTAACACAGTCCAACAGTCATTTGCCATTCCCATGGCATTGTGGGTGGGGACAGTCTGCAGGGTCAACGGCAGGGTGAAGAGGGGTGACATCATGGCTGGCTACTTGACTGGCCTTTGCCAGGTGCTTGGCCACGGGTTGCTCCCAAGGATTTTTTCGGACGGCCCCTTGCTCTTTTGGCAGGGGGGGACACAGGTGCATGGACAGTGGTGTCTGATGAGTCCCCACGCTCGCTGACCATAGGGGAGGATGGGGATCTGTCATCCTGCGGCACAACGGAGGGGGCTGGAGGTGTTGGCCGTGCCGCATGCCTGTCCCTGAGGACCCCCACTAGCTGGCCCAGGAGGTCCCTGATTTGGCCCATGCAGTCCACGAGTTGGCCCATGCGGTTGTCAATTGAGCGCAGCATCTGTTGTTGCTCATGGGCATCCTGCTGAGCCTGCCTCAACTGTCCCTGGGCGTGTTCATAGGCCCCCACAACTCTGTCAATGTGTGCCAGGGATTCTGTGCCAGGGTCTTGTTCCCTTTGGGTCACCCTTGGCCTCACACCTGGCCTGCTGTCACGGCCCTGTTGACTCCCCCCTGTGGGCACCGGCCTACTCTCCCGTACCTCCGCAGTTGTTGTTGTGGTCTGGTTGGCCTCTGGAGCGGGGCGAGTGTTGCAGGCAGCAGTGGTAGTGGTGGTGGTGGTGGTGGAGGTGGTGGTGGCACAGGTCGTTCCAGCAGGGCTCTGCGTTGATGTTGTTGCTGAGGGTGGTGGGGCAGTGGGGTCCTGGGACAGATTACGCCCTGGAACACCAGATGGTCCGGCTTGGTCCTCCACATCATCATTATCCAGGGAGTCTGCATCCGAGGGGAGATGTTCGGGAGCTGGTGACTGGCTGTGCAGGTTGAGGTTGTCGTCCTCTGCAGTCAGTTGTTGGTCACCTGTGGGACAGAGAGTAGATGGTAATTGCCTTACACACCTCAGGGTTGCTGTGTTTGATGTCTCTAATTTACATGTTATGCTACACACAGTTCAGTTTTTCACACATTGTATGTCTGCACAGTGATATGCCTCATGCCATGAAGTGGAGTTACATTCCTCATTTCCCAATGGTGTGACCTGTGATTGGTTTACATGCCACACGTCTAGTATTAGTGATTACAATGTGAGGTTGTCATCTGACAACTGCCATGACTACAACTTGATGGTCATCATCTTTGCTGATTACTCTGCCTGGCAGACATTTCCTGTGTGCATGGACTAGCCATTGTCATCACATGCATACCGTTGACATGTCCTGTGCTTGTATTTCTTTGTACAGCAGACCATGCTAGTTTGTTTTTCCCATGGTCCTTCATGATCAGCACCCATGTACGTTACAGAGGGAAGTCGGGGTGATGCATGTCAGATCCCCGTTTGCTTGAACATTTTTTTGGGGAGTCACAGTTCTGTTTCTGTCACAGTTACGTACGCTGAGCTGTCTGCATCCTGTCAATGGCTGTGCTTTTTATTTCTATTTTTGTGTGAAGTAGAGCCTCGTGTTGTCATGTGTCTCAATGCTTTTGGTGAGTGATGGTGGGGTGCATGCACTGTCTGCTTACCTGTGCAGTGTTACTTTGGTTTTGACTTTCAGACACATGCTTCTGGGTGGGGTGCTCCATCCTGCTGAGGGGTGTGAGAGGGGTGCCTGTTGGGAGTTGTAGTGTTGCCTCCAACTACACATTCCCCCTCCCTGTGAGGATGGCTACCTACCTGTTAGGTGTGGGGGGTGCATTCAATGGCTGACACATGCTTCTGGGTGGGGTGCTCCATCCTGCTGAGGGGTGGGAGAGGGGGGCCTGTTGGGAGTTGTAGTGTTGCCTCCAACTACACATTCCCCCTCCCTGTGAGGATGGCTACCTACCTGTTAGGTGTGGGGGGTGCATTCAATGGCTGACACATGCTTCTGGGTGGGGTGCTCCATCCTGCTGAGGGGTGGGAGAGGGGGGCCTGTTGGGAGTTGTAGTGCTGCCTCCAACTACACATTCCCCCTCCCTGTGAAGATGGATACCTACCTGTTAGGTGTAGGGGGTGCATTCAATGGCTGACACATGCTTCTGGGTGGGGTGCTCCATCCTGCTGAGGGGTGGGAGAGGGGGCCTGTTGGGAGTTGTAGTGTTGCCTCCAACTACACATTCCCCTCCCTGTGAGGATGGCTACCTACCTGTTAGGTGTGGGGGTGCATTCAATGGCTGACACATGCTTCTGGGTGGGGTGCTCCATCCTGCTGAGGGGTGGGAGAGGGGGGCCTGTTGGGAGTTGTAGTGCTGCCTCCAACTACACATTCCCCCTCCCTGTGAAGATGGCTACCTACCTGTTAGGTGTGGGGGGAGCATTCAATGGCTGACACATGCTTCTGGGTGGGGTGCTCCATCCTGCTGAGGGGTGGGAGAGGGGTGCCTGTTGGGAGTTGTAGTGTTGCCTCCCACTACACTATCCCCCTCCCTGTGAAGATGGTTACCTACCTGTTAGGTGTGGGGGGAGCATTCAATGGCTGACACATGCTTCTGGGTGGGGTACTCCATCCTGCTGAGGGGTGGGAGAGGGGTGCCTGTTGGGAGTTGTAGTGTTGCCTCACACTACACTATCCCCATCCATGTGAAGATGGTTACCTACCTGTTAGGTGTGGGGGGAGCATTCAATGGCTGACACATGCTTCTGGGTGGGGTGCTCCATCCTGCTGAGGGGTGAGGGAGGGGGGCATGGTGGGAGTTGTAGTGCTTTTTGTCTGTACACATGCAACCCAGTTGATTTTGTTTAGCTTTGTGCTTTATCAGGTTGAGTGGTGGTTACATCTGTGTGACCTGCCTTGGGTATTGTGGGGCAGACGAATGTCCTTTGGCCTAGGGGTTGTAGGTTTGAAGTTGCGCAAGACGGTACATGGCAGTGTGATGATATACATTGGTTTGTACTTACCAGGTTCCAGTCCCCCAGGGATTCCTTCAAGACTCTCTGGATGTAGGATTGCAAGGACCTTCTCCTCCCACGGAGTGTATGGTTTGGGTGGGATGGGAGTGCCTCCACCAGTCCCGTCAGCCAGCTGACAGTTCTTGGCCCTCTTCCTCTTCACCACGGTCTTCAGGTCATGCCACCGCTTCTGTATTTCCTGCTTGTTGCGGGGGGTGGTCCCTACTGCATTGACCTTATTGACTATCCTCACCCACATTTGGGTTCTTGTGGCTAATGGGGTGTGTTGGACCATGTTACCATAGAGTTGTGGTTCAACTCTTATTATCTCATCTACCATGACTGCAAGCTCTGAATCAGTGAATTTTGGCATTTTGTGTGGTGCCATGGTGTGTGCTGTGCAGATGTTCTGTGGTGCAGTTGTGTGGGTGATGTGGGTGTTGTAGGTGGTGTGGGTGGTGTGTGTATTGTGGTGGTGATGTGTGCAGGTTTGCCTCTCCTTTGTTCTCTGGGGTTGGGACCTTCAGTTGTGGAGTGTAGCAAAGGATTGTGGTCAGGGAGGGGCTGGATTTATGCTCGGCTATGGGGGTGTGGCAAGCTGGAATGTTGCTGTCAGGTGTGTTGTGTGTGTTGTCCTGGGATTGGTTATTTTGAATTTTCTGGGGCTGTTGTCATTGGGCACTTATGGTTTGTATTGGGGCAGGTCTACTTCACTGTGTGCATTCGTTGTCTTTGTTTTCGTGTTTTTTATGCGTCCGCCATTTTTTTTCAGGTTCCTCCGCAGCGGTTCCTCCGCAGCGGTTCCTATGCAGTGGTGGCTATGCTGCAGCCCTTCCGCCGGCTATCGGATTCATCACTGTTCGCGCAGGCGGCGGTCGGATTCAACGGTAGGTACTGTGGTGGAAACGGGGATGTCATAATGTCACGGGCGGTTACTCCGCGTGCATTGCGGAGGTTCTTGGCTGTTCCACTGCGAATCCGGCCGTTGCGGTCGGATTTTCAGCTGGTTCGGCGGGTGCGGGCGGTTTTTCATTGACTCACACCGCCGCGGACGGATTATTCAGCCGGTTCATCATAATGTGTCCGGCGTTTTTCCCGTTGGTCATGCGGGCGGACTTTTGCCGCTACCATGGCGGTCGGTATGCTTTTTCGACCGCCATCGTAATCGGCCCCTAAGTGTTTACACTTCAATTTTTGATCTTTAAGTTCCTGCGAGTACCAAGGGGTGGAGAGCCGTGCCCTGTTGGAATATAAAACTTTCTTGGGAGCTAACTTATTGCCAGCTGCCTCCGGCCAGTTCGTATATAGAGTAGTCGCCTCCTCTATATCTATGGGCATTTGAAATAACGTAGAGTTCAACAATTCTTCTAACTCTTTGGCCTCAATTTTATTCCATGCTCTAGAAACCCTCTGTTTCTTAGCTAGCTTACCCCCCTCATGATGGTAAGATGCGGCTAGCTCGAAGCGAACTGCCACATGATCTGACCAGGCAAGGGGTAGCAGGCCTGTAAAGGAAAGGTGCGGGTTGTTGGAAAAAATACCATCCAACGTGTGCCCTGCCGTATGAGTAGGCCCCACGACTTGCCGCTTAAGATCTACACTAATCATTAACTCTAATAGAGTGGCCGTATCTGGGTCTGCGTGTGCCTCCAAATGGAAATTAAAATCACCCAGTATAGTATAGGAGCTGGCACAGAGTCCCTTTTCCAACAAATTTCCCAACGATGTTACAAATGAGCTCCTAAGGCCAGGTGGCCTGTAAAGGAGAGTGCCCTTGAAGGTGAGATGATGGGAGTAATAGAGGCATGAGAACAGCGATTAGATGGGTATTTAAAGTCCCCTCAGGTGTGAAGTGAGCCCTGCCCCTGCATGAATGAAAAGCAGGGTATCCTGCAGGGCTCACAATTAAAGACAGAAACACATTGCATCACAATAAACATTGCTCACCTTAGGGTTGCCAGCAATCCAAGAGAAAAATAAAGGCCATTTTTTGCTTTTTAAGAGTCTGCAAAGCCCTAGACATTATACTAAATAGGACTTTAAAATATTAGTATGTATTCATTTGTAACATGAATTTTGTTCTTTTTTGTACTTTAACTATGTCAGGTGTTGTTAATGTATCCCTAGAACACATTTAAAAGTACTTTCTAATTTATACCTGCTGTTTGAAGTATGTACAGGCATGGGTTATAAATAACGGCTTTATAAAAGTTTGCTTCTTTTTTCTTCGGGCCAGAATATGAAAATTCCGGTGGTGCCTGTAGGAAACCGGCCAGGTGGCAACCCTGCTCACCTAGAATGAAGGAAAATGGTGAAAGAAGCAAAGAGAATGGAGGTGCAGTGCAACAAAGGGGGTACGGCAAAGGAAAGTACTAAGGCAAGAGGTAGGGGAGAGATGATAGAGTAAAAGTACAGCAGAGAGATGACAGATAAACTTAATGGGGGCAGGACAGCAACAAAGTGCAAGAGGCTTGAGGAAACAGAAAGAGGAGCAGTGTATGTGATGGGCAGAATCAGTGAGAGAAGGGAAGAGTCTAGGCAGGGCCGGTGCTAAGCATGGGCAATGTGGGCAGCTGCTCATGGCCCTGCACTCACATTGAACACATGGGGCCCTGCTTTTGTGTGAAATGCCACACTATCAGTCAGCCCACTTGCTTCTCCAGTGCCCTCTCCCCACTCTGATCACATCACAAATTAATTTTTCAAGGGAGGTGTCTTGACCTCCCTCGTCCAAGGGTGTGGTCGCATTCCTGGGGGTGCAGGGTGAGAAAAGGAAAACAGTGGGTGGGGAAGTGGGCAGCAATAACAATTGTGTTGGTTCACAACCTCAGGAGCAGGGCAGCACCTCCCTTAAAAACCTGCACTGAAGCCTTGCCTGCCTTTTCTGTTTTGCGCTGCCAGGCAACAAAAGGGCCCCTTTGTTCCAAGGACCAGCCGGACATTATCAAGTGAAAAGAAGTGGGTTGAGGGTGGATGGAGCTGCCGAAAAGTCTAACATGGCAGTGCAGGGTTTAGCAAAGCTCATGCACCTGGGTTTTGAAGCACTGCATCAGGCTACAAGGTCCAGGTATGTGGCCCCCTTCCCTGGGCCTTGCTGCCATAATCCAATGCTGTGTTGCATAGGGCAGGGCCCCCCCTTCTTTGACCTCAGGGCTGTGAATCACAGGGGGATAAAACTCCCTCACCTGGGCCTCGCAGCACACGGAGTAGTTTAATGGAAGTAGGGTCCCAGGTACAGGTCCTGATGTCTGCTCTGAATCCTGTGATTCTGGGCAAATCATTAAACATCCCCATACATAAAAAATACCTGACCTTTTGTAATTGGATTGGTACTTTTGTAAAGAATTCCAAAGACCTTGGGCTGAGTTCGTGCTATATAAAAGTGTTAAAAAGGAACCACAGAGCCATGTCAAAGTCGCCTCACATCCTGGCACTATCCATCATGAATGACTCATGAACCCCCGGCTAAATGGATGGAAGGAAGGGTGGGTGAGTGGAAGGGTGAAAGGGATGATGGATGGATGGAGTGAAAGGGTGGATGGATGAATAAGTGAAATAATGGACGAAAGGAAGGATGGATCATTGAATGGATGGATGGATGGATGGATGATTAAAAGGGTGGATGTAAGGATGGATGAGTGAAAGGATGGATGGATGGAGTGAAAGGGTGAATGGATGGATGAGTGAAAGTATAAGTAAATGGGTGAAAGGATAGATGGATGAGTGAAAGGATGGGTGTTACGGTGGATGTGTGAAAGAATGGATAGATGAGTGAAAGTGAGGGTGGGCAGATGAAAGAAAGGATGGATGGGTTAGTGAAAGTGTAAATGGATGATGGATGGATGAGCAAGAGAAAGGATGGTTCAATGGGTGAAAGGGTAAATGGATGGATGAGGGAAAGGATGGAGTGGAATTGTGGCTAAATGAATGAGCAATAGGATGGATGATCGATAGGATGGATGGATGGATGAGTGAAAGGGTGGATACAGTGATGGAGGAGTAAAATGATGTATGGATAGGTTTGAATATGGATGGGAACACGGATGGACAGACATACAGAAGAGCAAAAGACTGAATGATGGATGAAAGATTGAATGGATGATGGAATGTAAAGGGGAAATTGTGGATATCAATAGGTGGATGGGAGGATGAAAGGATGAATAGATAGATGCTTAGATGGAAGAGACAAAAGTTGTCTTTTGGGAAGATTTGCAATGACTTGTTTGTCTTGCTTGGTGCCATAAAAGTTTTGGTCCAAGTGGAGGGTATTTTAATTTTCTGGCTATCCCTTGCGTTTGTGTGACATTTCTGTATTTGTCCTGTGTTTACTTATGGCATATCTCCATCATATATATGACATTTTGAGGGCCACCCAACTGCTACTTGAGTGTTACAGTAGTAATTGTAAATTGTAGCATGTTTTGTTTTGAGTGTAAGGTTCTAAGGAGAGCCTTGTAGTGCCATGAGCTGTGCTTGAGATGTATATTGTGCTTGTTGCAATAGGCAAGGTGTCCAAAATAAACTGGGTAATAATCTTTTCTCTGTGTCTTCTTCAAGAGTGCTGTAGAGAAAAGCACCTTTGTGACCCCTGCTAGCCAGTGCTTGCCTCCTGGCACGGCAATCGTATTGCAGCTCTATGCAATGCCCCCATAAACAAAGTCTGACTCCCGATTTTAAGTCCCACTTGTTGATAAACTGATAATGTTCCCCCTATAGTGGGTCCTCCACAGCAGTCCCCACATTTGTTCACCACCACAACAAGAGTTCTTTAGTAACAGCCCCTCAGCAATGCAATGCAAGAACATCTTAATGACTCCAAGAGTATATAAGAACAATTCTCTTGGGATGAGTAAGGCATCAGCTTCCAGTTTAGAAAAGGATCTGTACCCTAGCAGTCTTGAGGCAAAGCCTCATTGCTGATATTGTTTCTCTGTCCAGATGATACAAAGGCCTAAACACTCATCTCATAGCAGCAACAAGAATAAACGGTACTGGTATACTGGTGCAATAAACACAAACACTTGCGTGAACACAGTCACACCAAAGCTGTTCACTGCCTTAACCTCACAACTGACTTCACGAATGGTTCCAAAATAAGTGCATCATCAATCTTTTTTCTAATCATAGTGCAAGGGATTTAAATGAAAATTGTAACTCTCACTAGCACAGATTTACACCAGAGCTGTCCACTGCCTTAACCTCACAACTGGCTTCACTAACTGTTCCAAAATAAGTGCATCATCAAACTTTTTTTATAGTCACAGTGCAAGGGATTTATATGAAAACTGTAACTCTCACTAGCATAGGCTTACACCAGAGGAGGTCTCAAGTTGCTTCTTTTAACTACATGTAAGTAGTTCTGCTGTTATTTTCTTGTATTCTGGAACTTGAGTTTTCATTATTCCATCATAAATGCAGCAGTACAAGATCCAAATGAAAGGAATAAATCAAATGACATATATGTTTGGGAACTGCAGAAACTCACATTTTAAGTTTAACTCTGTTCTTTATTAATGTCATCAACAAAACATCAGCTTATGACAGTATCGCCACCTCTTGTGCCCCCTATCATACTTAAGACATTCTCTAGTACAATCTTCGTCTATGTATTACAGATCTCTTCTGCTCTGGTGCACATGATATTCGTGGGATACAGCTTATGTTAAAGACATACTTAACCGAGATAGAAAAATTGAAACAAAATCAACATTCCAACATTTCCCCCCCCACCTCCCTCTCCGGCATTGGCATTGTCTATTTCTATTCTGGATCTGTCTTACCACTTTCTTCCTAGCTTCAGGATTCAGTGTGTATCTTGGGGCTCTCCTGTATTTGTTATCCAGAGAAGCCGGAGGTATCTTGGACATGTAATTTCATGAAATTCCGCCGACAGTAGGGTAAGAAGTGGTTTCCATATCTCTTTAAATGCCGCTTCAGAGTTTGTCATTGAGGCATGTATACATTCCATCCCCAAGGTATACCACATTCTGTGGACCCAACCTATATATGTGGGTGTTATTTGCGTTCCCCAGTGTGCCAAGATATTCTGAAGTGCAGCCCCAAGGGCCAGACCCATTTGTTTCCCCCTGCGAGATTTCAATGGGAACATTAAGGAGTTAGGGAGCCCTTGGACAATGTACGTCGGGAATCGTGGGATCTGTGTGCCAAACCGTAAATCTAGTTCATCTAATATATTGGACCAATACTTTGATAGATGTGGACAATCCCATAATAAATGCAGTAAAGTTCCTTCCTCCTTGCACCCTCTCCAGCACGTTGGGCTACGATTTGGATTCCCTTTATGGAGACGCAGAGGGGTTAAGTACCA
Source organism: Calotriton arnoldi (assembly GCA_963921515.1). Taxonomy (NCBI): domain Eukaryota; kingdom Metazoa; phylum Chordata; class Amphibia; order Caudata; family Salamandridae; genus Calotriton; species Calotriton arnoldi. Next base: position 1,354,788 of record CAWUFW010004253.1, read on the forward strand.
ATATGTAGCTATTTTAAAAGCCGCTTCCTTGCTGGCCGTGTTCCGTGCTGTGTGCTTGGCCCTGTAGTAAATTTCTCCCCATTCTTTCTTTGATAGTTCTCTCCCTAGTTCTTTTTCCCATCGTCTCTGACTAGTGGTGGGTTGTAGAGGGGCTGTTTGTCGCAGCATATCATAAAGCTCGGAAACCAATTTTTTGTCTGAGTTTTTTGTGACCAACCACTTTTCGTATCTGGTCAGTTTTTGACTGACCTTTGGCTGTACATCTTGGTGGAGTAACCAATGCCGAATTTGCATATAATGAAATCGCTCTGACTCAGATATTGAGTAGTCATGTTTTAACTGTGTGAATGGAATGATCAACCTCAATGTCGAATAGATGTCCTGCCGCCCTGCCTGTGTATCTAACCCTGGCGTGAATTCTCGGTTGTCCGTCAATGGTGACATCGAGGATGGAAACGACATAAGCTCCTTCTTGGTAGCTACCCCTTCCCATACCTCTAGCAGTGGCTTTGTAACAAGTGACCTCAAGAGACTCTGTGGTCTATCTGCCTTCTTTAAAAAGGGTATTTTCCATAAAGGTAACCCTGCCAATGCCCTCTCCTGGAATAACCAGTGTTTCTCTGATTCTGTTCTATTCCACTCTACTAAGCATCTTAATTGGGCAGCCCTAAAAAATTCCAGGAGATTAGGGATCCCCAAACCTCCTTCCTCTGGTTTCAAATAGCCCAATTCTCTTCGCATACGCGGGCGTCCACCTGCCCAAACATAGTGAGATATATCTTTTTGTAACTTCATAAGCGTTCCCTTGGGTGGAGAGACCGGTAGCGTCTGAAATAGGTACAATGCCTTTGGCAAGATTGACATTTTAACGGCAGCTACGCGGCCTAAAAGCGATAAGCGGTGATGCTTCCAACTATTTAGCTCTCTCGTGATCTGCCGGCTTAGCTTGGCGTAATTAAGCGTGACCGTTTGTGTCACCGTCGAAGCTAGTTCGATCCCCAGGTAGGGAATAGAATCTGCTGCTTGAATACCCGAAGGGTGGTGTCCCTGTGCTACCGAGTCTAGTAGTGATCTCGTTAAGTGGAGAAGCTGTGATTTCCCAACGTTAACTCGGAACCCAGAGACCCGCCCAAAAGCTTCCATTTCTTCCAAGAAGGCCGGGAGCAATCTCTCTGGAGACTCCAGTGAAGTGAGTATGTCATCGGCATATAAGCTTATGGTATGCTGTTCCCCCCCAAATGGGATGCCCTTTACCTCGGGATTGTCCCTGACCCTTTGGGCTAGCGGCACAATATATAGGGCAAATAAGAGTGGTGACAACGGACACCCTTGCCTAGTGCCCCGTTGGATTGAGAAGGGCCGGGAGGAGACGCCATTAACCCTGATTGTAGCTGTGGGAGAACTATAGCATCCCGCTATCCATGAACGGAAGAGTTCTCCTATACCGAAGTGAGTCAAGGTTCGCTCGAGATATCCCCAATCTACTCGATTGAATGCCTTTTCAGCATCCACAGTCAGTATTAGAGCATCCATGCGTGTCTGGTGTCCTTTGTCTATCAGATGTAAAATCCCTTTTGTGCTATCTCCACTTTGCCGACCCTGAACGAAACCAGCTTGATCCGGTTCAATAATCCCAGGCATCAGGGGACCTAATCTTGAGGCTAGTATGCTTGTGAACAATTTCAAGTCCACATTGAGAAGGGACACCGGGCGGTACGAACCACACGCTTTTTTATCTTTTCCCGATTTGGGTAGGACCACAATTGCCGCCGCCAGCATTCCAGAAGGTATTGATCCTGGTCCCCCAAAAGAATTAAACAGCCGTGTTAAAACCGGCGCTAGAATACGGCAAAAGGATTTGTAAAACCCCGCCGAGAACCCATCTGGCTCCAGGGATTTAAGAGGTTTAAGTCTTGCAATCGCTCCAATCACTTCTTCCAGCTTAATAGGGTCATCTAACATCTCTGCCTGTTCTTGAGCTATCTTAGATGTGTGGGCCCTGTCTAGATATTTCGTCATGAGCTCTTCGGATCTATTCTCCCCGTGTATAGTTCTGCATAGAAGTCCCTGAAAGCATAAGTCATATCTTCGTCATCAGTGAGTTCCTCCCCTTTATTATTTTTAATGGCCTGGATCTTAGTCTGTTGTGTCGGGCTCTAAGCTTGCTCGCTAACATTCGTCCCGTCTTGTCTCCCCCTATATAGTAGGAATATTTTAGCCGTAACGTCGCATATTCAGCCCTGTCGAGGTCTAATCCTGCCAATTCCATCCTCGCTGCCTGAAGCTGCCTCCATACCCTGGGCGATCCTGTCCGCCTATGCACCCATTCCAGTTCTAGGACTTGTGCTGATAGTGGTCTCTTTTTTCTTTCCGTTCCTTGTTTTCTGCTGCCGTAATTGCAATTATCTCCCCCAAACCACTGCCTTCATGGCCTCCCACAGTGTGGTTATAGAGATGTCTGTAGAGTCGTTCATCTCTAAATACTCTTTAATGCATTTAGTGATTTGTTTCACCACTGTATCCTTATGTAGCAGACTTTCTCTTAATCTCCACCCCCCAGAATGTCTCCGTTGTTGTGCAGGTAATTGCAGGGAGACAGTCACTGCGTCGTGGTCTGAGAGCGCTGCGGGCACTATGCTCGTTTCCCTCACTAGTTTGATCAGCTTCGTCATGCCCAATAGGTAATCCAGACGGGCATACGTACCATGAGCATGAGAATAGAACAAATACTGCGATACTTGAGGATATTTTGCCCGCCACAGGTCTACCAATCCCATGGAACTAAGCCATCTAATCCCTTCTCGTGAGATCTCACCCCCTTGTGTGTAACGACTCCCCGATCTGTCTTTGGCCGCCTCCATGACTATATTTAAGTCTCCCCCGATTAGTGTCATACGGGTTTGACTGTTCAGGACCTCTGAAAGAGCCCGCTTCAAAAACTCTTCTTGGCCCACATTCGGGCCATAGACTGACCCAATCGCTATGGTCTGTCCCTCTACCTGTAATATATATGCCAAAAGCCTCCCGTTAATTTCTGCTATTTTGTCTCTCTCCTCCCCCCGAAATCGCTTAGCAATCAAGATTGCCACTCCTGCTTTCTTGTCTGATGTGGACGAAAAGAATTGCTGGGGAAAGACTCTCGACCGCATTCAGTGCCAGTCCTGGGGTATTAAGTGGGTCTCTTGAAGGAGGCACACGTCTGCTTCCGAGTTCTCCAAATATGAAAGGATAGCTTTTCTTTTTGTGGGGTTATTAAGCCCTTTCACATTAAGCGTAAGGACTTTCAAGTTGTGAAACGACATATTACATGGATAAAAATATTGCTATCCAGAGTTATCTCTACAAGCCTATGCCTCTTCTCCGTCCCTGCCCTCATTATCCACCTCCTCCCCAGCCCTACTGGTAGATCCTGTAGCCCTTATACCGTGAATGGCAGACCCTTCCCTCCCCCTCCCTAACCCCAACTGAAATCCCAACAGTTCCCCATATTGTCCAGGACCCGCAGTGCGGTCCCACGTGTCCTTGGTACAGAAAAAGTTTGGGTACATGGTGTGGTCAATCCCATTTAGGCCTCCCCGCTCCCAGGGAAATCCCCCCCAGTCACCCGCTGGGCCTTAGTCAATGCACTTACCTGCCTTTTGTCCCTCAGTCGCCTTCCGGAGGCATCTTCTCCTTAGACAAAGAATCTAATACAGCTTGTCTCTCCTGCGCTATATTGGAGGGGTCCGGGTTCCCTGTATAGTCCTTAGTGCTGCCTCCTCCTATTTTCTGCCATCTCCCCTGAGATGTCGAGCGGCCCTGTCCTCCGTTTTTTTCCTGGTCTGTATGTCCTAAAATCCGGCAAGTGTCTTGTAGTGAACGGAGTTGATGTAATTTGCCCTGCCATTTGAATATGAGCCTAAATGGGTGTCCCTAGGAGTATGCCACTCCCTGGTTCCGAAGGTATGTTGTCGCCGGTCTGAATTCTCTCCTTTTTTGCAGGGTTATTGCTGCTAGATCTTGAAACAATGCAATAGGGTGGCCTTGGTATTTAAGAGGTTGCTTGTCCCGGGCCTTACGTAGTATCAGCTCTTTCAGCTGGAAGTCCAGTAAATAAGCTAGAATATCTGGGGGCGGCGCTGGTGCTCGTCTCTGTAACCCCACCCTATGTGCTCGATCTATTTTGACTTCAAAGTCCTGAGGGACCCCTAAGATGTGGCGAAACAGGTCCTGTAGGTATTGAGTGATATCCGAGCCCTCTTCTTTGGAAGGAACCCCCTTGACTTGGATGTTATTTCGGCGTGACCAGTTCTCCAAATCCTCTGCGTGTGCCTGTAGGTCGATTTGTTGTGCCTTGAGCCGTATCACCTCTTGCTGCAATTGTTCCATTTCCTCCTCGCGAGCTTGGTTTTGTTCCTCCATGTCAGCTACTCTCTCGCCCACGGCGTTTACGTCCCTCCTCATCTCTTTCAGCTCCGATGCTATTTCGCCTTTCATAGTTTGTAAGTCCTCACGCAGGGTATTAAAAAGCATCTCTAAGAAAGCACGGGTAACCGGCGCCTCATTCTGATCCGTTTATTGCCCCGGTTGTGGGGGAGGTTTGGTCAGCATATCTTTAAGGGCACAGCCCTTTTTCCCACGCACCGCAGTCATGCTGGCATCCGGTACACCTTTCTGTTTGCCACTTCCGACACTCCGGTATTCTAGGCCGCTTCTTTCCCCTTTTATTGGCCTTGCCGCAGGGGTGTAATTTGGAGGACCCTTTGTGCACTAGTCCTTCTCAACAGGCTGAGAGATCAAGGCCCCTCTGAGTCCTCTTAACTGTATGTTCAACTGCCTCGTTCTCTGGTCTTCTCCTTCCTTTCTGGCCCTTTCCTGCAGTCACTTGTGTTTATGCGTCTCCTCCAGCTTCTGGGTGTTGATTTGGCCTCCACAGCCCTCCTACGCTCTCCCTGCTCCACTTTTGTGTTCGGCCGCTGTGTGCGCCCGCGTGTGCCTTCTCCTTTACTTCACACAGCCCCTTTCACACTGTACCCCTGTGTCCGTGTTACTGCGTGAGTGGGCTTCAGAGATCTCTCTTCTTCCCCAGTCCTCCTCGTGTTACTACTGGTATCTAGCCCTGAGGTGCTCTGTGTCCTCGTATGCTGGGCCTCTTTTCTCTCGGGTGCCCGACTGAAATGAAGGCCTCCTTCTGATTCTGGGCCCTTATAGTGTTCTCAGCTGGCTCAAAGGGGCCTCTCAGGCACTATCCCCATGGCGTTCCCGGTCCGGCCTCCCGTTGGCAGGTGTCCGCTTTGTCCCCTTCCCTCCGCACTGCTTACTTGCTCCGTCGCAGGCCAGGGACTTCCTCTCCTCAGAGCCTGGAAAGTTGGGCCCCGCCGAGATGTTCGTTCCTTGTCTCCCGATGTCAGTGGCGCCGCTTCAGAGTTGTTTTCCGGCATCTGCGGTCTCCGCTTCACGGCGGCGCTATCCTTTGCTCTCCTCCGTCACCGTGAGAGCTCAGCCACCATCTTGTATCGACGCGAGCAATCCCCGGCGCCCTTGCTGCTGTACCGTCTCCGTGGGGTCTCTTGTCTCCGGTTGCCATCAGCCACACTCTCACTTCTCTCCCGCTACTTTGTGAGGATTTTGGGCAGCTTTCTTCATCTGGTAACGGCCCGGCGGGCAGATGGGAGCGGGAAGACGAACGAACCGCGTCTTACCCGATCGCCATCTTGGCCACGCCCCCCATAAACTCACATTTTAAACAGACTTTTTAGTACAGGGGTGATTTTTTTAACCATTCTTTGATGTAGCCTCACATGCAGGCATGGCGCTTGTCTACATGCTTTGCTTTGTTTCTACAGAACTCTGCTGCCCTTTTAGTTCTGGCCTGTGATTTATAAAGCCTTCAAATAAAAATGAAAAGGGACATGTATTTTAACTCAACTTTATTTAGCTATATCCGGTTGCATGATCTTTACCATTGTGATGCCATTCAAATGATATTCTGCAGTGCTCTGGACCTTTTGTCATGCACTAAACTAGAAACAATCAGTTAACATTGAGTAAGGAAGTCCATCTTTGTGGAACTGTGCTTAGCTTTTCCGTTCAATGTGACTAATACAGGAGTCTCCAATCTTTTCAGTAAAAAGAGCTATGTGAGTTCAATGAAAACCATCCAGAGCTACTGATACTAATAGTGTTGTAATAGTCACCATGTTAGACAAGATTACATTAGTGGCCACCATATGCAAGGCTTCTAGCAGTGATCGACTTGGTGCACCAGGCAGATTGCCAGCATTAATGTAAAAAAGACTCTGTCAATTTTGAATGCTTCTACATGTATAACACATAACCACCATATCTGAAATGTCCCTGGTATCACTGTGAATTAGTAACAAGTCTTCTCTGTGCACGATGATTTTATCAGTCAAATATGAGATTTGAATATATTTTGGAAATTTAGTCATCTTTCTGCAAACACCAGCCATTGAGTTTTGAAAATCTACCCAATTTTGCCTCGAATTCACATTCCCAATTTTGGTATACATATATTAATTCAACCACGCAAAGGCTTACAAGTTAGTAGGCTGGCTACTCAGAGGAGAGCTACTCACAGTTAGCTGGAGAGCTACCAGTAGCTCACAAGCTACTCGCTTTAGAAGCCTGGACTAATGTAATCCACTTAATACAGCTTTAAAATAGACAGACTTATTTCATTTGGGTATTTATCTTTTTATCCATGTGATATGCACACACAAGGTCCCCTCACTGCTACCAAAGAAGCTTAGAAGTCCTGTGATGTCACTTTCTGTGATGTCACTTCTTGTGATGTCACATGCATCTTCCCTTTTGCCCGTGCCCCAAAAACCCTAGGACCGGCCCCGCCTTGCGGTCCACTTTCAAGCCTCCAGTCCTAACTCAGACCTAACTCAGGGGGTCATTACAATAGCGGGCGGATCGCCACCGCCCGTATGGCGGTGGCGATCCGCCCGCTATTTTTCACCGCCCGCCTAACATTTCCCCCGCCATATTACGATAGCGGTGGGGACCCAGGCGGATGGAAAGACCGTCCGCCAGTTTTCCGCCGGTAGGCAATCCGCCCGATTGCCTACCGGGCGGAAAAGGCCTGCAATATGCTGGCGGTGCCTTGCAGGCACCGCCATCCATATTACGATGATGGCGGTCTCATGCCTTTCCATGGCGGAGACTCCGCCATGGAAAGGCATGCAGAGAATGCCTTTGGGGGCCCGTTGCGTGCCCCCAGGTGGTTGGGGGGGTGGGTGGCTGCACTTGGGGGATACCCATGGTACCCCCCGACATTTGCATGCACAAGGTGGCAGGCACCTCGCGGTGCCTGTCACGTTGTGCATGCAAATGCACAACATGCCCTTTTAACATTTAGAGGTCATCCCAAAACAAGGTAATTCATACTCTAGTGCAGCAGAAAATCATCAGTAATCCACAAGGAAGAAACTGTGGCATCGCAAAAAATTACTTTTAGGGGGCGCACACAAAGGGTCAAAGAAAAAAGTGGTGGGGCACCTACACCTACTACAGGCAAATGTATTTATATATATATATATATATATATATATATATATATATATATATATATATATACTTGACGATGAAGGATCATAAGAAAACAACAGCCAGCCAGGGCAAAAATCTGGATCCCAAAGGATACAATGAGTCACAAAGAAATAAAATATCCAAGAAAGAAGTGACTCAAACAGATAGATTCACCAAAGAACATAAATATATTTCCACTACAACGTTTCAGCTTCCGCCTTCCTCAGGTAGTACAAGATGGTTTGCTCAGTGGCTGCACAGATGACACAGCTGAATTTTCAAAAAGCATCATGAGTGAAGATTCCATTTGGAATGTGGAATAATAACATCTGCATCAACAACGCCAAAAAGGAACAGCAAGGAATGTAAAAACATACTCTGTAATGGCTGCCGTGCACAATAGCATATTAGAGGCAACCCGATGCGATTTGAAATCAATCAATGGAAGTCGTCTTAGACCTTTTTAAAAAGATGCTAACATGAGATTCTGAGTGTAATACTAACATTGAGAAAGACAATGTTCCCGAAACGCATCTGTTGGGTAATAAAAAGGATTTCTACTGACCTGTGGGTGCTCGATTTCCTCTTTCAGGACGTTTAGTGAGAAATATATATATATATATATATATATCTTCCTCATTTTGTATGCTGATTGCTACCGCACACCTGACCAAAGGGCGCGTCGTCTCAACTGACTCAGCAAAGCCCACACAATTGCCCCAGTTCCTTTCTACACAAAGGATGATGACGCTGTGTGTGGGTTGTCTCAATTTATTGATGTCTGGCTACCCTCGAACGCGTTTTGGCTGAACACAACCTTGATCACCAATACGGAGTGGGTAACTCCAAGAGTTCCGCCAGTGACTCACCCAGTATAGCCTGCATTGTATGGCGCTCCCGATTGAAATGTAACTGCGCTAGAGTAGTCAGCGCCTCGCACTGTGCACTCACCTGTGCCCAGTCGCAGAGGACTCCATCTTCAAAGAAGTCGCCCATGCACTGTCTTCCAAGCCCCTAAAGAGCGCTCACCACAGTCCTCTCCTGCTCCAAGTGCAACCACATGCACCACTCCAGCAGTAGTTGAGGGGAGTAGAGCAGGGACCCAGCCTACAAATCTACCAATTTCCTCCAAAGGCGTTGCAAGGCACCAGGAAGGTCCACAGTGTGAAAACAACGCACAGGTGTGCTAAACAAAAATTGGGGCAAAGACAAGGGGAGAGTGGTGATCCTCTGGATTTACTGCATCTGGCAGTGAGGTGGAAGGATTCACACTCGTGCATCTTACAATGGTTACATTATCTGCACCCAAGATCACTTTTTCATACCTAGTCAGCCGACTATGTGTCATGAATTGGGTTTTTGTTCGGGTCAGAAGGATTTCAACTGAATGTGGGACATATACTCTCAAAGGATATCCCATCACAATGCCTTCACTCTGTTCCAGACTCACACAAGTAGCAGCTACTGCCTTCAGACATCCAGGCAACGCTTTTGCTACCGGGTCTAAAACAGCTGAAAAATAAGTTATTGGTCGTTTCATTCTTCCATGCCTCTGTACCAATACTGAGAGTGCACATCCGTCTCTCTCTCACTACAATACAGCTCAAATTCTTTCTCATAATCAGGCATTCCCAATGCTGGTGCCTCACACAAACTTGTTCTCAGTTCCTTGAAAGCCTTCATTTCCTCCTCATCCAGTGCAATCGGATCTTTGACATCCCTCTTTGTCAATCGCTGTAAAGGTTTTGCAATCAATGAAAATCCACTTATCCACTGTCGGCAATAACCAACCATTCCAAGGAACATTCTCACCTCTCTTTGTGTCATTGGGGCTCTCATTCCTTTAATAATCCTTATTCTTTCTGTTGTGACTTTCCGCATCCCTTTCTCAATCTTATGACCTAGGTACTGTACTTCCTGTTGACAGAAGTGCAGTTTTCATGGGGACACCTTGTGTCCTCCTTCTGCCAAATGATTCAATAAAGCAATTGTGTCCGTAATGCATGCTTCTCTGGTCTTTGATGCCACCAATAGGTCATCAATATATTGGACCGTCACAGATTTTTCAGGCATTTTTTAAATCTTCTAAGGATTTCTTCAGAATCTGATTAAAAATAGAAGGACTTTCTGTATACCCTTGAGGAATTCGGCACCATGCCAAAAAACGCTCTCTGAACCGGAACACAAATAATGGCTGGCTGTCAGGGTGCAATGGAATAGAAAAGAATGCATGGCACAAATCAATAACTGTGTACCATTCTGCATCATGTGGGATTTGATACAGTATTACAGCAGGGTTTGGCACAATTGGGCAGCAAGGAATAACAATTTTGTTTACCTTTCTCAAATCTTGTACTATCCTATATGTTCCATTTGGCTTTTTCAATCCCATTATAGGAGAATTACATGGACTGCTCATTATTTCTCTCAAAATTCCTTGTTCAATCATCTTATTAATTACAGGTGTTATTCCTTCAATAGTTTCTGGCGTCAGTTTGTACTGTGGGGTGTTTGGGTCATTCGTTCCTTCTTTTACAGTAATTTTTACAGGATCAACTTCTCTCATTAGTCCAATATCTTCACCTGTGAAATCCCATACATCAGACCTGACTATTCCTTTCAACTCAATAGGGATTGTCTCCGCATCAAACACAGGAAACATATCATTCACTCCCAGTTCTAGTTCTGCCATTGTCATTTTATACAGAACATGATCATCTGGTGTCTGGAAAGCAATACCATCTGGAGTACGGTAGATGGTACAATTCATTTTGCAAAGCAGATCGCGTCCTAATAAATTTACAGGACTACAATCACACACCACAAAGCGATGCATCTCTTTGAATGGACCAATTTCCACCTCTATTGGTTTTGTAAGAGGGGTTTTAATTTGCCTGTTTGAAACACCTACAACTTGGATGTATTCTCCGGAGAGAGGAAGGTTTGGAATTTCCACTGATCTAACAGTAGAACGGGTAGCACCAGTGTCCACAAGGAATGTAACATTTACACCATTCACCTTTCCATCCACAAATGGACCTGACTGATCTACCTCTAGAGTTGCGCCAAGCACGCACTCCTCTTCCTCTCCTAGGCACCGTCATAAGCTTTCATCCGATTCATCTCCATCCTGCCGTAACCAATACTGCGAAACTGCAGCTGCGCGCGGCAATTTTGTTACCTGCTCTCCTCCGTAGAATCCTGCCTCTGTACTGTATCTTTGAGGATTTACACTCTTTGGAAGAGGTGGTTGCGGCACCTGACACTGTTGAAGAACTACCTGTGGCTGTTGCAGCTGTTGGTAACTCACCTCATTCTGCAACTGTGGATTCAATGATTGATTTTCGGTATTAATTTTTGGAGGAAATTTACACTCGTTTCTCCAGTGCCCTAATTTTCCGCAATTATGACATGGCCACTTCTTTTTAGCTTCTTCTATACTCATCTGACCCTTTCCCTTACCAATATTCGGTTTGGACTTGGTCTGTCCTGCATCACTAGACTGATTATTCATCTGAGCTTCTTGATTTTCTGCAACCTTTACTTGTGCCCACATTGCCTTTTCCTTGAGTTTACGCTGTCTACACTCAATATCGTCACTGTAATATTTTTAGCATACCGTAGTACCTCATCTACTGTGCTATTCTGCCAACACAACATATGCTGCTTAATCATTTCACTTATCTCAGGTCTCAGACCATATACAAATCTATACACAAAATGACTCATGTCTTTTTCACTCAAATTCTCGTATCCACTATACTGTGTAAAGACCAAAAGCAATCTCTCGTAATAGGCATGTACAGATTCCTTATTCTCCTGAGTTGTTCTATCAATCTTTACCCAGTCCGTTTCTTTGGCGGAATTTTATTTTTCAGAAACGTGATTGCCTGTTCATATTTTCTCATTACTTCTGAACACGGGGCTCCTGTTTTTGCATCTCTAGGATATTCTTCCTTCGGCCAGTCAATCGTTATTTTACACTCTGTCCATAAATCTGCAGGAACAACAATCTCAAACAATCCATCCAGATCTTCCCACAACACTTTTGAAACTTTTACAAACCTTTCTACCCGTCTATACCATTCTACAGGTTTTTCTCTCAATCTTGGAAAATCATTTGTAAATGACAATATATCTTGTCTGGACCATGGGACATGAACATAACTTCCTCCTGGAGTTTCTCTCATTGGACATTCTATTACCGTTAGTTCTTTCTCTTTTACTGGAAAAGCCAATGATGCTTTATCCGTTGTTCCCTCCTTTCTTCTTATCCACCTACTTCTCCACTTCTCTACATCTCCCCATTTTCTCAATAGAACAATCAGTTCTTTTATTTGTGTTAGTCGTCCTGAAGTGTTCAGATTTTCTATGTCCTTTTCACTAAAATCTACCCTGTACAGTTTCTGCAATCCTCTAATTTTTCCAAAATCTACTCCTAGTTCGTTCGCTGTTTCTTCCAATTTTTCATGCAAGTTCCTAGCTCTCCAAGTGACGCTTTTACACATAAACATGAATTCATCATCTTGATAGGACTTCAATCGATCTGTACCAATAGTTCCTAGAATTAATTCTTCCATATCTATCTTTAATCTGACCACATCCAAAAGTTGTGGTTCGGCATCTTTTTTCAGCAAGCTCCTCACCCAATCATTTAATTCCTCTGCAGTCGGACCCACAGGGGTTTTATTTACTTCTGCCCAATTTACACTTCTCTCCGGAGTTTCAGTTGCTGACTCGGCTCCCATAGGAATTTTATTTATCTGATTCTCATTAATTGTCAAATTTACAGGTGGACTTGACCTAAATGGACCAACAGAATCTTCTTTCTCTCTATTTTTTGGAATTATCCCTTCTCTTACCTTTTGCATACTGGAATTTAATGGAATTATTAAGGAGTGTTCATCTATCTTTTGATTTTCAAATACTGGGATTACTGGCCCTATAGTTACTGGCACAGTCACGGCTTCCATATTCTTTGTCAGTTCTCTTATCTTTTCAGTCAACTCTCTTGTGGTTCTGGCTAATTCAGCTGTATTACCATTATCATGTTTCACAGTCTGTGGTGTTTCTAGTTTATTAAATGGACTATTTATTTCAGACATTTGTTCAGGACTTTGATTTATTACAGTTCTCATTGGCGGTTTATTTGGTGTCACCACCACAGAATCCTGTTGATAAGGAGGGGGTCTTTTATTTAAAATGTCCTCCAGCAACTCATCCTCAGTGTCGCTACCTCCATACCGATATCTCTCAGTTACTGCATGCTTCTTTTTCTCCGTACACTTTTTCCCTGTAAATTATTCAACTGTTCTGACAGGAAACATGCCATCCGTCATGTTAGCATACTGCCATCGTCTCATCCTGTCTTCATGATTCAAACCCCATACTCTTCCATGAACTAAACTATAATTCTTTGCACCTCTGTGTCTTTCCCTTTCATACATCTCATCTTTCCATTCACCTAAGGCTTCGAACTGTGTCGGTCTAGGTCTCGGTTCAAGTTTCATCATCTTTTCTCTCAAATTTCGAAGTACCGCTGTGCTAAACGATCCATTTTCTGGGAATGCCAATACTCCATCGTCTTTGGTATACTTCGCCCAATTTTCCAACCAAATGCAAGTATGATAGCCATATTTCAACATCATATGAGATGCTGGCGTTTTCGGTGGAGGAAGTACTTCTCCTTCCCTAGTCGCAACCTTCTTATCTTTCTTGAAAAAGTTTTTAAGCTTCGCAAACCATGACGGTTTCTCTCTATCATATTCATTATAATAAGGCATTTCACTGTTGTTTTGCCGAAGCAATTTACACAATCCTTCGCCAATCGGTTCTTTCTACTGCTCGGCTATTCGGACCTATCCCAGCGCGTCTCACACCAACGCACCAATCAGAAAGCTTTTACGTCACTTTCACACTAACCTATCCCAGCGCGTCTCACACCAACACACCAATCAGGAAACCCTTCGTTCTTCCACAGCTAGCCAATCCCAGCACGGTTCTTGTTGACGTCAGTTCTACTCCTGCTTCTACTGACCCCTCCTTTACAAAAATTATCGGCAGTTTTCTTAGCTTTTCTTTTCAACTAAAATCGATTAGTTACAACGTAAAACACATTACCATTGTCTGTTTCTCTAAACAAAAGAGATAGTTTATTCCCACTTACAAGAATACTGTTTCGTTCGATAAGTGTAGCACTTCTCTCTACCTTACCCTTCTCTCAAGCAAGAGGTAAACCCGTTTCTCTGGGGATAAAACACATGTGGAGACTACACTGCTCCTGAGAATTAAGGCCAGAGTTTCACAAGAAAACCTGTTGCTATTTCACTCAAATGCGATTCATACGTTAAATTTCCCTAACATAACACAGTCCTGTGTTATCACCAAATTTGAAATCAGACAATGCACAATTCCGTGTGACTTTTCTTGCCACACGTGACCACTTTCTACTTCCTGGAAGCTTCAAAATTCTGACTTACACATAACGTAATACAAACTCAACATAGAGTGTTAGACACGAAAAAATTAATAATCAATTATCACCAAACTAATCTATAGTAACCATAACTCTGCTACCAAGAAATCTGATCCAGCGCGGCTAATATAAATTTTTCCTTATGACACTAATCCAGAAAAACACCTACGCAACCTTGATCATTTGAAACTTATGTCGGTGGGGCCCATAACACCGCATACATACATTCATACAATTCTCTGAATCAAGCGCCTAAGGAAAAAATGAGTTGCTGGACAAGCGGGATACCTTATTAAAGCGACAGAATTATAACCTATACATTATATACATTAACTTCGGATCCTGTTGGTTCTAAACATCAAGGTACTCCGCTATTCGGTCAATGGACCAACTAGTAGAATTAGTTGATGGCGATTAAGACCAGCTCAATCACAATTAAAACCTTTAACATTTATAATTCACAATTTTATTTACAGAAGCACAGACTCATTTAGAGTTAGCATATAATTTTATCAAAATTCTTTAGGCAGAAGGTAAAGTTTATTTTAAGCAAATACATTTATTATATCAGTAAGCATTTAAGTAAAGGTTAAGAAAAAAATGGGAAATACTCATTACCCTTGGCCATAGGGCGATGACAAGAATGGTTCAATAGGAAAGAAAGATGAACCGCAGATCACAGGATGGACTCCCAAACTGACTGACTGTCCCACTAACCTCCTCGGACGTAATCTCCTCCCCGGACAACTCCCGCAACGGTCTCGTTCCTTCCACAGTCAAAGTTCGTTAGTCCAAAAATGACAGAGTCTCTCGCAGCATCAGGATAGAATAAATGAAGAAGTTTTTTCACAACATAAGAGCAGACTCTCTTATACCCTATTTTCTGGCTCTCTACACTTAAAAGTTGCAATCTTTAGGGGCAAGAATCACGCTAATTGGTCCATTGGAGGGGTGGTGATGGTCACCTCATCGCCCTCCTTGTTCGAACCGGTTTGGGGACAATAAAGCACACAATAAGTCTCATGCTCACGGTGTCCAAAAGTAGTCCAATTTGTTCATCCATTTTGTAACAATCTTTGATGGTCACATATTAGTTCATCCCCTGTCGCTCGATTTTCCCATCCGTTCCCAGGCATATATGCTGAACTCTTGGCACAATCCTCGTTGCAGGTCAGATTGGACTTGACATCTCTCACTCCGGGCACAGGCCGCACACACGTGACTGGAGTGTCCATACTGTTCATGCGCTGGGGCCATTTTATTCAGCGCACACCATCTCGTCCTTCCCAGCGGCCATTTTCGAAGCATGGCCTAGCAGGCCCAAACGAAACTAATATGAGAACCAACACAACAGAAATGAAAACATGGAAAATAAGCCTTTCTGTTTACCACCCGCCATTCTAAAGACCCGTGTTAGGTATTACCTAGCAGAAGCAACATTTAAAGCCATTTTACTTACCACCTGCATTCTTTGCCACGGTGCAATTTTACTACGCAACACAAATCATGCAATTTATTCTTTTTACTACGCAAATCACAATACTCACGTTAATTAGCTTCACATTTGTAAATAAATTAGATTTTGCAACATTTAGCAAGTTGCCCACATGTAATGTCTACTAAAAAGGTGCATTTGTTGATTAGTTCATGCGTTTCAAACAGTTAGTATCATTAATCGTTATGAGGTCATTCATTTTCAAGGGGTACAAAATTATTTTGTTTCCCCTGCTCCATCAGTGGCATCCCGCTTCAGCCAGAGATGTGGAAGATCTGCTGGACCATGAAGCCAAAAGTGGGCGAACATGCACTGTGTAGCTCTGTAATAAGCTTTGAGGTCCAGGGCATACAGCCACCTCATCGCATATGGGAGAGTGAGCGTATCCCCTCTCACCTTGGCTGCTTACGGGCCCATGCCAGCTGCACCATCAGGGCACGCAAGGTCTGAAAAACTGTGCTGGGCTGCAACATAGGGATATTCGCAAATAAGAACAGAAAACTGGGCAGCACCACAATCTTCATGATGAGTATGCGGCCACAGAGGGAAAGCAGCCAACGGATCCAATGGTCTATTGATTCTGTTAGGCACTGCACCACCTTAACATAGTTCTCCAACATTACTACTTATGGGTCCATGTCGACCTGGATGCCCAAATATCTCACCGGGTCTCTTGTCCACCATAGTGGATATTTCAGTTGTATTTGCGTCATGGCCACATTTATGGGGAATATAAGAGAGTTATCCAAATTGATTCACAACCCAGAATGATTGCCTAGGAGGACAACCTCCTTGAGTACTGGAGAGATATTGTATTCCGGGTTTCGGACATACAAGAATTTATCGTCCGCGTAGGCTGACACTATTAGATTGTAATGCGGAAAGCGTACACCCCGATGGGCATGACATTCACGCAGTGCACAGGCCAAAGGCTCAGCAACGAGTGCGTAAAACAGCAGAGACAGGAGCCAACCCTGGTGTGTGCACCTCGTAATAAGTATTGTGTTCGATAATATTAATGCCAACACACGCCATCGGCTCAGTGTAGAGGACTTGGACCAGTTTTAGAAAGATATCATCCACCCCAATTCAGCACAACACAGAGAGCATAAACCCTCATGCAACAGAGTTGAATGCTTTCTCTGCATCAAAAAAGATCGCTGTGGTTTGCACGTCGGTGTCAATGTGGGAGATAGAACTGAAGAGGGTACGAAGATTGTATAAAAGAGACTGACCAGGTATAAAGCCAGACTACTCAGGACCTACAATGCCTGGGAGTTTGGATTTTCGCAAAACAAATTGTGTCTGTATTTAAGGATGGCAATGGCTGGTAGGAGGAGCAGTGGTTAGCTGACTTGCCCGGTTTGAGCAACGTGACCAATAGTTCCTCATGCATCCTTGGGGGCATATGTCATTCCTTCACCATTTCCTTGAAGAGGCTGACCAGGTGGGGCACAAGTGTATATTGGTAGGCCTTATAAAAGGCTGCCGTCAGCCTGTCTGTGCCCGGCACCTTCCTAGTCCAGATAAACACAATCAAATGGCTAGTTCGAAATCAATAGAGGTGTCTGTGGTGGGCGTTACATGGTGGAGCCCTTCATCTGCTGGCAGATGTCGCATTTAAGGACAAAGTCCTTGGTCTGTTTATGGAGACCTGGCCACCAGTGGCATTGCTGCAATAGTGAAATTGATTGCTGCAATAGTGAAATTGCAGCAGCCACCCCTATGTGCGGATGCAAGGCCCTCATGTGCGGCTAGGATGAATCCTAACCTGTGATCAGTATTGGTATTACTCTATCTCCTTCTTCAGGACTGTGAGCAAATTGTATGTTTTGTGCATCTCACTTGTAGGAGTACTTGAGTGGAAAGCCTTTTGGCAAGTGGGTATCATTGTGTGCATCATTGACAGCCGTCATGATGTAATTGTCTATTCTCGTGCTGGAATGAGTTATTGCAGCTACTGCAGCAGTTTGCAGTGTTGCTTTTGCGGCTTCATCAGCCGGTGAATTCCCTGCAACGTATACGACAACACATTGGTGACTCAACGTGTGTATTACATGAGTCCGTGGCAAGCAATTTTTCAGCTTTGCCACCTGTTCCCAGAGCATTTTATGCTTTATTGTGCACCCTTTTGAATCTCTGTACCCATTCTGGCTTCAGTAGTGTAAATATTCATTATAAGACTGGACACAGTAATATGAATCTCACACTATGAGTGTGGGAATCCAGGATATGTATTTTTCAGTGCCAGTATCAAATCTTTGAGTTTGGCGAACTACACAGTGCAGTCACCAAGTGACTGGGTGTAGGTTTTCTCAGGATGGAATTCTCCACCCCGCATTCACCCCTTTGCGATAGCGCATGCTGCTGAATATTGATGCTTTGTCCCTATGGCAGGTTGAGCAGAACCATCAGTATATATGATGCAATCATACTGTTCTAGTGACATAATTGTATTAGGCAGAGGGTATTCTTGTTCATACTGCAGAAAGGCTTTTGTTTGTAATGTAGCATCAAATCTATAGTCCACATCTGTTGTGGTGAGGGAGTTAGCCCATTGTATCCAACAAGGGTGCAATGCTTTTGCATTTGGAATGCTTACTTGTATGATGGCCTCCAAGGTTGACACCGGGATCATGACAATAATGTGTTTGCCCTGAGCCAGTGCACTCTCTCTCACCACTGTAGTCTGTACTGCTGTCAGTACAAAACGTATTTCAGCATTAGTATATAAATGCGCTTTATATGCAATAGGTACAGTGTCACCTTCATTGAATGTAACATAGCTGTACCCTGATGTCCCCACAATTGCGTAGATTACCAGGTTTGCTGTGCTCACACATGTGTGTAAATGTTTAGAAACTAGCATGTCAGCTTGTACTGAACATAATTTTTGTGTATGTTCAGTGGACCAGTGTGTGCTTGAGAAATCTGGATGGATCAGGTCATAGAATGGTTTAACCCATTCTGCGTAATCTGGAGTGTAAGTTCTGCCAAAACTTAGGAATCCTGATATGGATTGTAACCTCTTCAACATTGTTGGAGGCTGTGGAATGCACACTTCTCCAAGAAGTGTATCGCCAGGCTTTGCCTTCACTTGACAACTTGTATCCTAGAAACAGGACATTGAGGAGGCCAATTTTTGATTTTTTAAATTAAATTTGTATCCCATGTGAACAAATCCCAGAATTATGGGATCTACCCTTGTCAAGTGTACAGAAAGGCCATCATCCATCAAGTATATGTCATCGACATAGGACAATGCCTGCCAGTCAATTTTTTTTAGAAGTTCTGTTACTCTGGCTGAAAAAGTCCAGGGCTATTCATATACCCCTGTGGCAATTGACAGAACTGTTTTTGAGAGCCTAGTACCAAAATCACATTTCAATACCTACTTCCAGGTGCTATATTTTGGCAGAAAAATCCGTTGTTCATTAATGCTGTGTGTGTTTTATACTGCAAATGTGCGAGTAGCTGTGTTTAGGTGTCTGTAATCTAAAACCAGACAATATGAATGGTCTTGTTTCATCACAGAAAACAAGTGATTATTTTTAGGAGAGATACAATTTTCTCTAACACCTTAGTATTCAAGTTGTTCTAGAATCTCCCTAACTTGATTTTGGCCTCATTTTTTATGTAGTATTGTCATTAAGGTTGTGAGGTAGTCCTTACTGGAATTTCATGATATGGGGAACCGTCATCCCACCCCACACGTTTGTGGTATAACACAGGAGCAAGTGCTAACACTCACTACGTGGTGTATGAATGTTTAACTGATTCTGAAACGAGGTCGGAAAAAGCAGTTGAAATTACTCTTTCTCCATTGGGGCACTCCATTGCAAAATCAGGTGGCCAATCCTTTTCGGCCAAGAGAATATTGTAACCATATGTTAAATCCTCCCAAAAGAGAACATTAATATTCCTTGGTCTGTCCCCTCCAATTGGAGTTATATTTCGTATAAACGATGTGGGACGCTTACCCTAGTATCTGGTGTCTCCATCTGGATATATTCACTAAGTGCTACTTCCACCAGACAATCTATCAGGTTCTGGTGAACTGTCGTGACTTCTATCATGCTACTCAGCATGGTCACAGCCCACAACCCCTCAGAAGCAGTTTCTTCAGTATCCGTGGCATGCCTGACCTTAAGTCCAGCTACTTTCTTCTTTTTGAATTGAGGTTTGGATGTTTTACGTTTATCTTCCTGTTTAATGATGTAGTTAGATGAGCTTTGTGAGTCTTTCTTTGGTTTCATGTGCTCCTCCAATCTGCTCTCTGACCATCCTCCTCTCTCCGAATGTTTATTAGATGACTCCTGAAAGGAACAAGATGAACGTGTATCAGTAGCTTGATACTTGTCAGGCGGCTTAATATTAAAACGGTTACGCAGATTATAGTGTTTTGCAGTGGCTTCCAGTGAGAGAGACCGACCCAATCATTTCGTTTTGTCTTTGTTTTTCTTACTTTCCAACTTCTTCTTTGTGGAAGATTCGGGTGCTTGCTTAGAGTTCTCCTTTTCAGAATCACTCTTTAGTTGTGGTTTTCAAGGTCTGGCTCCCAAAGTATCTCTGCCCAAGGTAGCAAAGGTTTCTTTGATAATTTTAGGTAACTCGCACTCTTGTTGCCCTGGAGCTAAATCAAGTAGGCGCTGGCATATAGCCAACGTTGCTGCCTCCCCCTTTATGTTACTTAACATAATGGTGAATACTGCTGCAAATTTGTCCATCAGTTTCATCCCCAAATCCATGGCAGGTGCTGCCCTATACTCATTCTGAATGGGCCCGATTCATAAAAGTAATCTGAGACAAAATCCTAACTTTACGAGTTTCGGTAGTCACAAAAGGCATTTAGGAGTAGTAAAGTTAGGATTTTGTCTTAAGTTTGTCTTAAGATTTGGTCTTAAGACAAAATCCTAACATAAGTTAAACTTAAGTTAGATTTTGTCTTAAGTTTGTCTTAAGTTTTGGTCTTAAGACAAAATCCTAACTTAAGTTTAACTTAAGTTTAACTTAAGTTAGGATTTTGTCTTAAGACCAAAACTTAAGACAGACTTAAGACAAAATCCTAACTTAAGTTTAACTTAAGTTAGGATTTTGTCTTAAGACCAAAACTTAAGACAAAATCCTAACTTTACTACTCCTAAATGCCTTTTGTGGATACCGATAGTCGTAAAGTTAGGATTTTGTCTCAGATTACTTTTGTGAATCGGGCCCAATCTGTTTAAGCACTTCAGGCAAAACAGCTAATGAAGGGGTACCGTGTGTTCTGGTATATACCGCGGCAAAGACTGTACCCTACGTGGTGCAGTCTTCCACAGGGGGAGCCATCCCCATTGGCAAGCAAATTGTTAATATTCTGTGTTTTTCCTGCGGTCCTGTATAGGGAAACACTGCTTAAAGCTGACTTGTTTTTGTGCAATCCAAAATGGAATCTCCTCCCGTTTGGTGGGAACCTTACAATTACTGCATTTTGTATTCGTGGGCTGATGCCTGGGGTAGGCAATTGTGGTTGTGCAGCTTGCCCGTACCCCAAAAATCCTAGGACCGGCCCGGCCTTGCGGTCCACTTTCAAGCCTCCAGTCCTAACTCAGACCTAACTCAGGGGGTCATTACAATAGCGGGCGGATCGCCACCGCCATATGGGCGGTGGCGATCCGCCCGCTATTTTTCACCACCCGCCTAACATTTCCCCCCGCCATATTACGATGGCGGTGGGGACCCAGGCGGATAGAAAGACCGTCCGCCAGTTTTCCGCCAGTAGGCAATCCGCCCGATTGCCTACCGGGCGGAAAAGGCCTGCAATATGGTGGCGGTGCCTTGCAGGCACCGCCATCCATATTACGATGATGGCGGTCTCATGCCTTTCCATGGCGGAGACTCCGCCATGGAAAGGCATGCAGAGAATGCCTTTGGGGCCCCGTTGCAGGCCCCCAGGTGGTTGGGGGGGTGGGTGGCTGCACTTGGGGGGTACCCATGGTACCCCCCGACATTTGCATGCACAAGGTGGCAGGCACCGCACGGTGCCTGTCACGTTGTGCATGCAAATGCACAACATGCCTTTTAACATTGTGGCGGGTGCTGAATACAGCACCGCCCGCCACAATGTTAAATATACAGGATGCGACCGCCATGGTGGCGGTCGCATCCTAATAGGCACAGCGGGACCGCCGCACCTCTTGCGATTGGTCCCGTTTACCGTTACGGTGTCCGCCCACCATCGTAATGAGCCCCTCAATTCGGTCTGACGTAACTGTCTTTCATCAACTGGATGTGACAGTTCCTCAGGCTTCGCACTTATGAACTAGAGATACAAACTTCTCCTACCATGGCGATCTTTAACCAATCTACACTAAAGCGCCATTAGTTCTTTTATTTGTTAAATGTTCTTTCTCCACAACAGCCATACCTCTTTTAGAGGTCATCCCAAAACAAGGTAATTCATACTCTAGTGCAGCAGAAAATCATCAGTAATCCACAAGGAAGAAACTGTGGCATCGCAAAAAATTACTTTTAGGGGCGCACACAAAGGGTCAAAGAAAAAGTGGTGGGGCACCTACACCTACTACAGGCAAATGTATTTATATATAATTATTTATATATATATATATATATATATATATATATATATATATATATATATATATATATATATATATATATATATATATATATATATATATATATATATATATATATATATATATATATATATATATATATATACTTGAAGATGAAGGATCACAAGAAAACAACAGCCAGCCAGGGCAAAAATCTGGATCCCAAAGGATACAATGAGTCACAAAGAAATAAAATATCCAAGAAAGAAGTGACTCAAACAGATAGATTCACCAAAGAACAAAAATATATTTCCACTACAACGTTTCAGCTTCTGCCTTCCTCAGGTAGTACAAGATGGTTTGCTCAGTGGCTGCACAGATGACAGCTGAATTTTCAAAAAGCATCATGAGTGAAGATTCCATTTGAATGTGGAATAATAACATCTGCATCAACAACGCCAAAAGGAACAGCAAGGAATGTAAAAACATACTCTGTAATGGCTGCCGTGCACAATAGCATATTAGAGGCAACCCGATGCGATTTGAAATCAATCAATGGGAGTCGTCTTAGACCTTTTTAAAAAGATGCTAACATGAGATTCTGAGTGTAATACTAACATTGAGAAAGACAATGATCCCGAAACGCGTCTGTTGGGTAATAAAAAGGATTTCTACTGACCTGTGGGTGCTCGATTTCCTCTTTCAGGACGTGTAGTGAGAAATATATATATATATATATATATATTATCTACTGGCGGTCGCCAGTAGATAGTTATAGTTAGAACCTATTTTCCATAGGAAATCCGCGACATTCTATTTGAAATAACTCTCTTGCCGGTTGACGTATCTTCGCAAAATTTTCAAACTTTGTGGGGCGCTCCGGTCCGCTCCTACCCTGAAAGTCTCGGGTGATTCGTCAGCGGGGGCCGAGAAAAAGGGGGATCCCAAAACGCGTTTTCCCCATTCATTTTTCCATAGGAAACTTTAGACACGGCTACAGCTCGAACTGCTGAACGGAATTACACCAAATTTGGCAAAGAGGTAGTTCTTGGTTCAGAAAGAACCCTTTTTGTTAAATGGTGTAAATCCGTTCAGTAGTTGCTGAGAAAATCAAAAGTAAAAGTACATATATATCTATGGCCGCGTCGGATTCGCGCACCCTCCCGATCACGAGCTGTCTGCTAATTGGCTGTCAACACTCCAAACCAGGAAGTGTTGGCACCCATCTTGTTCCTCGGTAGAACCGAGGAACAAGAAAGCAGTAAAAAAGTGCGCAAAACGCACAAAGGGGGCAGGGTAGAAACACCCTGACCCCCTAGGTCTGCTCAGGGGGTCCCACAAGGACCCCTGGGCAAAAAAAGCATTTTTTTTTTTTTTTTTAAATCGGCAGGATGCGCTCAGGGTGCGCGGATCCCTAATTTGCCCCCGGGTGGGCCAAGTCCCGGGGGCATGCTGGGGGGGTGTTTATTTTATGTATGGGGGCCTCTAAGGGCCCCCAAGCCCCGGGGACCGCCACCCCCGGGGCTTTCTTTTAAAATGGTGCGGGAGGGCTCTGAGCCCTCCCGCAGCCCCGGGACCACCACCTCCCCGGGGCTTTTTTTTTTTTTGTTTTTCCTGTGTGGGGTGGGGCTCGAGCCCCCACACGCCCCGGGACCGCCACCTCCCGGGGCACTAACAAATTAAAATGGGGGTCCGTTTTGGACCCCGAAGCCCGGGGACCACCACCTCCCGGGGCTTTGCTGATGTGGGGAGGGGGCCGCGCGGCCCCCCTCCTGGAGCCTGTGGTGGCCCTGGGGACCACCACCCCCAGGGCCGGCTCCTGCAGTGTCCCGGGTGCCTACCCCCGGGACACTGCTGTTTGCAATGACAGGACGGGAGCCTCGCGGCTCCCGTCCTGTCATAGCAAACTGCTTTGGATATTGGAAGAGAGAGCAGGGAAACCTGCTCTCGCTTAATATCCAAAGACAATGCTTTCCACATGGGGAGCAGCATGTTAGCTGCTCCCCATGTGTAAAGCAATGCCGGCTCCCGTAGGACACGGGGAGCCGGCGGGACTGTGGGGGTTTGGGGACCCCCACAGTCCCCAACCAGAGGCCAGGCCCTGGGGGATAGGGTCCCCGGGGCAAGTAGTGGCCCGGGAGGGGGCCACGCGGCCCCCTCCCCAGAAATAATTTTTTTTAAAAATTAAAAAAAAAAAAAGGGGTAAGGCCCTGGGGGATGGGGTCCCCAGGGCCCAAAAATAAGAAAAGGAAGGGGGGCCACACAGCCCCCTTCAGGAAAAAAAAAAAAACGATCGGCCCGCAGGCCCCGCCCCCTTCCTTCACCACTCTGCAAACGACCCCTGGCGCGTTTGCAGATGGGGAAGTAATTCCCCTTGAATACTAGGGGTCCCTGAGGGCCAACTAGCCCACCAGGAACCTCCAGTATGCCCAGGGGCTGCGTTGCAGAGAGGTGTACAGAGGCCACGCCCTTTATACACCTCTCTGCAACGCAGCTCTGTGGCGCTTTTGGAGGTACATGGTGGGCTAGTTGGCCCCAGGAACCCTCAGGATTCAAGGGACTTAATCCCCCAACTTAAAACGCGCCACGGGGTGCGTTTGCACAGTGGTGAAGGAGGGGGCGGGGCTTCAGGTGACATGTGTGCAAACAGGCCCCGTGGCGCGTTTTAAGATGGGAATTAAATCACCTTCAATCCTGAGGGTCTCTGGGGCCAACTAGCCCAACAGGTACATCCAGAAAGCGCCACAGAGCTGCGTTGCAGAGAGGTGTAAAAGGGGTGTGGCCTCTCTACACGTCTCTGCAACGCAGCCCCCTGGCGCATACTGGAGGTTCCTGGTGGGCTAGTTGGCCCCTAGGGACCCTCATGATTCAAGGGGACTTAATCCCCCAACTTAAAACGCGCCACGGGGCGCGTTTGCACAGATGTCACCTCAGGCCCCGCCCCCTACCTTCACCATTGTGCAAATATTCCTCTAAAATCTGCCGAACTATGAATTTGGATTTACTCACCTGTTATCAGGAGAGACCTCAGTGCTGTATCTTTCAGCCCAGTACTGATCCTCAAAAGTAATTTTAACCGTACTTACCAGTAACTTGAATTTCCTTCCATAGGATATCATTGTCTGCTTTTTGCTGAAAAAGTTTCTAAGTGTTGATTTTGAAACATACAAATATTCCTCTAAAATCAGCCGAAATACAAATTCCGATTTACTCACCTGTTATCAGGAGAGACCTCAGTGCTGTATCTTTCAGCCCAGTACTGGTCCTGAAAAGTAATTTTAACCGTACTTACCAGTAACTTGAATTTCCTTCCATAGGCTAACATTGACTGGTTTCACTTGGAAATTCTTCTAAGTGAGGAGTTTTGGAACTTTAAAATATTCCTCTAAAATCAGCCGAAATACGAATTCCGATTTACTCACCTGTTATCAGGAGAGACCTCAGTGCTGCATCTTTTAGCCCAGCACTGACCCTGAAAAGTAATTTTAACCGTACTTACCAGTAACTTATATTTTCTTCCATAGGAATCCATTGTCTGGTTTTCAGCAGAAAAGTTTCAAAGTGTCGATTTTCACAAACTACAAATATTCCTTAAAAATCGCATGTATGACTTAAACGCATTCTTTCAACTGTTTACAGGAGATGCACCAGTGCTGGATCCAGGATCCAACACTGAGTAATAAAAAGTAACGATAACAGTTTTTACCTGCTAAGTGAATTTCCTTCCATAGGATAACATTGGTGATTCTATGAGAAAAGTTTCAAAGTGTCAACTTTTAAAATACAATAATATTCCTTAAAAATCACTAATGTAACCAAAACGCTTTTACTCAACTGTTTACAGGAGATGTCCCAGGACTGAATCTAGGATCCAGTCCTGTGGTTAGAAAAGTAATCCATAAAGTAACTAATTGCATTTAACTAGAAATTCACATTGAGCTGAATGTTGCATTGTGTTTGAAAATGGGTTGCCCATTGCAACAACTGTAACTACTGTACTTAAAAGTCTATTGCCTATGTGCAAAGTATTTAAACTAAAGTAATTCATTCTGAGAAAGTATTTTTGTAATGTATAATGTAATTACAATGTAATTTAAAAAATAAAATATGTAAAAAAAAATGTTTCTAAAAATGTAGTAAATCAGTATGAAAAAAATAAATATAACAATTAATACATCTAAAAATTGTCATTTACAAAACCTTTGAAATTCACTGAAAAAATCGTAGGTTTCAGACATGTTATAGTTAGGAATTAGCATTTAAAAAACCTTTGAAATTCACTGAAAAAACCATAGGTTTCAGACACGTTATAGTTAGAAATTAGCATTTAAAAACCTTTGAAATTCACTGAAAAAACCATAGGTTTCAGGCACGTTATAGTTAGAAATTTGCATTTAAAAACCTTAAAAAATCACTGAAAAAACCATAAGGTTTTAGGGACAGTTATAGTTAGTTGGACATTGCACTCGTACAAAACCCGTGAAATTCCCCCGTTATAGTTAGTTCAGGTAACTATAACTCGCGCCCCGCAATGCACTGCTGATGACGTCACATATTACATCACTCATGACATGGTCAGTGACATCACTGATGACATCACTGATGACATCTCAAATGACATCACTGATGACATCACTGATGACATCATCCATGTGAGAATTTAATGCATCTTCTCACACCCTAATATAAGTTTTGAAACACCCACTCTAAATTACAGACTGCCATTCTCAAAACCATACACACTCCAATACCAATAAGTACATACCCACTCACTGATTCTTAGGTCTACACACACACATCTACTCACTCACCCGTACAGTCACTCATACTTACAGTCACTCAGTACAGGACTATCATATGCACTCATACACCTATATAAACACTCACACAACGCAACTCATCCAGAGAGGTACTCACACACCTAGTCAGTCATGCAAATAATTAATCACACTCCAATTTACTCACCTATACAGTTATACACACCAGCTCACTTACTCATAAAAATACTAGCACATTCTTATGCTCCTATGCAATCACTGATGCAAGCACACACTCATCCATATAGCCACTCTCACAATCACACACTCTCACTTATAGCCATTTATATACTCCAACACACATATATACTGCCTTTCACATATGTAGTTACTCACACATGTACCACTGAGATATACATTCAATCACTAACACACCCATACACACACTCACCCACCCATACAGTCCATCACAGACGCACTCTTGAAACCATGCACCCAGTGAATCACCCACTCACACATCTATGCACAGAGTCACACTCACCCCACCCACACAAACACTGAGGCACCCATACAGATACTCAGAGAACCAATCCATAACCCATATAGACACTCATTTAGCTAGTCAGAAACCCATGCAGCTGCTTACACAAAGACAGACAGACGGATACAGACATTCACACAGTTTAGTCACTCACCCATGCATCCAGTAAGATACGTTTAATCACTCACTTATAGACTCAGTCACGCACCTACTAAATCATCCATTCAGACACTTATACACCCACTCATTCTTCAATACGCCTTTCCCTATATATATTAAACATATTTAAACTTTACACAAACACACAGTCACTGGATGATGTCATCAGTGATGTCATCAGTGATGTCATTTGAGATGTCATCAGTGATGTCATCAGTGATGTCACTGACCATGTCATGAGTGATGTAATATGTGACATCATCAGCAGTGCATTGCGGGGCGCGAGTTATAGTTACCTGAACTAACTATAACGGGGAATTTCACTGGGTTTTGTACGAGTGCAATGTCCAACTAACTATAACTGTCCCTAAAACCTTATGGTTTTTTCAGTGATTTTTAAGGTTTTTTAAATGCAAATTTCTAACTATAACGTGCCTGAAACCTATGGTTTTTTCAGTGAATATATATATATATATATATATATATATATATATATATATATATATATATATATATTTGAAACAAAGTCCCAATCCCTCCTATTGCCAGAGGGAACAGCAGCAGGTACGGACCTCTCTATCCTCTTGTAAAAATTCGCAACCACACGGGGTTATTGCTGGCAACGTCTTTATTAACAGCAAAATGTAGACAGACAAGTGTCCGCCCCAGACGCGTTTCGATCGCAAAGCGATCTTGATCACTGGACGCGCTGCTGACGGATCACCATATTTAAGTACCGTGTAACCAATGAAAATGAACTCATGTGACATGTGACATTTTAAAAAAAACCTAGACTCAACTATAGCCATATACGTTTGAAATTGAATAAAAATATATACAAATGTATACAATATGTCTAATGTTAGCTCTCCTCTAAATCTATCTTTATCCTGAATCGCATCTCATCCATGTGAGTGCTG
Organism: Calotriton arnoldi; assembly: GCA_963921515.1. NCBI lineage: Eukaryota > Metazoa > Chordata > Amphibia > Caudata > Salamandridae > Calotriton > Calotriton arnoldi. The sequence goes on from CAWUFW010004253.1 coordinate 1,383,228, forward strand.
CCCTTGATTATATTGTTTTATACACTAAATAAGTGCTGTAAATCCCGGGCCAGTGCCCCTTCATGGCTTGCAACTCAGAATAGATGTATGATATTTATACCACGACAGAATTAAAAACCTTCAGAGCGACATATGTAACATTGCATAAAAATAATTAATTATATCTCTAATGACTGTTGAGTAAAAACAAATAATTTTTTTTATTTGTGTCTAATGTGATAAAAACCTTTTCTATATTGCCTATGTTACACATATTAAAAACTTGTAAATGGTAAGGGTGTGCAAAAAGAGCGCTATTTACAATACAACCGTCCGGTTATATTATTTAAAGTGCAAGTGCTATACTGATTATAGAGTGCTTGCACTGGATGTTTTCTCTAGAGTGCTAGTACAACAATTTCATACATTAGGTAATTCATTTTTGACTACATTTACCTATTCAAGCCTCAAGAGGTGTGGGACGATAAGAAAATAATCTCTAAACTTCATATTTCTATATTTCAGACAATAGAAACAAAATGACAGCAATATCTTAGGCAAATACATTCAGTGTGTAGGATTACTCACAATCATAGGTCCATGATTAAAATGATGTTATTACAAATATAATAAATACATAAATATATTAGAATATTCTTTCTCTCTAAAAACCAGCCTATAAAAAGTTGTGCAAATCCTCACTGTTATTCAGCCCATTTGGCATCCTGGTATCTAATGTTAGTATAAATGAAGACTCTAACTGACGTAATGTTTTTTATATATATATATTTCGCACGAGAGATCCTCACACTTGAAATGAGGAAACACGAGCCACTCCAATGGTTTACAAGGTATTTAATTTTCAGGCAGAAAAATACGCGTTTCAACCGCACAAGCGGTCTTGATCACATGACACCCAACCGGGGTCATGGAACTTTTAAAGGGAACATCATTGGTTGTAAAGTGAGTATATGCATAGACACAAAGAAAATACTATGTGAAATGTGCACACATTCTGTATATTCATTTAAAGAAAAAAAGTGAAAAGAAATATTTAACAACAATTTGTCATTTGGCGTCAGCATATATTTAAACAACATGACCTTTTTAAAAAGATGCTAACATGAGATTCTGAGTGTAATACTAACATTGAGAAAGACAATGTTCCCGAAACGCATCTGTTGGGTAATAAAAAGGATTTCTACTGGCCTGTGGGTGCTCGATTTCCTCTTTCAGGACGTTTAGTGAGAAATATATATATATATATATATATACCTTCCTCATTTTGTCTGCTGATTGCTACCGCACACCTGACCAAAGGGCGCGTCGTCTCAACTGACTCAGCAAAGTCCACACAATTGCCCCAGTTCCTTTCTACACAAAGGATGATGACGCTGTGTGTGGGTTGTCTCAATTTATTGATGTCTGGCTACCCTCGAACGCGTTTTGGCTGAACACAACCTTGATCACCAATACGGAGTGGGTAACTCCAAGGGTTCCGCCAGTGACTCACCCAGTATAGCCTGCATTGTATGGCGCTCCCGATTGAAATGTAACTGCGCTAGAGTAGTCAGCGCCTCGCACTGTGCACTCACCTGTGCCCAGTCGCGGAGGACTTCATCTTCAAAGAAGTCGCCCATGCACTGTCTTCCAAGCCCCTAAAGAGCGCTCACCACAGTACTCTCCTGCCCCAAGTGCAACTACATGCACCACTCCAGCAGTAGTTGAGGGGAATAGAGCAGGGACCCAGCCTACAAATCTACCAATTTCCTCCAAAGGCGTTGCAAGGCACCAGGAAGGTCCACAGTGTGAAAACAACGCACAGGTGTGCTAAACAAAAATTGGGGCAAAGACAAGGGGAGAGTGTGATCCAGCACAGCTAATATAAATTTTTCCTTATGACACTAATCCAGAAAAACACCTACGCAACCTTGATCATTTGAAACTTATGTCGGTGGGGCCCATAACACCGCATACATACATTCATACAATTCTCTGAATCAAGCGCCTAAGGAAAAAATGAGTTGCTGGACAAGCGGGATACCTTATTAAAGCGACAGAATTATAACCTATACATTATATACATTAACTTCGGATCCTGTCGGTTCTAAACATCAAGGTACTCCGCTATTCGGTCGATGGACCAACTAGTAGAATTAGTTGATGGCGATTAAGACCAGCTCAATCACAATTAAAACCTTTAACATTTATAATTCACAATTTTATTTAAAGAACCACAGACTCATTTAGAGTTAGCATATAATTTTATCAAAATTCTTTAGGCAGAAGGTAAAGTTTATTTTAAGCAAATACATTTATTATATCAGTAAGCATTTAAGTAAAGGTTAAGAAAAAATGGGAAATACTCATTACCCTTGGCCATAGGGCGATGACAAGAATCGTTCAATAGGAAAGAAAGATGAACCGCAGATCACAGGATGGACTCCCAAACTGACTGACTGTCCCGCTAACCTCCTCGGACGTAATCTCCTCCCGGACAACTCCCGCAACGGTCTCGTTCCTTCCCCAGTCAAAGTTCGTAAGTCCAAAAATGACAGAGTCTCTCGCAGCATCAGGATAGAATAAATGAAGAAGTTTTTTCACAACGTAAGAGCAGACTCTCTTATACCCTATTTTCTGGCTCTCTGCACTTAAAAGTTGCAATCTTTAGGGGCAAGAATCACGCTAATTGGTCCATTGGAGGGGTGGTGATGGTCACCTCATCGCACTCCTTGTTCGAACTGGTTTGGGACAATAAAGCACACAATAAGTCTCATGATCACGGTGTCCAAAAGTAGTCCAATTTGTTAATCCATTTTGTAACAATCTTTGATGGTCACATATTAGTTTATCCCCTGTCGCTCGATTTTCCCATCCGTTCCCAGGCATATATGCTGAACTCTTGGCACAATCCTCGTTGCAGGTCAGATTGGCCTTGACATCTCTCACTCCGGGCACAGGCCGCACACACGTGACTGGAGCGTCCATACTGTTCATGCGCGGGGGCCATTTTATTCAGCGCACACCATCTCGTCCTTCCCAGCGGCCATTTTCGAAGCATGGCCTAGCAGGCCCGACCGAAACTAATATGAGAACAAACACAACAGAAATTAAAACATGGAAAATAAGCCTTTTTGTTTACCACCTGCCATTCTAAAGACCCGTGTTAGGTATTACCTAGCAGAAGCAACATTTAAAGCCATTTTACTTACCACCTGCATTCTTTGCCACGGTGCAATTTTACTACGCAACACAAATCATGCAATTTATTCTTTTTTACTACGCAAATCACAATACTCACGTTAATTAGCTTCACATTTGTAAATAAATTAGATTTTGCAACATTTAGCAAGTTGACCACGTGTAATGTCTACTAAAAAGGTGCATTTGTTGATTAGTTCATGCGTTTCAAACAGTTAGTATCATTAATCGTTATCAGGTCATTAATTTTCAAGGGGTACAAAATTATTTCGTTTCCCCTGCTCCATCAATTCCCCCTTTAGTGATTTTTAACATCACCACTAAAACCTATCCCTACAAACTTTATCAGATAAATGTTTCTTGTCCACTTGCATTTGTTAATTTCAACAATCGTGTTCTTTTCATCCTGTCTTTTAGACCTTTTGTACATGTTCTCTTTAAACTCTTCCAATTCGATCTCTCCCATCTCCCGTTCTCTTTCTTTATTTTTCTCATTTTCTCTTTTTGCTTTATTTTGTCTTTTTCTTCTTCAAACACACATATGCTAATCTCAATATTGATATTATCACTATTATTAAGGTCACTGGAATTAGTATTTTCCCAATAAGAGAACTACCTATTTCGGTGAACCATTTCTTTATTGAGGAAAAACTCTTGCCAAGTCTCTCCCAAGCACCTTCAACCTCCAGTGGGGCAATTTCTTTATGCAAATCAGTAATGTTCTTTATATACTTCTGTATATTCTGACTTTTGTCTGGAATGTAAGTGCAACAATGTTGTACCTTCAGCATTCCACAGACTCCAACCTCTTTTGCCAAAAGAATGTCAAGGGCAAGTCGATTTTGCATTACCATAGGTTTTATGGCAACCATTTCGGTATTTACCATCAAGAACCCTCCAGCAGTATTCGTTGATAAACGATCTACTACTGTAGACAATTTCTGAATCTTGTATGCATTCAAAGATATACCCACTGCTGGTATCAATGCTCCAAAAATGTCACCTATTATCTCTGAGAAGCTTTCCCTCCTCCTGCGGGTTAATGGTTTACCTATCTCGTGAATTCCTTTCGTTCCTCTTTCCACGTGAAAAATCTTTGGAAAGACCAGGCCTAGATAGCATGTTCCGTACCAATGGTCCAGCAACCTATAATAGGCTCTATTTCCGCAAATATAATAGATCCCTGGAAATACTGGATCTTTTCCTCCTTTGAATCCCCATCCCCCGAAAATTTTGTATGTATCTCGGCACTCACTAGAACCCACAAAATAGTTATCATACATAGTGTTATCTCTACTAATACACAATTTTCCATATTGGGGCCAATCTAGAACCATAGCTGCATTTGTTCCGCCTTTGTCATAACTTCCCTCTTCAAACACCCAAGGTGGGGTTTTTGTCTTTTCTCCTGCTGCCTTTCTTTGAACCTTAACCCTTCTGTCTTCTACCATGTCTAAGAAAACCTTTTCTTCCTTTCTTAACCCACAAGTAAGATTATGTCTAAATGCATATTCTAATGTTAATTCTTTTGTTTCTAAGAAAATTCTCCCAAAATCTTTGCAAACTTCACCTTATTTAGTTCAGGGATTACGGGAACTTTAGCAAAAACAGCATCTGTGTCAGTGTAGTAATACTCTAATTTACCTGTATTGTAAAATAAGCTAGCTAAAACACTACAAGTTATTCCATACGTCAAAGGAAGGTGATGATACCTCACACCTTCTGTTACAGACGCAGGTAACTGCATACATACATAACAATCTCTCACATCCATTGTCTCCACATATTCGTACAAGAGTTTCGTGAAGACATTCTTGGAGAAATCAGTTATTGACTTCTCCCTATGAAAATCAGTACTATCTATTAATGTTGCAGTGTTCTTTATGTTAGATTTCTTGTCACTATTCGTGTCATTCATAATTGCAGACGTATCTTCTACAACTAATCTTAGTGGAATTATTATTGCCAAAATAAACCAAATAAGCATTAGAAAGCCTGTACAATAGAAACACATCTTACACCATCTACGAAAAAACCCACATCTAGATCTTCTATTCTCAGTGTCTACCATGTTGAAATATTATCTAATTATATGTACAGGAATGTGTTTCCACACCTCGAATGACTTAGTGTTGACTGGGATCAACTGCTTTTGGCGCACCTTTTGGTCTCTCAGAAATTTTCTTTGTCTTATTCAGTTTTTGTATCTAGTCCGGTTTTCTTTCCTTGACTTTCAGGATTGGCGCAGTTCACTCTCACCCACTTGTTCACAGTCTTTGTCTGGGTCCTCGTGACTGCTATCCACTTCTTTTATGTCAGGCAGTGCTATGTATTCCCATACAGGTGACTTGTATTTCAAGTTAGGTCTTTTCACTCTTTTGGGTCTCTGCAATTGTCTTTTATCTGTTTTTCTTTGTCTTTCCTGACTTGTTATTTCATTTACTTGTTCTGCATTGTCTTTGTTCAAATTTATTAGTTTATTTCTCAGTCTTTTCATTTCGTTGGGCCAATTGTCTCCTTTTATCAGCCTTTTCAGTTCACTTTCCTTTTCTCCTCGTTCCAGTCTCCAAGTTCATTTTCTTGGTCCTATTCTTTGCCTTCTTTCTCCTTCACTTTCTTCAGATTCTGTCTCAGATCTCACTTCACTTTCTCTAACTTTGAACTTTATGATCTCAGTCTCTTTGTCTGAATCTGAACCTCCTCATGTTTCTTCCGCTTGTAGTTCTGAGTCTAATCCTCCTCGTGTTTCTTCCGTTTGTAATTTTGAGTCTAATCCTCCTCGTGTTTCTTCCGCAATTTCTTCAATCTCTCTATCTGAATCTGAATTTTCTTGAGCTACCTCTACAATTTCTGGAGGAATTTCCCCAAAGCTTGTATTTGGCTGTTCACCGTCACTGTCTATTGGTTCAGTTTCTCCTGTTTGAATATCAGTTCTTTTGTTTTTGGATTCTTTTGTTCATCTTTTACTGCATTCAGGTTGGTCTGTTTCAGATGCCGAACTGGTATCTGATATTTCCAGATGTCGACTTACATGTCGATCTTCAGGATCTGGAACTCTGATCGTTTCACCTCTCTGCTTCAGATGCCGAGCTGGTATCTGATATTTCCAGATGTCGACTTACAGGTCGAGCTTCAGGATCTGGAACTCTGATAGTATGGCTGGCATGAATCCAATTTTTCACACCTGCACACTTTACTGCAGTCGTTGTCACCAGGATCACTTGACGTGGCTTATCCCAGCGTGGAACCAAGCAATTTCTTCTTCTGTGGACTTTTATGCGGACCCAGTCTCCTGGACTCAGATCATGAGCTGGTTTTCTTTCAAGAATGGTCGCATCCGGCCCAACCTGATGAAACACAGAATGCACCACATCAGCCAATCCTTTGCAATAGTCCAGTATGAGATCATCAGTTATAGTCAGAAGTTTGTTGACAGGTACGTGTGCTTGTCTCATTGCTCGTCCCATGATTATTTCATGAGGACTCAGATCTGTTTTTCTGTCAGGTATGCTTCTTATGCTCATCAGCACCAATGGTAAGGCATCGGGCCACTTGAGCCCTGTGGCTTGACACATTTTTCCCAACCTATTCTTTATGGTGCCATTTACTTGCTCTACCACTCCAGAAGCCTCTGGTCTGTAGGCACAGTGCAGCTTTTGTTGAATGTCAAGTGCTTCACATATCAGTTGGATAATTTTGTTCTGGAAATGCGTTCCTCTATCTGTTTCTATCGTTACTGGAAAGCCATATCTAGGAATGAATTCTCTCAGCAGGAGCTTAGCTACAGTAACTCCATCGATCCTTCTTGTCGGATAGGCTTCCACCCAACGAGAAAACAAACAGACGACCACCAGGACATACTTCAATCTATTACTCGGGGGCATTTCAATAAAATCTAATTGCATTCTGGTAAAAGGACCTCCTTCACGTCCTATTGTTCCCAAACTCACTACTGTCTTCCTTCCAGGATTTATCTGTTGGCATATAAGGCATCTTTGACAAAGACTTTCAGCTATAGCCCTAAATTTTCGGTTGTACCAGGTCTGTTTGAAAAGTCTGATCATGGCATCTCTACCTATGTGTGCCTGTCCATGGTACATCTGTGCCATGTTAGAGATCATGCTATCAGGCATAACTGGTCTTTCATCCCTGTAAACCCAAACTTCATCTTCTTCTCTCCGTCTGCAACCTGATTTTATCCAAACGTCTTTTTCCTCATCACTTGCCTCTTCCTGCAATTGTTTTACCTCATCCCATGTTTCAACTGGGTTAGTAAACAGCAAGGGACATGAAACATTCTCTTTTCCCCTTCTCCGATTCATTGAGGTCATATTTCTGGCACAATATTGAGCTAACTCGTCAGCAAATTTGTTACCTACTGCAATGTAATCAGTTCCATTTTTGTGAGCAGTGCATTTTACCACCGCAATCTGTTTAGGCAGCTGTATCGCCTCAAGCAACTTCTTCACAAACTCACCATTCCTAATAGGAGACCCTGAGGAAGTCAGGAATCCCCTCTGGGACCAGATCTGTCCAAAATCATGGACCACTCCGAAGCCATACTGGCTATCCGTGATCACAGTGATTCGGAAATTCTTTCCCAGTTTGCACGCTCGAATCAGAGCAATTAGCTCAGCAACTTGGGCTGAACGTATTCCTCTCAAACAGGATGCTTCCATTATGGTTGCCACCGTACATACAGCACACGCAGCACTTAAAACACCTTCATTTGTCCTCAGGCATGACCCGTCCACAAACATTACATAATCTGACTCTTTTAAAGGTTCATCCCTGATATCAGGGTGGGGCTTTGTGCAAAACTCAAGCACATCCAAACAGTTATGATCAACGTCATCTTTGACCTCTGGATTTACTGCATCTGGCAGTGAGGTGGAAGGATTCACACTCGTGCATCTTACAGTGGTTACATTATCTGCACCCAAGATCACTTTTTCATACCTAGTCAGCCGACTATGTGTCATGAATTGGGTTTTTGTTCAGGTCAGAAGGATTTCAACTGAATGTGGGACATATACTCTCAAAGGATATCCCATCACAATGCCTTCACTCTGTTCCAGACTCACACAAGTAGCAGCTACTGCTTTCAGACATCCAGGAAAACGCTTTTGCTACCGGGTCTAAAACAGCTGAAAAATAAGCTATTGGTCGTTTCATTCTTCCATGCCTCTGTACCAATACTGAGAGTGCACATCCGTCTCTCTCTCACTACAATACAGCTCAAATTCTTTCTCATAATCAGGCATTCCCAATGCTGGTGCCTCACACAAACTTGTTCTCAGTTCCTCGAAAGCCTTCATTTCCTCCTCATCCAGTGCAATCGGATCTTTGACATCCCTCTTTGTCAATCGCTGTAAAGGTTTTGCAATCAATGAAAATCCACTTATCCACTGTCGGCAATAACCAACCATTCCAAGGAACATTCTCACCTCTCTTTGTGTCATTGGGGCTCTCAATCCTTTAATAATCCTTATTCTTTCTGTTGTCACTTTCCACATCCCTTTCTCAATCTTATGACCTAGGTACTGTACTTCCTGTTGACAGAATTGCAGTTTTCATGGGGACACCTTGTGTCCTCCTTCTGCCAAATGATTCAGTAAAGCAATTGTGTCCGTAACGCATGCTTCTCTGGTCTTTGATGCCACCAATAGGTCATCAATATATTGGACCATCACAGATTTTTCAGGCATTTTTAAATCTTCTAAGGATTTCTTCAGAATCTGATTAAAAATAGAAGGACTTTCTGTATACCCTTGAGGAATTCGGCACCATGCCAAAAACGCTCTCCGAACCGGAACGCAAATAATGGCTGGCTGTCAGGGTGCAATGGAATAGAAAAGAATGCATGGCACAAATCAATAACTGTGTACCATTCTGCATCATGTGGGATTTGATACAGTATTACAGCAGGGTTTGGCACAATTGGGCAGCAAGGAATAACAATTTTGTTTACCTTTCTCAAATCTTGTACTATCCTATATGTTCCATTTGGCTTTTTCAATCCCATTATAGGAGAATTACATGGACTGCTCATTATTTCTCTCAAAATTCCTTGTTCAATCATCTTATTAATTACAGGTGTTATTCCTTCAATAATTTCTGGCGTCAGTTTGTACTGTGGGGTCTTTGGGTAATTCGTTCCTTCTTTTACAGTAATGTTTACAGGATCAACTTCTCTCATTAGTCCAATATCTTCACCTGTGAAATCCCATACATCAGACCTGACTATTCCTTTCAACTCAATAGGGATTGTCTCCGCATCAAACACAGGAAACATATCATTCACTCCCAGTTCTAGTTCTGCCATTGTCATTTTATACAGAACATTATCATTTGGTGTCTGGAAAGCAATACCATCTGGAGTACAGTAGATGGTACAATTCATTTTGCAAAGCAGATCGCGTCCTAATAAATTTACAGGACTACAATCACACACCACAAAGCGATGCATCTCTTTGAACGGACCAATTTCCACCTCTATTGGTTTTGTAAGAGGGGTTTTAACTTGCCTGTTTGAAACACCTACAACTTGGATGTATTCTCCTGAGAGAGGAAGGTTTGGAATTTCCACTGATCTAACAGTAGAACGGGTAGCACCAGTGTCCACAAGGAATGTAACATTTACACCATTCACCTTTCCATCCACAAATGGACCTGACTGATCTACCTCTAGAGTTGCGCCAAGCACGCACTCCTCTTCCTCTCCTAGGCACCGTCATAAGCTTTCATCCGATTCATCTCCATCCTGCCGTAACCAATACTGCGAAACTGCAGCTGCGCGCGGCAATTTTGTTACCTGCTCTCCTCCGTAAAATCCTGCCTCTGTACTGTATCTTTGAGGATTTACACTCTTTGGAAGAGGTGGTTGCGGCACCTGACACTGTTGAGTAACTATTGACAAAGAGGGAGACACAAGGGGGGGGTGGGCGATTTTTAACCAGGTCCAGCATACGTGCCCATCTACTGTAAACAAGAGAAGTGGTATGCAGTTCCTGTAGGGTTCATGCAAGTGACGGGGGGAAGAGAAGCTACAATAAAAGGGTTAAGCCAGAAAGGGGACGGGGAATTCCTCCTTTCGGATAAAGTGCCTTACACACCCAGCCCGCTAGCACCTACGGACACCTCAAGCCGATGGTGTACACGAACTGGTAATTTCTAGGTTATCGTACCACCTTACCAGACACCAGTTTAGATTTTATACCACTGTTTCATTTATTCCCTGGTCCTGAAGAATTGCCGCTTGATCCTATTTTTGGGACTGATAGGCAAGAAACATGTTGACCTTATAAAGAGCCACTAGCTGCAACATCACTGTAGTTAGCCGCAACACACCTTTTTAATCAGGGTAGGAGGCAGGATTATTAAATAAGTGGCCCTGACCACCGTCCCCTGTTTTAACTCACCTCTTCACATACTACACTTCTACACTTTAGGGCCCCTTACACACACTCACCATACGGCAAGGATAAAAGATCTCCACCAAAGAGCCCCCACTGAGGGTGCCCGTCGGGTATTGCACCGCCGACCCGACGAGGAGCTTGCCCAATGATGAAGCATGACACCCAGCGGGCTGGGTGTGTGAGGGCACTTTATCCGAAAGGAGGAATTCCCCGTCCCCTTTCTGGCTTAACCCTTTTATTGTAGCTTCTCTTCCTCCCATCACTTGCATGAACCCTACAGGAACTGCATACCACTTCTCTTGTTTACTGTTGAGTAACTACCTGCGGCTGTTGCAGCTGTTGGTAACTCACCTCATTCTGCAACTGTGGATTCAATGATTGATTTTCGGTATTAACTTTCGGAGGAAATTTACACTCGTTTCTCCAGTGCCCTAATTTTCCGCAATTATGACATGGCCACTTCTTTTTAGCTTCTTCTATACTCATCTGACCCTTTCCCTTACCAATATTCGGTTTGGACTTGATCTGTCCTGCATCACAAGACTGATTATTCATCTGAGCTTCTTGCTTTTCTGCAACCTTTACTTGTGCCCACATTGCCTTTTCCTTGAGTTTACGCTGTCTACACTCAATATCGTCACTGCAATATTTTGCATACCGTAGTACCTCATCTACTGTGCTATTCTGCCAACACAACATATGCTGCTTAATCATTTCACTTATCTCAGGTCTCAGACCATATACAAATCTATACACAAAATGACTCATGTCTTTTTCACTCAAATTCTCGTATCCACTATACTGTTTAAAGACCAAAAGCAATCTCTCGTAATAGGCATGTACAGATTCCTTACTCTCCTGAGTTGCTCTATCAATCTTTACCCAGTCCGTTTCTTTTGGCGGAATTTTATTTTTCAGAAACGTGATTGCCTGTTCATATTTTCTCATTACTTCTGAACCCGGGGCTCCTGTTTTTGCATCTCTAGGATATTCTTCCTTCGGCCAGTCAATCGTAATTTTACACTTTGTCCATAAATCTGCAGGAACAACAATCTCAAACAATCCATCCAGATCTTCCCGGCACACTTTTGAAACTTTTACAAACCTTTCTACCTGTCTATACCATTCTACAGGTTTTTCTCTCAATCTTGGAAAATCATTTGTAAATGACAATATATCTTGTCTGGACCATGGGACATGTACATAACTTCCTCCTGGAGTTTCTCTCATTGGACATTCTATTACCGTTAGTTCCTTCTCTTTTACTGGAAAAGCCAATGATGCTTTATCCGTTGTTCCCTCCTTTCTTCTTATCCACCTACTTCTCCACTTGTTTACATCTCCCCATTTTCTCAATAGAACAATCAGTTCTTTTATTTGTGTTAGTCGTCCTGAAGTGTTCAGATTTTCTATGTCCTTTTCACTAAAATCTACCCTGTACGGTTTCTGCAATCCTCTAATTTTTCCAAAAACTACTCCTAGTTCGTTCGCTGTTTCTTCCAATTTTTCATGCAAGTTCCTAGCTCTCCAAGTGACGCTTTTACACATAAACATGAATTCATCATCTTGATAGGACTTCAATCGATCTGTACCAATAGTTCCTAGAATTAATTCTTCCATATCTATCTTTAATCTGACCACATCCAAAAGTTGTGGTTCAGCATCTTTTTTCAGCAAGCTCCTCACCCAATCATTTAATTCCTCTGCAGTCGGACCCACAGGGGTTTTATTTACTTCTGCCCAATTTACACTTCTCTCCGGAGTTTCAGTTGCTGACTAGGCTCCCATAGGAATCTTCTTTATCTGATTCTCATTCATTGTCAAATTTACAGGTGGACTTGACCTAAATGGACCAACAGAATCTTCTTTCTCTCTATTTTCTGGAATTATCCCTTCTCTTACCTTTTGCATACTGGAATTTAATGGAATTATTAAGGAGTGTTCATCTATCTTTTGATTTTCAAATACTGGGATTACTGGCCCTATAGTTACTGGCACAGGCACAGTCATGGCTTCCATTATCTTTGTCATTCTCTTATCTTTTCAGTCAACTCTCTTGTGGTTCTGGCTAATTGAGCTGTATTACCATTATGTTTCACAGTCTGTGGTGTTTCTAGTTTATTAAATGGACTATTTATTTCAGACATTTGTTCAGGAGGACTTTGATTTATTACAGTTCTCATTGGCGGTGCATTTGGTGTCACCACCACAGAATCCTGTTGATAAGGAGGGGGTCTTTTATTTAAAATGTCCTCCAGCAACTCATCCTCAGTGTCGCTACCTCCATACCCATATCTCTCAGTTACTGCATGCTTCTTTTTCTCCGTACACTTTTTCCCTGTAAATTCTTCAACTGTTCTGACAGGAAACATGCCATCCGTCATGTTAGCATACTGCCATCGTCTCATCCTGTCTTCATGATTCAAACCCCATACTCTTCCATGAACTAAACTATAATTCTTTGCACCTCTGTGTCTTTCCCTTTCATACATCTCATCTTCCCATTCACCTAAGGCTTCAAACTGTGTCGGTCTAGGTCTCGGTTCAAGTTTCATCATCTTTTCTCTCAAATTTCGAAGTACCGCTGTGCTAAACGATCCATTTTCTGGGAATGCCAATACTCCATCGTCTTTGGTATACTTCGCCCAATTTTCCAACCAAATGCAAGTATGATAGCCATATTTCAACATCATATGAGATGCTGGCGTTTTCGGCGGAGGAAGTACTTCTCCTTCCCTAGTCACAACCTTCTTATCTTTCTTGAAAAAGTTTTTAAGCTTCACAAACCATGACGATTTCTCTCTATCATATTCATTATAATAAGGCATTTTCACTGTTGTTTTGCCGAAGCAATTTACACAATCCTTCGCCAATCGGTTCTTTGTACTTCTCGGCTATTCGGACCTATCCCAGCGTGTCTCACACCAACGCACCAATCAGAAAGCTTTTACGTCACTTTCACACTAACCTATCCCAGCGCGTCTCACACCAACACACCAATCAGGAAACCCTTCGTTCTTCCACAACTAGCCAATCCCAGCGCGGTTCTTGTTGACGTCAGTTCTACTCCTGCTTCTACTGACCCCTCCTTTACAAAAATTATCTGCAGTTTTCTTAGCTTTTCTTTTCAAATAAAATCGATTAGTTACAACGTAAAACACATTACCATTGTCTGTTCCTCTAAACAAAAGAGATAGTTTATTCCCACTTACAAGAATACTGTTTCGTTCGATAAGTGTAGCACTTCTCTCTACCTTACCCTTCTCTCAAGCAAGAGGTAAACCCGTTTCTCTGGGGATAAAACACATGTGGAGACTACACAGCTCCTGAGAATTAAGGCCAGAGTTTCACAAGAAAACATGTTGCTATTTCACTCAAATGCGATTCATACGTGAAATTTCCCTAACATAACACAGTCCTGTGTTATCACCAAGTTTGAAATCAGACAATGCACAATTCCGTGTGACTTCTCTTGCCACACGTGTCCACTTCCTACTTCCTGGAAGCTTCAAAATTCTGACGTACACATAACGTAATACAAACTCAACATAGAGTGTTAGACACGAAAAAATCAATAATCAATTATCACCAAACTAATCTATAGTAACCATAACTCTGCTACCAAGAAATCTGATCCAGCGCGGCTAATATACATTTTCCCTTATGACACTAATCCAGAAAAACACCTACGCAACCTTGATAATTTGAAACTTATGTCGGTGGGGCCCATAACACCGCATACATACATTCATACAATTCTCTGAATCAAGCGCCTAAGGAAAAAATGAGTTGCTGGACAAGCGGGATACCTTATTAAAGCGACAGAATTATAACCTATACATTATATACATTAACTTCGGATCCTGTCGGTTCTAAACATCAAGATACTCCGCTATTCGGTCGATGGACCAACTAGTAGAATTAGTTGATGGCGATTAAGACCAGCTCAATCACAATTAAAATCTTTAACATTTATAATTCACAATTTTATTTACAGAACCACAGACTCATTTAGAGTTAGCATATAATTTTATCAAAATTCTTTAGGCAGAAGGTAAAGTTTATTTTAAGCAAATACATTTATTATATCAGTAAGCATTTAAGTAAAGGTTAAGAAAAAAATGGGAAATACTCATTACCCTTGGCCATAGGGCGATGACAAGAATGGTTCAATAGGAAAGAAAGATGAACCGCAGATCACAGGATGGACTCCCAAACTGACTGACTGTCCCGCTAACCTCCTCGGACGTAATCTCCTCCCGGACAACTCCCGCAACGGTCTCGTTCCTTCCCCAGTCAAAGTTCGTTAGTCCAAAAATGACAGAGTCTCTCGCAGCATCAGGATAGAATAAATGAAGAAGTTTTTTCACAACGTAAGAGCAGACTCTCTTATACCCTATTTTCTGGCTCTCTACACTTAAAAGTGGCAATCTTTAGGGGCAAGAATCACGCTAATTGGTCCATTGGAGGGGTGGTGATGGTCACCTCAACGCCCTCCTTGTTCGAACCGGTTTGGGGACAATAAAGCACACAATAAGTCTCATGCTCACGGTGTCCAAAAGTAGTCCAATTTGTTCATACATTTTGTAACAATCTTTGATGGTCACATATTAGTTCATCCCCTGTCGCTCGATTTTCCCATCCGTTCCCAGGCATATATACTGAACTCTTGGCACAATCCTCGTTGCAGGTCAGATTGGCCTTGACATCTCTCACTCCAGGCACAGGCCGCACACACGTGACTGGAGCGTCTATACTGTTCATGCGCGGGGGCCATTATATTCAGCGCACACTATCTCGTCGTTCCCAGCGGCCATTTTCGAAGCATGGCCTAGCAGGCCCGAACGAAACTAATATGAGAACAAACACAACACAAATTAAAACATGGAAAATAAGCCTTTCTGTTTACCACCCGCCATTCTAAAGACCTGTGTTAGGTATTACCTAGCAGAAGCAACATTTAAAGCCATTTTACTTACCACCTGCATTCTTTGCCACGGTGCAATTTTACTACGCAACACAAATCATGCAATTTATTCTTTTTACTACGCAAATCACAATACTCACGTTAATTAGCTTCACATTTGTAAATAAATTAGATTTTGCAACATTTAGCAAGTTGCCCATGTGTAATATCTACTAAAAAGGTGCATTTGTTGATTAGTTCATGCGTTTCAAACAGTTAGTAGCATTAATCATTATGAGGTCATTAATTTTCAAGGGGTATAAAATTATTTCGTTTCCCCTGCTCCATCAGTGGCATCCCGCTTCAGCCAGAGATGTGGAAGATCTGCTGGACCATGAAGCCAAAAGTGGGCGAACATGCACTGTGTAGCTCTGTAATAAGCTTTGAGGTCCAGAGCATACAGCCACCTCATCGCATATGGGAGAGTGAGCGTATCCCCTCTCACCTTGGCTGCTTACGAGCCCATGCCAGCTGCACCATCAGGGCACGCAAGGTCTGAAAAACTGTGCTGGGCTGCAACATAGGGATATTCGTAAATAAGAACAGAAAACTGGGCAGCACCACAATCTTCATGATGAGTATGCGGCCACAGAGGGAAAGCAGCCAACGGATCCAATGGTCTATTGCTTCTGTTAGGCACTGCACCACCTTAACATAGTTCTCCAACATTACTACTTATGGGTCCATGTCGACCTGGATGCCCAAATATCTCACCGGGTCTCTTGTCCACCATAGTGGATATTTCAGTTGTATTTGCGTCATAGCCACATTTATGGGGAATATAAGAGAGTTATCCAAATTGATTCACAACCCAGAATGATTGCCTAGGAGGACAACCTCCCTGAGTACTGGAGAGAGATTGTATTCCGTGTTTCGGACAGACAAGAATTTATCGTCCGCGTAGGCTGACACTATTAGATTGTAATGCGGAAAGTGTACACCCCGATGGGCATGACATTCACGCAGTGCACAGGCCAAAGGCTCAGCAACGAGTGCGTAAAACAGCAGAGACAGGGGCCAACCCTGGTGTGTGCATCTCGTAATAAGTATTGTGTTCGATACTATTAATGCCAACACACGCCATCGGCTCAGTGTAGAGGACTTGGACCAGTTTTAGAAAGATATCATCCACCCCAATTCAGCACAACACAGAGAGCATAAACCCTCATGCAACAGAGTTGAATGCTTTCTCTGCATCTAAAAAGATCGCTGTGGTTTGCACGTTGGTGTCAATGTGGGAGATAGAACTGAAGAGGGTACGAAGATTGTATAAAAGAGACTGACCAGGTATAAAGCCAGACTACTCAGGACCTACAATGCCTGGGAGTTTGGATTTTCGCAAAACAAATTGTGTCTGTATTTAAGGATGGCAATGGCTGGTAGGAGGAGCAGTGGTTAGCTGGCTTGCCCGGTTTGAGCAAGGTGACCAATAGTTCCTCATGCATCCTTGGGGGCATGTGCCATTCCTTCACCATTTCCTTGAAGAGGCTGACCAGGTGGGGCACAAGTGTATATTGGTAGGCCTTATAAAAGGCTGCCGTCAGCCTGTCTGTGCCCGGCACCTTCCTAGTCCAGATAAACACAATCAAATGGCTGGTTCGAAATCAATAGAGGTGTCTTTGGTGGGCGTTACATGGTGGAGCCCTTCATCTGCTGGCAGATGTCGCATTTAAGGACAAAGTCCTTGGTCTGTTTATGGAGACCTGGCCACCAGTGGCATTGCTGCAATAGTGAAATTGATTGCTGCAATAGTGAAATTGCAGCAGCCACCCCTATGTGCGGATGCAAGGCCCTCATGTGCGGCTAGGATTAATCCTAACCTGTGATCAGTATTGGTATTACTCTATCTCCTTCTTCAGGACTGTGAGAAAATTGTATGTTTTGTGCATCTCACTTGTAGGAGTACTTGAGTGGAAAGCCTTTTGGCAAGTGGGTATCATTGTGTGCATCATTGACAGCCGTCATGATGTAATTGTCTATTCTCGTGCTGGAACGAGTTATTGCAGCTGCAGCAGTTTGCTTTTGCGGCTTCATCAGCCGGTGAATTCCCTGCAACGTGTACGACAACACATTGGTGACTCAACGTGTGTATTAC
This sequence comes from Calotriton arnoldi, assembly GCA_963921515.1. Taxonomy (NCBI): domain Eukaryota; kingdom Metazoa; phylum Chordata; class Amphibia; order Caudata; family Salamandridae; genus Calotriton; species Calotriton arnoldi. The sequence goes on from CAWUFW010004253.1 coordinate 1,400,887, forward strand.
ATGAGTCCGTGGCAAGCAATTTTTCAGCTTTGCCACCTGTTCCCAGAGCATTTTATGCTTTATTGTGCACCCTTTTGAATCTCTGTACCCATTCTGTCTTCAGTAGTGTAAATATGCATTATAAGACTGGACACAGTAATATGAATCTCACACTATGAGTGTGGGAATCCAGGATATGTATTTTTCAGTGCCAGTATCAAATCCCTGAGTTTGGCGAACTACACAGTGCAGTCACCAAGTGACTAGGTGTAGGTTTTCTCAGGATGGAATTCTCCACCCCGCATTCACCCCTTTGCGACAGCGCATGCCGCTGAATATTGATGCTTTGTCCCTATGGCAGGTTGAGCAGAACCATCAGTATATATGATGCAACCATACTGTTCTAGTGACATAATTGTATTAGGCAGAGGGTATTCTTGTTCATACTGCAGAAAGGCTTTTGTTTGTAATGTAGCATCAAATCTATAGTCCACATCTGTTGTGGTGAGGGAGTTAGCCCATTGTATCCAACAAGGGTGCAATGCTTTTGCATTTGGAATGCTTACTTGTGTGATGGCCTCCAAGGTTGACACCGGGATCATGACAATAATGTGTTTGCCCCGAGCCAGTGCACTCTCTCTCACCACTGTAGTCTGTACTGCTGTCAGTATTTTTTCTGTCAGTACAAAACGTATTTCAGCATTAGTATATAAATGCGCTTTATATGCAATAGGTACAGTGTCACCTTCATTGAATGTAACATAGCTGTACCCTGATGTCCCCACAATTGCGTAGATTACCAAGTTTGCTGTGCTCACACATGTGTGTAAATGTTTAGAAACTAGCATGTCAGCTTGTACTGAACATAATTTTTGTGTGTGTTCAGTGGTCCAGTGTGTGCTTGAGAAATCTGGATGGATCAGGTCATAGAATGGTTTAACCCATTCTGCGTAATCTGGAGTGTAAGTTCTGCCAAAACTTAGGAATCCTGATATGGATTGTAACCTCTTCAACATTGTTGGAGGCTGTGGAGTGCACACTTCTCCAAGAAGTGTATCGCCAGGCTTTTGCCTTCACTTGACAACTTGTATCCTAGAAACAGGACATTGAGGAGGCCAATTTTTGATTTTTTTAAATTAAATTTGTATCCCATGTGAACAAATCCCAGAATTATGGGATCTACCCTTGTCACGTGTACAGAAAGGCCATCATCCATCAAGTATATGTCATGGACATAGGACAATGCCTGACAGTCAATTTTTTTTAGATGTTCTGTTACCCTGGCTGAAAAAGTCCAGGGCTATTCTTATACCCCTGTGGCAATTGACAGAACTGTTTTTGAGAGCCTAGCACCAAAATCACATTTCAATACCTACTTCCAGGTTCTATATGTTGAGTTTTGTATTTTTTATGCACTATGTTGTTCATTAATGCTGTGTGTGTTTTATACTGCAAATGTGCGAGTAGCTGTGTTTAGGTGTCTGTAATCTAAAACCAGACAATGTGAATGGTCTAGTTTCATCACGGAAAACAAGTGATTATTTTTAGGAGAGGTACAATTTTCTCTAGCACCTTGGTATTCAAGTTGTTCTAGAATCTCCCTAACTTGATTTTGGCCTCATTTTTTATGTAGTATTGTCTTTAAGGTTGTGAGGTAGTCCTTACTGGAATTTCATGATATGGGGAACCGTCATCCCACCCCACACGTTTGTGGTATAACACAGGAGCAAGTGCTAACACCCACTACATGGTGTATGAATGTTTAACGGATTCTGAAACGAGGTCGGAAAAAGCAGTTGAAATTACTCTTTCTCCGTTGGGGCACTCCATTGCAAAATCAGGTGGCCAATCCTTTTCGGCCAAGAGAATATTGTAACCGTATGTTAAATCCTCCCAAAAGAGAACATTAATATTCCTAGGTCTGTCCCCCTCCAATTGGAGTTATATTTCGTATAAACGATGTGGGATGCTTACCCTAGTATCTGGTGTCTCCATCTGGATATATTCACTAAGTGCTACTTCCACCAGACAATCTATCAGGTTCTGGTGAACTGTCGTGACTTCTGTCATGCTACTCAGCATGGTCACAGCCCACAACCCACTCAGAAGCAGTGTCTTCAGTATCCGTGGTATGCCTGACCTTAAGTCCAGCTACTTTCTTCTTTTTGAATTGAGGTTTGGATGTTTTACGTTTATCTTCCTGTTTAATGATGTAGTTAGATGAGCTTTGTGAGTCTTTCTTTGGTTTCATGTGCTCCTCCAATCTGCTCTCTGACCATCCTCCTCTCTCCGAATGTTTATTAGATGACTCCTGAAAGGAACAAGATGAACGTGTATCAGTAGCTTGATACTTGTCAGGCGGCTTAATATTAAAACGGTTACGCAGATTATAGTGTCTTGCAGTGGCTTCCAGTGAGAGAGACCAACTCAATGATTTCGTTTTGTCTTTGTTTTTCTTACTTTCCCACTTCTTCTTTGTGGAAGATTCGGGTGCTTGCTTAGAGTTCTCCTTTTCAGAATCACTCTTTAGTTGTGGTTTACAAGGTCTGGCTCCCAAAGTATCTCTGCCCTAGGGTAGCAAAGGTTTCTTTGATAATTTTAGGTAACTCGCGCTCTTGTTGCCCTGGAGCTAAATCCCGTAGGCGCTGGCATATAGCCAACGCTGCTGCCTCCCCCTTTATGTTACTTAACATAATGGTGAATACTGCTGCAAACTTGTCCATCAGTTTCATCCCCAAATCCATGGCAGGTGCTGCCCTATAAAAATACTAAGGAATACTCCCCTTTGACCTGTATTTCTTCTAAAGTGATTTAATCCACTCTGGGTAGGTATCAAACGAAATATATCACAAACACATGTATAATATAATTGATTTATTATCATTGGTATTATTTTATTTCTTTGTGAGAAAAAAATCCTTTATAAACATGATCTTCTAACATTACTTACAAAAACTACACCAATATTTTTGATTTCTTTTTCTTTTTTTAACAAATAAAACATGAAATCATACATACAAAAATAATTGCATTTAATAGCCCCCAGACAAAACACCTAATCTTATACCCCAAACATACACTCTACACAATCGTTCACAATCATACAAGACACATATAATCATCCAGATAAATGGGAAAACAGACAGATATAAAAAGTTTTCACAGCTGGACCATTTAAAGGTCTGGACACACGAGGTCGACGCGCGTTTGGGTGGATTCTCACAACTTGTGAACCACCTTCATCAGGACCTTATCCAAATGGGGTACAGAGTCACACAGTCAACTAAACCAAGGGGACCTGAGGGACAAAGCAAAAAAACTATTTTTTGCCTATTTTTATGAAAAACCAATATTATTTACTATTACCCAGAGAATGCTTTTTAAATGTGAAACATAGTATTTGCAACCTTTCTCAGTGCAAACCGCCCTCTACCTTCACCCCCACCTTAGACATGGTGGGCCCGGAGGTAGATGTATTTGAAAAGACTGTATTGAAGGAAATACAACGTATGACTAAATATCCTCAACATCATCGGCATAATCTATCCCCCCCAAGATCACCAAGCGTTGACCAATATTAGAAATAATAACACTATCATTATTAAGCCTTGTGACAAAGGGGGTGGGATAGTAGTAATGAATAAAACTGATTACAATGAGAAAATTCTAACCATGTTGTCAGTACAGGAACATTATAGCATATCTCACCTTAGAGAATTGGGTAGATTAAGCTCACGTATTCTAGAACTGACCGACAGGGCGTTAGAACAAGACATTATCTGCCAGCAAGAATACCAGTTTTTGAATAAACTATGTCCAACAGTTCCGGCGTTGTATGGGGTTCCTAAAACTCATAAAAGTACATCTGACCCCCCACTGCGCCCGATTATATCCACCATAGGTTCCAGTACGGAACCGCTTTCAAAGTATGTCGACACTTTCTTATGTCCTTTGACAAAGAGTTATGACTCTTTTATCCGCGATACAGGAGATATCATTGAAAAGATTGAAGGGATGCCATTTGACCAGCATACTAACATCTTGGTAACGCTTGACATTGAGGCGCTGTATACCAACATTCCTCAATGTCAGGCGTTACAAGCGGTGGCAACCCTCTTGAATAGAACCCCAGGGGACAGACCAGATTCATTCATATTAGAATGTCTGGAAATAGTCTTGCTAAACAACTTTTTTGATTTCAATGGTCAGGTGTACCAACAAATCAAGGGCACCAGTATGGGTGCTTCTTGTGCGCCGAGTATCGCGAATATTTACATGGGTGAGTGGGAACTCCGGAACATCTTCAATGAGGCAGCCCCCTTTTGAGAATGTGAGCACCTGGAGGCGTTTTATTGACGATATCTTTTTTATTTGGATGGGAGATAACGACACCTTACAAGAATTCATTGCCTGGTTAAATGCCAGTGATAGGAATCTGAAATTTACGGGTCACTGGAGTTCTACACAGGTTGAATTTCTTGATATTGTTATTCGAGGGTCAAATGATGGACTGCAAGTAAGTTTCTTTAGGAAGGCCACTGCTAAGAATACCATCTTACAGCATCAAAGCTTCCACCCGGCGAGTCAAAAGGACTCGATCCCCTTTGGGGAATTTTTACGAGTCCGCCGGAATTGTACAAGCATACAGGATTATCACATGCATGGTGAGGCACTCAAAAAACGTCTTTTGGCACGAGGTTATCCTCGTCGCCTGGTTACTACCTCTTTTAAACGGGCCAAATATTATAATCGTGAAGCTCTACTACAGGGGAATAGACGTACCCCCAAAGATCAAATAGTCTGTGTGGTTAACCATTCGCAGCTCAACTACAAGATTAGGAATATTATTACCAAAAATTGGAAAATTCTTAATGCACATGATGATCAGAATATGGCATTACCTTTGGTAGCATATAGGAGAAATAAAAATCTCCGAGATATGCTTGTGCATTCGAGATAAACCGTATGTGATACATTACAACAGACTACTCTCACAGGTTTGCCTCCCATACTAGGAAACCATAAGTGTGGTTCCTGTCATGCTTGTAGTACAGCGATGGTCACCAATGCTCTGTGTTATAAAGGGCATAACGTCAATCTTAAAGACCTCAGTAACTGTAGAAGTAGCAACATAGTGTACATCATCTTTTGCCCATGTGAATTGGCCTACATAGGGGAGACTGGTCGGGAGTTTCGTACTAGGTACAGTGAACACAAATCGGCCATTAGGACGAGAAAACAGACAGCCCCAATGGTAGCGCACTGTACAGAGATGAATCATGGCGAATCGGATCTACGTTGGTGCATTTTAGAAAAAGTTAAGAAAAGATCGGGCTTCCCCATGGAAACAAGTCGCAAGAGGAGGGAAACCTTTTGGATTTTTACTCTGAATTGCGTGAAGGAAGGACTAAATGAGGAGATTATTTGGAATGTCACGAATGCCCATACATAACTCTCTAAGTAGATCCCCATTGGGGCCAATATGGGTGATAAATATTCCTTACAATTTTACTTTCTTGCATGTCCTACTCAGGTAATATGGACATAATAAGGGACGTTTATATTTATCACTTGATATATGATAGGGTTAATATTTGGTTTCTTTGAGGGTGAGGACACTCACACATGTCTAATTGCTCTTAGATAATATAGGCCTGGAAAGGCGTATTTTTTCCACCTGATTGTATATGCATTAAGACTCATTATCATAACGTATTGCCCCCTAATTGGTAACGGGGATCCTCTGCCAAGTTTAATAGATTTACGTTATTGTTAAAAAGTACGCTACTTTGCATTTGGATCTGTTTTTATCGTGAAGCTGTTTACATGCCGTATTTGTGGGAGTGACGGCATCCGTATATAGATGAGGACCGGGCAAGGAAGGATTTTTCCGTATTTGCATTGATACTCCTCAAATTACTGACTACATCAACATGGCGTATCTTTTCATGTTGGAACCTCTAGTATTTGACTCAGGATATCACGTGTTGCATCACATGGTACCGCAACACACGTCATCGCGCAGGCGTGTGACCTGTTTTAAAAACCTGGAAATTGATCGCTGTTTTGCGCGATACTGGACGGATGCGGCACGCCACGAACACTCGATTAGTACGCATGGTGAGTGATACAACAGAAAGTGGGCCCATTTTCATGCAATCCTAAGATATTTTTCGGTTACCGGTACGTTTGGTATTAGTTTGTATGGCCATCTCACGGGGGGATAATATCGTGGGTCAAGAAAATAACGCGCTATGAGGGAAGGTAGTATCCCCGGCCATGGGCTTTACGGTGTAGTAAGTGTACATATTCTCCCGTTCGGTGCTTTATTTACTCATTTCTATTGGGGGCCTTTAATTAACTAGGACGAGCGGACAGCAGCAATCTGTGGTAGTGTTGGTATAACGACCTGTTCTATCGTACATATTGGGGAGATATTCTGGTCCTATATTAGGTTGGTTTATATCGTCTCAAGTATTTTCCAGACATTAAAATAGATTTCCCCATAGTGGAGACTGCCCCAATGAAAGATGTTTCTTTTATGTGGTTGGGCTTATAGGAAGCACATGCGAACTGGAAACAATTTGAAGGACACTGACCCCCTCGGGGCGAACCCTCTGTCTAGGGTGAGGACATTCGTCTCGACCTTGGTGTACTAAGAGAACCAATACATATTATACACAACACTGGATTGTTGTAAGTATCCCCGTAGAATATCTATGAACCTAGCAGGAGATAGTGTCAGGTTGTGTTTTAAAATTTTAAAAAAACAGCATGTGTTGTTCCCTTCCTAGAAATTTGGTTGATTCAACTATATGAAGTGGCGGCGTACCAACATTGAATAGTGAATGTGAAGGGTCCACATGATTATGCAGACATTGGGTAAGGCTCTAGTCATATGGCAGTACATAGTTAAACCAACATAGGGTATGAGGCAATTATAACATCGTTGCTGTACTTTTGTATGCACAGATGACGACAAGTACTGATGGGTATCAATAAGAGAATGGTGCATTTTAAAGTCTTCCTCCAAGTTAGGTGATGTCCATTCATTTGGAACTACATTTTTAAAAAACAAACGTGAGTCCTTTTTTCTTTTTGGTCTACCTTCAGTAATGGTCATACAGCTGAGGCACTTGATTGAATAATAATCACTGGAAATACTAATTCCATTGTGGGTAGGCTTAAAGTTATTGAATATCGTTTTTTAGAGCCACCTTTTTAGACACTTGCACTCTAATGTATATAAATCCTCACATATGCACTGCACTTTTTGAATTTCACCATTTGGAGCATCCCGAAGTAGGTACGGGAGGCTCCAAATTGATGGCATGATAGCAGTGTAGTAGGTGTAAATTATATACACATACACATGGTGGGGGATCCTTTCTGGTCTCTTTTTGCATGTGTTTTACAACTTTGTGGTGTGGATTGGTTGGGTTTGTTCAGGTGCAAATACTATGTTTCACATTTAAAAAGCATTCTCTGGGTAATAGTAAATAATATTGTTTTTTCATAAAAATAGGCAAAAAATTGTTTTTTTGCTTTGTCCCTCAGGTCCCCTTGGTTTAGTTGACTGTGTGACTCTGTACCCCATTTGGATAAGGTCCTGATGAAGGTGGTTCACAAGTTGTGAGAATCCACCTAAACGCGCGTCGACCTCGTGTGTCCAGACCTTTAAATGGTCCAGCTGTGAAAACTTTTTATATCTGTCTGTTTTCCCATTTATCCGGATGATTATATGTGTCTTGTATGATTGTGAACGATTGTGTAGAGTGTATGTGTGGGGTATAAGATTAGGTGTTTTGTCTGGGGGCTATTAAATGCAATTATTTTTGTATGTATGATTTCATGTTTTATTTGTTAAAAAAAGAAAAAAGAAATCAAAAATATTGGTGTAGTTTTTGTAAGTAATGTTAGAAGATCATGTTTATAAAGGATTTTTTTCTCACAAAGAAATAAAATAATACCAATGATAATAAATCAATTTTATTAATTACATGTGTTTGTGATATATTTCTTTTGATACCTACCCAGAGTGGATTAAATCACTTTAGAAGAAATACAGGTCAAAGGGGAGTATTCCTTAGTATTTTTATTTGGTTGTCTTTTCCCCTCTTACTCCCAGACCTTATTGTTTGATAGAGGGGGTCCCCTGCTCTTACATATTGTTCACGGTTGTTTAACTGTGGGATTGTGTTATTTCAACATTTGTGTTTTTGTACCTGTTCAGACCTATGGAACACGACACGTATGCATGATATTAGTTTGGTGACGTGTTCTACTATATAAAAAAAATGTATTCGCATGATGGGATATTTCTGGTGTTATTGATTCCACATATAGCTTTACTTTGAATCAAATTAGACATGGAGAACCTTAAGACGTTTGGATTCTCAGATGATGATTTTTCCACACTCATAGGCCAAGTGATCTCTAGTGAAGGTCCTTCTGCCAGCTATAGTGGTGATGATTCTGAATGGAACAACTTGTTAAACCTAAGAAAGAAACTAAAGCGAATGGAGTCCCATGCACATTACATGCTGGAGTACTTACGATCAGGTGTAATTCCATCAGGCCTAAGGGTCCGCAATGTTCCGGCCCTGTTTGTGGAGATACGTAAGTTCCTGGAGCGGTGGTCCCACATTGCGAACCGCTGCTCCAGGGACTGGATGATCTTAATAATAGAAACAGCTAGGGAAGTTATGGCGGTCCTTGGCCAAGAAATCAAAGACCTAGAAGATAAATTAAAAGCAGCCACAGCACTTGATGAAGCGAAAGCAAGGTTAGAAAAAATGAGTGCAGACATGAAAGAATTTGAGGAATATCTGACCAACAGGAAGACTGAGAAGCTCAGAAAAGATGTTAAGATGGTATACTCAGGAGAGGGCTTACCCATATTTAGATAACTTATACTATCAAGATTGGAATCGGGGTACCACTCGTCAGAACTATGGCAGAAACAATAGAAGGATGGTGATACATTTTTCAGACACTTACTCATCTGATTCTGATACAGACAACTATCAGAGTACAGAGGAGGCACAGTACTCCAATAGACCCAATAGAGGTAGGCAAATGTACCAGCAACCTTATCGGGGACAGTCCCCTTTTTTACCACGGGGACAGTATCAGGGGCGGAACAGACGGTGGGGTCAGGACAGAGAGAACCAGCAAGTACCAATGGCCCCACAACATCCGCAACCCTATTTAAAGACGCGCAATCAACAATATTGGAAGTATTAGAGGGGCCATTGAACCCACCTAGAAACACGGATGATTCAATACCAATCTTTAATCTTTCATCTGTGAACTTCACACAAGAAGAAATTTCATTACTAGGGAGAGGGTTATCGTTTGTCCCTAGTACTAGCCCCAATTTATTCCAACTACATCAAGACATTTTTTCGGTTTTCAGAAAGGTGAGACTAAAAAAATTCTTTATGGGCAGATCAGCGGAGTATCAGGAAGAAAACCTTTCTCAGTGCAAACCGCCCTCTACCTTCACCCCCACCTTAGACATGGTGAGCCCGGAGGTAGATATATTTGAAAAGACTGTATTGAAGGAAATACAATGTATGACTAAATATCCTCAACATCATCGGCATAATCTATCCCCCCAAGATCACCAAGCGTTGACCAATATTAGAAATAATAACACTATCATTATTAAGCCTTGTGACAAAGGGGGTGGGATAGTAGTAATGAATAAAACTGATTACAATGAGAAAATTCTAACCATGTTGACAGTACAGGAACATTATAGCACATCTCACCCTAGAGAATGGGTAGATTAAGCTCACGTATTCTAGAACTGACCGACAGGGCGTTAGAACAAGACATTATCTGCCAGCAAGAATACCAGTTTTTGAATAAACTATGTCCAACAGTTCCGGTGTTGTATGGGGTTCCTAAAACTCATAAAAGTACATCTGACCCCCCACTGCGCCTGATTATATCCACCATAGGTTCCAGTACGGAACCGCTTTCAAAGTATGTCGACACTTTCTTATGTCCTTTGACAAAGAGTTATGACTCTTTTATCCGCGATACAGGAGATATCATTGAAAAGATTGAAGGGATGCCATTTGACCAGCATACTAACATCTTGGTAACGCTTGACATTGAGGCGCTGTATACCAACATTCCTCAATGTCAGGCGTTACAAGCAGTGGCAACCCTCTTGAATAGAACCCCAGGGGACAGACCAGATTAATTCATATTAGAATGTCTGGAAATAGTCTTGCTAAACAACTTTTTTGATTTCAATGGTCAGGTGTACCAACAAATCAAGGGCACCAGTATGGGTGCTTCTTGTGCGCCGAGTATCGCGAATATTTACATGGGTGAGTGGGAACTCCGGAACATCTTCAATGAGGCAGCCCCCTTTTGAGAATGTGAGCACCTGGAGGCGTTTTATTGACGATATCTTTTTTATTTGGATGGGAGATTACGACACCTTACAAGAATTCATTGCCTGGTTAAATGCCAGTGATAGGAATCTGAAATTTACGGGTCACTGGAGTTCTACACAGGTTGAATTTCTTGATATTGTTATTCGAGGGTCAAATGATGGACTGCAAGTGAGTTTCTTTAGGAAGGCCACTGCTAAGAATACCATCTTACAGCATCAAAGCTTCCACCCGGCGAGTCAAAAGGACTCGATCCCCTTTGGGGAATTTTTACGAGTCCCCCGGAATTGTACAAGCATACAGGATTATCACATGCATGGTGAGGCACTCAAAAAACGTCTTTTGGCACGAGGTTATCCTCGTCGCCTGGTTACTACCTCTTTTAAACGGGCCAAATATTATAATCGTGAAGCTCTACTACAGGGGAATAGACGTACCCCCAAAGATCAAATAGTCTGTGTGGTTAACCATTTGCAGCTCAACTACAAGATTAGGAATATTATTACCAAAAATTGGAAAATTCTTAATGCACATGATGATCAGAATATGGTATTACCTTTGGTAGCATATAGGAGAAATAAAAATCTCCGAGATATGCTTGTACATACGAGACAAACCGTATGTGATACATTACAACAGACTACTCTCACAGGTTTGCCTCCCATACTAGGAAACCATAAGTGTGGTTCCTGTCATGCTTGTAGTACAGCGATGGTCACCAATGCTCTGTGTTATAAAGGGCATAACGTCAATCTTAAAGACCTCAGTAACTGTAGAAGTAGCAACATAGTGTACATCATCTTTTGCCCATGTGAATTGGCCTACATAGGGGAGACTGGTCGGGAGTTTCGTACTAGGTACAGTGAACACAAATCGGCCATTAGGACGAGAAAACAGACAGCCCCAATGGTAGCGCACTGTACAGAGATGAATCATGGCGAATCGGATCTACGTTGGTGCATTTTAGAAAAAGTTAAGAAAAGATCGGGCTTCCCAATGGAAACAAGTCGCAAGAGGAGGAAACCTTTTGGATTTTTACTCTGAATTGCGTGAAGGAAGGACTAAATGAGGAGATAATTTGGAATGTCACGAATGCCCATACATAACTCTCTAAGTAGATCCCCATTGGGGCCAATATGGGTGATAAATATTCCTTACAATTTTACTTTCTTGCATGTCCTACTCAGGTAATATGGACATAATAAGGGACGTTTATATTTATCACTTGATATATGATAGGGTTAATATTTGGTTTCTTTGAGGGTGAGGACACTCACACATGTCTAATTGCTCTTAGATAATATAGGCCTGGATAGGCGTATTTTTTCCATCTGATTGTATATGCATTAAGACTCATTATCATAACGTATTGCCCCCTAATTGGTAACGGGGATCCTCTGCCAAGTTTAATAGATTTACGTTATTGTTAAAAAGTACGCTACTTTGCATTTGGATCTGTTTTTATCGTGAAGCTGTTTACATGCCGTATTTGTGGGAGTGACGGCATCCGTATATAGATGAGGACCGGGCAAGGAAGGATTTTTCCGTATTTGCATTGATACTCCTCAAATTACTGACTACATCAACATGGCGTATCTTTTCATGTTGGAACCTCTAGTATTTGACTCAGGATATCACGTGTTGCATCACATGGTACCGCAACACACGTCATCGCGCAGGCATGTGACCTGTTTTAAAAACCTGGAAATTGATCGCTGTTTTGCGCGATACTGGACGGATGCGGACACGCCACGAACACTCGATTAGTACGCATGGTGAGTGATACAACAGAAAGTGGGCCCATTTTCATGCAATCCTAAGATATTTTTCGGTTACCGGTACGTTTGGTATTAGTTTGTATGGCCATCTCACGGGGGGATAATATCGTGGGTCAAGAAAATAACGCGCTATGAGGGAAGGTAGTATCCCCGGCCATGGGCTTTATGGTGTAGTAAGTGTACATATTCTCCCGTTCGGTGCTTTATTTACTCATTTCTATTGGGGGCCTTTAATTAACTAGGACGAGCGGACAGCAGCAATCTGTGGTAGTGTTGGTATAACGACCTGTTCTATCGTACATATTGGGGAGATATTCTGGTCCTATATTAGGTTGGTTTATATCGTCTCAAGTATTTTCCAGACATTAAAATAGATTTCCCCATAGTGGAGGCTGCCCCAATGAAAGATGTTTCTTTTATGTGGTTGGGCTTATAGGAAGCACATGCGAACTGGAAACAATTTGAAGAACACTGACCCCCTCGGGGCGAACCCTCTGTCCAGGGTGAGGACATTCATCTCGACCTTGGTGTACTAAGAGAACCAATACATATTATACACAACACTGGATTGTTGTAAGTATCCCCGTAGAATATCTATGAACCTAGCAGGAGATAGTGTCAGGTTGTGTGTTAAAATTTTTAAAAAACAGCATGTGTTGTTCCCTTCCTAGAAATTTGGTTGATTCAAATATATGAAGTGGCGGCGTACCAACATTGAATAGTGAATATGAAGGGTCCACATGATTATGCAGACATTGGGTAAATCTCTAGTCATATGGCAGTACATAGTTAAACCAACATATGGTATGAGGCAATTATAACATCGTTGCTGTATTTTTGTATGCACAGATGACGACAAGTACTGATGGGTATCAATAAGAGAATGGTGCATTTTAAAGTCTTCCTCCAAGTTAGGTGATGTCCATTCATTTGGAACTACATTTTTAAAAAACAAACGTGAGTCCTTTTTTCTTTTTGGTCTACCTTCAGTAATGGTCATACAGCTGAGGCACTTGATTGAAGAATAATCACTGGAAATACTAATCCCATTGTGGGTAGGCTTAAAGTTATTGAATATCGTTTATTAGAGCCACCTTTTTAGACACTTGCACTCTAATGTATATAAATCCTCACATATGCACTGCACTTTTTGAATTTCACCATTTGGAGCATCCCGAAGTAGGTACGGGAGGCTCCAAATTGATGGCATGATAGCAGTGTAGTAGGTGTAAATTATATACACATGGTGGGGGATCCTTTCTGGTCTCTTTTTGCATGTGTTTTACAACTTTGTGGTGTGGATTGGTTGGGTTTGTTCAGGTGCAAATACTATGTTTCACATTTAAAAAGCATTCTCTGGGTAATAGTAAATAATATTGGTTTTTCATAAAAATAGGCAAAAAATAGTTTTTTTGCTTTGTCCCTCAGGTCCCCTTGGTTTAGTTGACTGTGTGACTCTGTACCCCATTTGGATAAGGTCCTGATGAAGGTGGTTCACAAGTTGTGAGAATCCACCGAAACGCGCATCGACCTCGTGTGTCCAGACCTTTAAATGGTCCAGCTGTGAAAACTTTTTATATCTGTCTGTTTTCCCATTTATCCGGATGAGTATATGTGTCTTGTATGATTGTGAACGATTGTGTAGAGTGTATGTTTGGGGTATAAGATTAGGTGTTTTGTCTGGGGGCTATTAAATGCAATTATTTTTGTATGTATGATTTCATGGTTTATTTGTTAAAAAAAGAAAAAAGAAATCAAAAATATTGGTGTAGTTTTTGTAAGTAATGTTAGAAGATCATGTTTATAAAGGATTTTTTTCTCACAAAGAAATAAAATAATACCAATGATAATAAATCAATTTTATTAATTACATGTGTTTGTGATATATTTCGTTTGATACCTACCCAGAGTGGATTAAATCACTTTAGAAGAAATACAGGTCAAAGGGGAGTATTCCTTAGTATTTTTATTTGGTTGTCTTTTCCCCTCTTACTCCCAGACCTTATTGTTTGATAGAGGGGGTCCCCTGCTCTTACAAGGTGCTGCCCTATACTCATTCTGAATGGGCCCGATTCATAAAAGTAATCTGAGACAAAATCCTAACTTTACGACTTTCGGTAGTCACAAAAGGCATTTAGGAGTAGTAAAGTTAGGATTTTGTCTTAAGTTTGTCTTAAGATTTGGTCTTAAGACAAAATCCTAACATAAGTTAAACTTAAGTTAGGATTTTGTCTTAAGTTTGTCTTAAGTTTTGGTCTTAAGACAAAATCCTAACTTAAGTTTAACTTAAGTTTAACTTAAGTTAGGATTTTGTCTTAGGACCAAAACTTAAGACAAACTTAAGACAAAATCCTAACTTTACTACTCCTAAACGCCTTTTGTGGATACCAAAAGTCATAAAGTTAGGATTTTGTCTCAGATTACTTTTGTGAATCGGGCCCAATATGTTTAAGCACTTCAGGCAAAACAGCTAATGAAGGGGTACCGTGTGTTCTGGTATATACCGGGGCAAAGACTGTACCCTACGTGGTGCAGTCTTCCACAGGGGGAGCCATCCCCATTGACAAGCAAATTGTTAATATTCTGTGTTTTTCCTGCGGTCCTGTATAGGGAAACACTGCTTAAAGCTGACTTGTTTTTGTGCAATCCAAAATGGAATCTCCTCCCGTTTGGTGGGAACCTTACAATTACTGCATTTAGTATTCGTGGGCTGATGCCTGGGGTAGGCAATTGTGGTTGTGCAGCTTGAACAGTCCGCACAGGGTTAGGTGTCAATGTTCACATAACAAACTGTGTAAAACATCTGTATATTGTTACTAAGGGCCTGATTATGAGTCTGGTGGTCCTCGGACCGTCAGCCCTGTGGTGGGGCGGTGATGGACCTCTTCCGACCACCACATAATGACCTTGGTGGTTGCGCAGCCCTGGGACTGCAGAAGACTCTGCCAGGGAACCGCCATTCCCTGGCTGTGGTGCGTCAGCCAAGAGGCATCAATATGCTTGGCGGGACCCCCGCGGTCCCACCAAGCATATCATGACTTTCCCCACCGCCACTGATTTCATGGAGGTCTTTCCTCCATGAAAACAGTGGCGGTGAGGAAAGAAAGGTGTGCCTCACTCCATGTGGATGCACGCAGGGGGGCACAACATGTGCCCCCCTGTTTGTATGCACCCCCAGTTCCAGCAGGGCATGGATTTCACAGTCCATGATATGCTGGAACTTCCTTTGACTTTCCCATTGCGGTGCCGATTTTATAGGCACCGCCGTTGAACGCCAAAGAATCGCTCACCAATGCCTAAAAAAGTAATTAGATGGCGGGCGGTTCTCGCGCAGATTTGGCGGTGCGGCAGCAGGGCGGTTCCACTGCTGCACCAACTAACTCATATGCCCCTAAGTGTTTGTATATTCTACGCAATAGTACTGCTGACAAATTATCAGCATTAAGAAGCAGTATGCAGCCTGCTAAGACTGACTATGTTGTTCCCTCATTACGGAGAGGACCTAGTCTAACATCTTTTGTGATGTGTAATAGGGTACCATCAAACCAATTTCTGTGTTCTTGGAATGTTAAAGGTATCTCTAATTCTTTGTATGGTGTGTAGTTATTTGGAACTTCATTTTGTGAAATAGCTCTGGTGTGTTGTCTGTTGCCGGGAATGTAATCCCATAAATAGAGCACCTCTGTCCTATATGCTTCGTGAGCCTCAACCATGAAAGTAACATCTCCACCTGTAAGTGTGAGACCACATTGTAATAGTTTCTGAGTAACCGCATACCTGCAGTTCTCAGCAATGTTAAGTGTGTCAGTGTCGTCTACTGACATAATGGATTACAGAAAGGGTAACACAATGGGAATTAATCCTTTGAAGTGATTAAGCTTAAACAACCTGCAGTCAATACATAGAAGTTCCCTACTCAGCTGAGGAGGATAGTCCCTACCACCATGGACGTCTCCAGTTAGGAGGTGTGGAGGGGTCTCTAAGGATGCACGTGAGAACTACTCAGACAGCCCATTAACTATTAACCCAATCTACCACGTTGGGGGCGCCATGTCGCATGGTTTCCACTTTTCAGTGGGAACTGTTTGTTTGTTGGACGACATAAACAATGGGATGGTGCCATTCAGATTCCGTACACCCTCTCAGGATATGTTGGCCTATAGTCCTGCTAGATCACAGTACCACCATAAGTACCCCTAAACCTAGTAAGGTAACAAATGGTTTGGGCAACCTCCGAACATAACAACTCTGATCTCCAAGGAATCGTGGTAACAGATCTAGAACCCTTTCACTCAGTTACTTGTGCTCTCTGAGAGAAATATCCAAGAAATACACAAAGGGGCATTTTCAATATTCATTGATCCATCGCAATTCTTGTATAAAATATATGTGCTGCAATGATTAATAGACAGAACCAGATGAATGTGATTAGCAATATAAAGACAGTGGCAAGAATGAACGATTCCACCATCATGCTAGAATAGTGTATTTATGCTGGCATATAAGTACTGTGTCTAGTGTACTCTTACTTATGCATTCCCTAACCTAGATGCCTAGGGCAGGTGCTCTGCCAAGAATCCCCTACTGGATGATCTAAATCCCCATTACTTGAAGGCATGGTATGTATGTTCCTGTCTAGGTCACAGGTTGGACATCCCTCCTCGCAGAGGGTAAACAGGAATCAACTGTGCTGAAACGCCGACGATAGCTATGACCTCGCAATGACAGTAGAGGCGTCCTCTAATTAAAGTACGAAAATGCACATGCATTTATAACAACAGCAGTAATGCTTCTGTGCCAAGGCTTCAGCCGATCTGACATTGTTTATTGTCTCTGTCATGGAACCGTCACCTTATGGACGAATAATGAACAACAACATTTGCATAATGTATATTCAGGACTTGTACTGAATGTTCAAAGAGTCATGATAGTGTACCTACATTGTCACGTAAGCAAATGTGTGTCAAAAGTCAGTGTGTGGAAAAGAAGGTAACTTTAGAAATATGTACATGTAAAATGGCAATGTTTCTTCCTGAGCCTATCCTAGCCACATGACACCACCTGATTTGCTGTATGGAGAGGCACAACCTGTTTATTGTTAATAGTTAGCACCGCACTATCCTCATGGCTAGGTAGAACCAGGGCTGCCAGCGTAGTGCCTGGCTGTTCACCATAAATTCATGCCGTGACTTACTTGTCCAAGTGTGTGACCTCACTCTGAGCCAGATGATTGTATTCAACTAATCTGGCCGTGATATCTCTCAGCAGGCTCTGCTCCACCATCCCTCTATTGCAACGCTCCAAGTCGGCTAGTTCTGTTTTCAGCCCTGCCAGGCGGCCTTGAATCGAGTAGAGCAAACCGGCATGCTTTGAGATGGTGACTCCTCGGATAAAGACCATAAAGGCCTCCCAGACAGTAGCAAACTTCTCAACAGACCTCAAATTAGTACGGAAATAGTCATCCATTGCCTAAGCAAGTTCGTCGCGAAATGCAGCGTCCAGCAAGGAATACTGTGGAAACTGCCAGGAGAACACAGGGGTCGCAGACCATCTAACTCCAGAACCAACAATACTAGGGAGTGGTCAGAGTATGTTTGCGGTAGGTGTTCACAACAGCAGACCCGAGACATCAGGCTGCATGACAAAAACCAATAATCAATGTGCATGTGTATGTCGTGGACAGTGAAGTAATGGGTATTCTCTCTGCCTATAGGGTAGTGACAGTGCCACACATCTAACAGTCCATAGTGGTCGGCTATGGCCGCTATAGCACGGGCTGCAGCCGATGGCCGCCTGGATGGACCACGGGAGTGAAGTAAGTCCGGAGACAATACGCAAGTCACCATCTAAAATCTGGCATAGAGCACTACATTGTGCAAGTCTGGCACATAATGTGAACTGCTGGTCATAGTAGTTGAGGGCATATACCCCCCCACTAGTAATGCGGCAATGTGGTCTTTATAACAATGCGCAACTACAAAGCGCCCCCCTGATCCACATAAACTTCCTGTATCTTGACTCCTGCTTTACATCGGCCTCAAATTAAAATTCTGGGGGATATTTACAAAGAAGTGACGGAGTGAGGTGTTAGCCGTCATGGCTTAACGCCTCACTCCGCCACTTCAGAAACGCAAGGCTGCACCATATTTACAAGGATATGGTGCAGCCTTGCGTTTCCCTCTGTGCTGGTGCTACACTTAGCAGTGTAGCGCCAACGCAGGCACCCTTGCACCATAGTGCAAGGGTGTCTGCATGCAGGGGAGGATTGTTTATGTGGAGGAAGGTGTCCCTTCCTTTCACCTAAACAATCCTGACATGCCATTTTGTCACTTCTATGTGTGCTGCTTAATGCAGCACACATGGAAGTTACAAAATGTCATTTTTTTAAAGGATTGTTTATGTGCAGGAAGGGTCCCTTCCTACACATAAACAATCCAAGGCATTTTGCTTTTTCCATGTGTGCTGCACAAGGCAGCACACATGGAAAAAACAAAAACGAGGAGAAATAAAGCATTTCTCCTTGTTTCGCCAACTTAAGACCAGGTTTTCCCTGGTCTTAATTTTGGCACAGCCTCCTATTTACACTGCCCTTGTAAATAGGGGCAGCGTAAAAATCAATGGGTGTTGCAGTGGAACGCCCACCGCAACACCCACTGCCCACCCCTTTCACGTTACGCATATCGTGAAAGGGGGCCTCATTTACAAGGCAGCGTGAAGCCACATTAAGTGGCTTAACGCTGCCCTGTAAATAAGGCGAAGCCCCTATCGCCATGGAAGCATCACAAAAAGTGACGTTCCCGTGGAGATAGGGGCTTGTACATATGCCCCTCTGTGTGCATGGGCAGTAAAGCCTGCTGCATAGCAAGTGCCCCTCATGCGTCACTGTGTAAGCAGTCCACTGCCCAGGGCCAAGTAGATTTCCTGTAAAACAGCAACATCAATATTATGGCGCTGTAGATACAATACAATTTTACACACTTTTCTACTGTCATTCAACCCCGTGACATTCCATGTGAGAAAGTTCAGTAGCAATGGGCTCCCAACATTAGCTTCACCATCCACCGCACTGTCAGCCATATCCGTGTCGTATTATGGGGAGACACCAAACACACTTCAAGCCACGCAACACTATCAGCACTCGCCAGTGCAACATAACGGTTATTCATACCCCAATCTGCACCCCACCGAAGCTATACCCTACAACAGATGGCATAGCAGTACATTTCTCTCCCCAGTCCCTCCTTTTGCCCCTGTCGCAAAACCCCAGGGTAAACGATGTGGTACACACATTGAGACAGAAGGTGCCCGCCGAGCACCCCGCTACAGAAAGTCGCAGGGGGCTGCATCCCAAATATGATGTGTGCCAATCTTCCAGCAATCAAACTCAAACATACAATCTTACCTCAGAAACACCCGTAGGGATCGCAACATGGGCAGAATGCCAGCACCATCTCAACCATCACCCAGACCCATCGCCAGGCAGCAGAGGGAGCGATCATAGTAAACCATGAGGAACCCACACGGCAAGCAACCATCATGGCACGTCCAATCGCCCCACTCTCCAGCTTTAGGACTGCGATTCAGATAACCCAGTCACCATAAAATCAGGAATACAAACAACAATTCATATTAAAAACATTGCATGAAAAGGAGGATAGCAGTTACAAACTCAGCCAATAAAGAGCGCAATAAAGGCATCAGTGCAACCCCCCAAGATCCTAAGAGGCCCCTGGTTCAACCTCCTCCAACCTCTGTGAAAGTCATCGTGCACCTACAGACTCATGCTGCTTGAGGAACTGCTGCAGAATTATAGGGTCATTGAAAATTGTGGACTTCCCATCCACGGTCACATGTAAGTGAGCTGAGTAAAGCATAGCATAATCGAGTTTCAGTTCTTGTAGCAGGAAGAAACTGTCTCCGCGCCTCCTGAACATGTGCTGTAAAATCTGGGGAAATGGAAAGTTCAGCGCCCTCATAGAGAAGTGTTTGCAATTCCTTGGATCGACCGAGCGCCTCATCCCATTCACGGTAGTTGAGCAGTCTTGCGATAATCGGTTGGGGTCTGCCCCCGGCACTGGTCGAGGTGCAAGAAAACGGTGGGTGCACTCCACTACGAAAAGGTCAGAAAAAGACACTTGCCCCCATCAACTACATAAGTAGTCATTTCACAAATGTCTCCATGTTTCCAACGTTGGTGGATTCTGCCAGGCCAACAATAAAAAGATTATTTCACTGGGAGTGAGCTTCCAACTCTTCAGCCTTGGCCTGCAGTGTGGTAAGCACTTTCTGCAGCTGTTTCTGTGTCCCCAAGGTGGAGACCTGCTCATCCTCCAACACACCCCTCTACATCATATACAGATGCTCTGCATGTTTATTAATGTGCTCTGACATCCTGTCAATCGGATAGGAGAAGGCATCTATCTTCCCATCATTCTTGGTAAGACTAAGCTGCATGCCAGTCAAGATTTGGCATAGTTCACCCCCCATCTCCGGCCCGTAGGTATCAGGTCCCACTTCTCGCACCATTGCACCTTCTTCACATGGCTGAGGAGTTTTCTGCAACTCAAACTGTAGCTTTTGCTGCGTGTTATCTGCTTTGCCCATTGCGACCAATGGTGCCAAATCCACACCAGAAGCAGAGGGCAATTCATGCAAGCTCCACGTAGGGCAAAACAAAGGAGCAGCAGGTTATGCTACGGGGAACTCTGCTTTAGGCACCAGCCGTGGGGGACACAGAGAGGGCACAGCAGCCGGACTTAGGCCCAAAATGTATTGGAAAAGTTCAGGAATCACAATAAAATGAAATCATTCCAGCTGCTGCAGGCCCACAGCTAGTCTTTACTGCACCTATCTAAGTGGGGTTGGGTACCTCAGAACATCCACAGAACCAGAGGAGAAGCCTGCCTGAGTTTAATGGCAGCAGGGCAACCAATTATAATTCTATGTGGGGGGTGTCATTATTAGTGGTCTTTGATCCCTGCTCCTCATCTCTGCAACAGGTATGGCGCGACGGTAGGCACTGAAAATATTCCAGGTCGACTGCCACTACCGTCACAATATCGTAGCCCACATTGCCAACCACTGGCAGGCCCCGTGCCACTTGGCGCCACTGAATTAAGGGAAGATGTCCCCTAGGACACCCAGAAGATCACTCACCTTCTCTTCTGGGCGGATGATATGGGGCATACGGTAAGGGCCAGTTCCTGCTACCAATGTAGGACAGGCAGCATGCCACGGCCCCCGAGGCAACCCTGGCAGCTGAAGACTCGGCCCCAGTCACAGTCAGTTTCTATGGGCCTCGGCAGCCCAGCTGGCATAAGCGCAGCCCCCCTCTAGGCACCGAGGACTCCGGTGAGACACAGGCGAGGCGCTCCTTGGCCACGCAGAACCCCACAGAAGGCCCAGCGGCCTGCCCTCAGCTCTAGCAACGCGGCAGTAGGCCCCACGGTCTGCACTCAGCTTCAGCCATGCGGTAGACGGCAGCAGGCAGCTACATGGCCCCAGGCTCTGTTTTGCAGGGAAATTTTGGTGGCATCAGGGGCACTTGTTGTGTAGTCCCCCACTTCTTAGTAGGAACTGCACATTTGTTGGGCAACATAAACGTAGGGATGGTGCCAGACTGATTCCATGCACGCCTGCAGGATATGTTGTCCTAAAGACCAGCTAGTCCACAGTGCCACCATAAGGCCCACTAAACCTAGATGGGTGGCAAACGGTTTTGGCAATCACAGAACATGATGACCCTGTACTCTCCCATGGATCGTGGTAACAGATAAAGAACCCTTCGCTCATTCACTCTTACTCTCTTTCTCTCAGAAAAGTATACAAGGAATACACAGTGGGGGTTCAATATTTATTGAACCGAAGTGATTTGTGTATAAAATATATGTGCTGCAATGATCAATAAACAGAAACAAATAAAAGTGATTAGCAATATCAGGACAGTGAACAGAATGAAAAGTTCCACCATCTTGCCAAACAATGTATGTATGCAAGCATATAAAACAATCTCTAGATGTGCTCCCTAACCTAAGTCTCTAGGGTGAGTGTGTTCTGCCAAGAATCTCCCATTGGATGCTGCAACTCCATTACCTGGGTGTTCAGACAAAATATTGAAAATACATTATCGTGTGACAGAAATATCGTGTCGGAATAGTAAAATATGGTGGTATGTAATATAGTTGTATAAAATGTTGATTTTTTAGTTAAAAATAGTTTGTATTTATATTTTTTTAATGTATTGTTATTAATAGTGAAAGAATATAAATATATATGAATTTTTAGGAGTAAATTTATATGTTGTAAATAATTTAAATTGTAAAAAAAACGTGTTTATTTATATTTTTTAGGAGCGGGATACTGGGTTTATAGGGGATAAGGGTGGGGAGTGACAAAATGTAACAATTTGTTTAGTAATGTAAACATTTTTTATTTAATTTATTACATTTATAAGGAATTTGTAGAAATTTTAGAGTTTAAGGGTGAGAAGTTATTTTGTAAATAAAAAAAATCAATTAGTATTAAATCTTTTTTAAATGTTAAATTTTTTAACACATTTTAAAATTCGAAGTAATTCAGGGGTGGGAGTTTTCTTTTTCTAGGGTTATACGGGTGGGGAGTAACATTTTTAAAAAACTATTTGGGTAATTGCATTTAAAAAAATTATTTTTGTACATTTTTTGTGTGAGTTAATTTATGGTTTTAGTTGTTGGTCATTAGAAATACATTATTTTAAAAAAATTATAAAATAGATTTTTTTTGAAAAAATAAAAAATTTGTGAAAAAGTTCAAAAGTAGTTTTTGTATATGGGTTTTATGTTTATAGTTAATAATAGTTGATATTATTAACAATTTGTTAAAATGGTTTGTAAGAATATGATTTTTTACAAATATTTTACAATTTTAAATTATAAAGATATTGTAAATAAAAAAAAATTTATGAGATTTTTTTTATTAATTTGTACGTTTTTTAAATAATTATATTTTTTTATTTAAATAAATATGTTTGGGTTATTTTTGTTTTATTTTTATGTGTAAAATAATATTTATTTTTTAATTTATAAATTAATAATTGTTTGATATTTTTAATTATATGTGTTGTATGAGCTATTTCATAAAATGTTATCATGTTTGACTAGTTATATGTAATTTATCATAAAAAACGTTTATTATTATGAAATATGTTTTGCTACTTAATTATTAAAAATTATAATTTAATTATTTATTATAATATTATTTCCATTTTCTGTTAATAAGGTGTGCAATTAATGTATATAATATAGTAAGAAACATCTCTTAAAGTTCATAATTTCAATATAATTTATTCGTGTTTATTAACTGGTGTGTAGTGTTTTATTTAAGTTATGTTGATTTTTTAGTGTATATTAGTTTATCTGAGTTTATTTTATATTGGAGGGGGATAGTTATTTTTGTGTTGAATGTTTAGTTCTTTTCTGGAATTAATTTATAATTAGAGTGGGAATATTTAATTTTTTATTTTTACTGTTCAATATCTTTTTCTATTATTTTATGTTTGGAGTGGGACTATTTTTTGTTGTTGTTGTGTTTCTTGTCCAGCAGCTACCCTGAATTAATTTATATTTGGAGTGGGAATAGTAAAACATTTTTTGCTTAGTGTCCTGCACTTTTCCTGAATTAATTTATGTTTGGAGTGGAAATAGTAATTTTTGTTTAAATGCCCAGCACTTTCTTTGACTTAATTTATATTTGGAGTGGGAATAGTAATTGTTTTTAGTAATGTCCAGCACTTTCCCTGATTTCATTTATATTGGAGTGGGAATAGTATATTTGCTAGGTTTAGTGTCCAGCACTTTCCCTGAAGGAATTTATGTTTGGAGTGGGAATATTTATTTTATTAATGTTTAGTGTCCAGCACCTTCCCTGATTTAAGTTATACTGGAGTGGGAATAGTAAAGTTGTTATGTTTAGTGTCCAGCACTTTCCCTGAATTAATTTATGTTTGGAGTGGGAGTAGTATATTTGATATGTTTATGGGCTTATTACGATGTTGGTTGGAGTTGCCTCCGACGACACCGTCTCGGTCTCGGGACTGGACTACTGACCTCCAGTCGGCGGTCCCGACTATCTGATTACGATGCGACTGAACACTGTTTGGTCACATACTCACTTTTCACTATGGGAGCTTGTGTCATGGCTGCAAACCGGCCGTAATACAGGCTCCTATTGAGAAATGGGTGTGTGTGTAAAACCCTGCAACCTGGGGCAGGCACCCGATGGTGCCTGCCACACAGTGCAGGGGGACCACCAACAGTAGACCGCGGAGGCAAGGGGGCCCTGCTACGGACCTGAACGTCGCTTTCTGACAGCCTTTCCGTGCCGGAAAGGCTGGCACAGAAAGGCTGTGGGAAACCGACATCATAATCCCGACGGCAGAAACTGAGTCGGAATGAACGTCCGGTTTACATTCCGACGGTCAACCTCGTAATCAGGCGATCGGACCGCAAACCGACTGTGTCGGTCAGAAAGTCTCCGACCGTGGTCGGAAAGCTTACGACTAGCAGTCGGAGGCTTTCTGAACGATATTGTATTCGGCCATTTAGTGGGAATAGCAAATGTTGTATGTTTAGTGTCCAGCGCTTTCTTTGAATTAATTTATATTTGGAATGGGAATTGTTGTTCTTTTATGTTTAGTGTCCAGCACCTTCCCTGATTTTAGTTATATTGGAGTGGGAATTGTAAATTTAGTATGTTTAGTGTTAATTACTTTTCATGACATAATTTATGTTTGGAGTGGGAATAGTTTATTTTGTATGTTTTATGTTAAGCATTTTAATTGAATTAATTTGTATTTGTTGTGGTAATAGTATATTTTGCATGTGTTATAGGTGAGTATTTTCCCTTTTGTATTTTAATTTGTGTTAGAATAAGTAATTGTTTTTGGTATATTTTTATATTATTCAAAATATTGACTGGTTGTATTGTTGTAGTTGCATTATATTGATATATTTAGTTATATAGGGCCCGATTTCAATTAATCATAAAATTAAAACATTTTTACTATAATTGTTTGTACATATAGTTTGCTACATTTGATATGATATGTATTATTTGTTAAACATTTTTTACACTGTAATAGATATATTTTTTTATTTCAAACACGTTTTTATTTGCATTTTAGAGAGGAACGTAACGCATTCATCAGATTTACAGTTGGCAAGCGCCACATAGTGATATAGAAGAGGCCATCCTGAACACTGTGGCCCACATCTTAAATCAAGCATTGTTGATTCAACACATCTTGTTGGATAAGCTCCAGGGTATCGCGCATTACAGGAAATTACATGGCTAGCCAAAAACGACATCAATTACACACTTTTCTGGCGCAAGTATCGTACTGCTATGACTGTCCTGTGGCGTTATCCAAGTCGCTAAGGTGCCGGGCTGCGCGCTATCGCATCAGAGCTCATGTTTGAGAAGCAATGCCTTAACACAATATATGCGCTGCCAAGAGGCTGCAAGCAGTGTACAAACAAGAAAAGTGAAAGACCAGTGTAAAGAGAGAAGAGGTGGAGAGGGGACTATAGAAGAAGGGAAAGGGTGTGGCGGGGGCGACGAAGGCAATATGACAGTATGCCTGGAGTAGCTCGTCTCGCGGGGGCACAGTGGCAGCGCAGCTATTTGATGCCTCTATCGTCTTGTGGGGCGGTGTTGATAACAACATCAGCTGACGGGGCTTCAAGAATCACCGGGCCTAAGTCGTATGGGGTAGGTGGGGACGCAGCGCGGGGTGGTCAGTCAGGAGGGTTCCAATATCTGTTTGGATCTGTGGTGTGTACAGCATCGTCGAAGAGGTGTAGAGCCCGCAGCTTTGGTGGCTGCAGTCTAGCATTCTCTAGACGTCCCAGATGTTCCACCAGTGGCTTCCATAGTTTCGTAAACTGGGTGTCTCGATATTGTAGGCGTGCCGTGAGCAGTTCCATTACCACTGTTTGCCACAGGCGGGCGAACCACACATTTATTGAGGGCGTTTCCGCCTTTTTCCAATAAAGGGCGATGGTCCGCTTAGCAGTTCCAAGCATATGAAGACTGAGATGCCAATCGCGGCGGGTCATAGCCCGTAGGTTCACCGGCCTGAGGCCCAGTACAATCGTGAGTGGGTTTTCAGGTAGTGGGTAGCCTAGCACCCGTTTAATGTGGCTGAGGACTTCTTTCCAGTAGGTGGTCAAGAGGGGGCACGACCACCATATGTGTATGAAATCTCCCCGTGCCTTATTGCAGCGCCAACAGAGAGGTGAGGAGTTGGGGAACATTTTATGCAATCTGAGGGGTGTATAGTACCATTGTGTCATTACCTTGTATGCGGATTCCTGCTGGGGGATGCTATGAAAAGTCTTCGGGATGTCGCGCCAAAGACGTGTCCACTGAGAGGGTGCAATGTCAGCCCCGGGAAGAGACTGCCATAGTTGTTGGTATAGGTGTGGGGTAGGGTGTGGTGAATGTTGGAGGACTTGGTATATGCGAGATATCAATCCCTTGGAGTTGTCAAATGTGCGAGCCAGCTGTTCGAACGGTGTGAAAGGCCGTGTAGCCGCCTGTGTTAGAGAGGACGTCTGTATCCAGTGCCAGAGTTGTATATATTGGAATCTCTCCTTCTCCGAGAGTTGATATTCCTGCTTGCATTGGGCAAAGGTTCTGACGTTACTCCCTAAAAATAGATCTCGCACCGTTTTGCAACCCTTGTCTGTCCATTCTGCAAAATAGGGTGGGCGAAGAGCAGGGGGAAATTGCGGGTTGCGAGCAATTGGGGTGTGCGGAGACGGAAAAGAAGTGAGACCCTTGCGGACGGCCAGCCTGTCCCAAATCTCAAGAACGGTCTTAGTAGGGGTCGCCATATATGCACTTCGGGAGCGTGCTTCGCGAGGGAGCCACGCGTGGTCCCAGAGAGGGCGACAGGTAACCGCCCTGTCCATATGAAACCACACCTTCTCGCTCTCCCAGGCTGTCCACTCCGGTATAAAGCGGAGATGGGATGCCCCATAGTATTCTAATAGGTTAGGGCACGCGAGCCCACCCTTATCGCGCGGGAGCATTAAGATTTTACTGGAGAATCGCGGTCGCTTCCCTCCCCATATGAATGCGATTAGCTCGCGCTGTAGGCTCTGAATTTGGTGTTCCGGGATAGGCGTTGGCAGGGTCTGGAATAAATAAAGTATCTTTGGGAGGATGGACATTTTAACTGTGTTTAAGCGCCCCAGCCAGGAGAGCGGCAGGGATCTCCATGCTCGTAAATCAGTAACGACTGCATTTTTATACTCTTGCCAGTTGGCTTGGGACCAGCTGGCCAAGTCCGGAGTCAGATTAAGTCCTAGATATCTAATAGAACTAGTAGCCCATTGGTAGGGGACAAGGGTTTGCAGGGCCGCAATGTCATCCGTCGGAATTGTGAGGTTGAGAGCCCATGATTTCGTATGGTTGATTTTAAGCCCTGAAATTTGCTCGTATGACTGCAGCAGAGTGTGTACAGCTGGCAACGAGCTAGTCGGGTTAGACAGTGTGAGAAGGAGGTCGTCTGCAAAGAGAGCAATCTTGTGATCTATGCCCCCGAGTGTGATACCATTAATATCAGGCGAGCGGCGAATCAGAATGGCGAGTGGTTCAACCACGAGGGCGAACAGTAAAGGAGACAAGGGACATCCCTGTCTAGTGCCCCGGAGGATAGAGATAGGGTGCGTGAGTTGGCCATTGACTCGTACCCTGGCGAGCGGTGAGAGGTAGGGGGCCATGATGCGTGCTATCATCTGCGGACCTAGTCCTATTCTCTGCAGCACGGCCCGGAGGAACACGCAATCCACTCGATCGAATGCCTTTTCGGCGTCGAGCGAAAGTAGGCACGAGGGTATCTTCCAGTGATGCGCTTTCCCCACCAGGTGTGCAACTCGGCGCACATTATCCGCCCCTTGGCGCTGATGAATAAAACCCACCTGGTCCGGGTCGATTAGGCCTGGAAGGTGTGTGCTGAGGCGTTTAGCAAGTATTTTAGTGTAGAGTTTAAGGTCTATGTTTAATAGGGCTATGGGGCGGAAGGAGGAGCAGAGCGTGTGGTCCTTCCCAGGCTTCGGGATTAAAGCTATTTCCGCCATAGCCATATCTGTGGAAGGCCCAATCACATCAGTAAAAGAATTAAAAAGGCGTAGCATGTATGGTTGGAGTTGTGGTAAGAAGGCACGATAAAACGAGACTGGGAGCCCATCTGGGCCCGGCGTTTTGCCAAGAGGAAGTTCCTTAAGAGCGTTGGTTAGTTCCTCCAGTGTGATTGGTTCTTCCAAGAATTGGGAATGGTGTGAGCTAAGGGGTTCCCAGTCGCAGGCGTCTAAAGTAGCCGATATTTGATCAGGATTGGGCGTGTCTTTCGCGTAAAGGGATGCGTAGTAGTTTTGAAATGCTTGAAGCTTGGCGGGTTCAGTAGTGGCCCAGGTCCCGTCCCCCAATTTTAGTTTAGAAATGTGTGCTTTAGCTGCCCGTGTTCTCAGGCGACGTGCCAAGATGGTGCCCACCTTGTCCCCTCCATCGTAATAGCGCTGTCGCAATGCAAGGAGAGCGT
This sequence comes from Calotriton arnoldi, assembly GCA_963921515.1. Lineage (NCBI taxonomy): Eukaryota > Metazoa > Chordata > Amphibia > Caudata > Salamandridae > Calotriton > Calotriton arnoldi. Next base: position 1,429,638 of record CAWUFW010004253.1, read on the forward strand.
GTTCCGCCTTGTTGGTTCTATGGGCCCGGAGCTGACCCCTGAGTATAGCTAGACGCCGCTTATGAATCGCTAATGGGCGTTCTTGGTCCATTTTCTCAAGCGTTTTGATTTCGCGTGTGAGCTTGTCCTCATATAGGCGGGCCTCTCTGGCCCTGGCAATAGCGATAGATGTGAGAGTGCCGCGTATCGTGGCCTTGAAGGCATCCCATAGAACAGGGAGGGATGTTTCCGGGAGGTCGTTGGTCGCGAAATAAGAGAGGATGGCAGCCTGTAGTTCCGCTGTGTCGACTGGGTCTCTAAGGATGTGAGGGGGAAAACGCCACCTAGTAGGTCGTCTGGGGTGAGAGAAGCGTTCATGAAGGAGTAGCTCCACATGCGCATGGTCAGAGATTGAAATATCGGACATGGTGGTTGAGAGAATGTCCTTGACTAGGGAGTGTGAGACGAGGAGGTAGTCGATTCATGAGTAAGAGCGGTGTGCATGAGAATAGTAGGAGTAATCGCGGATCTCAGGAGAGTGGTACCGCCACATATCTACCAGACCTGAGGCAGTGATACAGCTCTTTGTCGCCGCCGACATAGCCCCCACCCCATGAAATGTGCCCCCGCTGCGATCAAGGCCCGCATCCCACACTAAATTAAAGTCCCCCCCCAGGACAAGGTCCGAGTTAACCGGTACTATGTGTTCCCGCAGGAGTTTGCGCAAGAAAGAGTCCTGGCCCTGGTTGGGCGCATAGGTGTTTCAAAAGGTGAGATTGCGTTGTCCCAGCTTGACCAACACCTTAGGAAATCTGCCCTCTGTGTCACGGATCACTTTGGTGTCGCCCTGCTGGATGCCTGCTCTGCAGAGGATGGCTACACCCGCTGTCCTATTAAGTGCTGAACTCCAAAATTGTAGGGGGAAGCGCGGATGAGTCATGCGTGTGGTGTCCGCCTTAAGGAGGTGTGTCTCCTGGAGGAAGACGATGTCTGGGTTTTGTAGTAGCAGATACCGCCATATCTGACGCCTCTTATTGGGGGAGTTAAGTCCCTTCACGTTAAGGGTTACAAGCTTCAAACAGGGCGCCGAGGTCATGGTCGTCTGGTTTCTGGTGTATGCGCGATCCCAGGCAGGTGTCTCGGTGTTTTGGACAGGGTCAGGAAACAGGGATCTAGTGAGGAGTCTCGATGCCCCAACGTGGTGATGTTCATTGCAGGATGGAAAGGTGGGAAGAAGCATGGCTTCCAATGTAAGTCCCCCCAATTATCCAAGGGGTCCCCCCGCCGGGGAGATAGGCAAGAAATAGAAAGAAGAAAAGAGGAACAAAGATAAGCAAAACAACCCGGGCGGGTTGATGGCCAACATGGCCAACAGAACCTATTCCAGTCCAGGGAGGAGCCAGGCACAGTGGCACAGGCTGTCCCGGAGATGTCACTCTCCCAGAAATAGGAGTGGGGGTCGGTCATCGTGGTGCGTATCCGGTCGTTAGTTCTGGAGTGTGATCCTGGGCCGCCGTCCTGGCGTAGGATAATCATTGCGTCTCTCGGGTGGTGAAAAAGAGAGTGGAGTGCCAGTTATGTGAGGGCTGGAGGCCCCCAGAGATGAAAAGTGTACTGCAAGTTAATCAACAACCGTAGCTTACTGTTATTTGGTGACGAGTGTTTGCGAGCCTGAGGGTGACTGACCCCCTTCTAAGGATCGTATGTGCTGGATTATGTCCTGCTTTTCTTGAGATGAACTGCTTCGCTCTCGGAAGGGTGGCTGTCTGACATGACGGACCGTAGTCCACTGCGGCTTCAGTGGGATTCGAGCCCTCGGGGGCATGCGTGATGGACTTGTCGGGGGGGTGTCAGGGATCTGGAGTAGTTGGGCCGCTTCCCTGTAGGACCTCAGTACACGGCGCTTGGATTCCCATTGAAAGATGAGAGCAAAGGGGTGTCCCCATTGGTAGCGGATGTTAAGCTCCCGGAGTTTGTCCGTGATGGGACGGAAGTCTCTGCGGCGCCGAAGTGTCGTGGGGGCCAAGTCTTGAAACAACTGGATGGGTGCGCCCCTGAACAGGATCTCAGGCTTGTCCCGAGCTGCCTTAAGGATAGCCTCCTTCTCAGTGAAGAAATGGACCCGCGTCAGGATGTCGGGCACGAGGCCTGGCCTCCCAGGAGAACCAGACACTCGGTGCGCCCAGTCTAGAGTGGGTGGCGAGGTGTCATCATCTCCTCTAATGCCATGGAGTAGGTCGGCCACGAAAGTCATTATGTCAGTGCCTTCTGCCCCAAGCGGAATCCCCCGCAGGCGTATGTTGTTTCGGTGCCCCCGATTTTCCAGGTCCTCCTGCTTGATCTGCAGCTCGATGTGTTGCTCTTCTATGGTGGCCAGCCGCTGCCATAGGTGTTCCTGGTCCTCCGTACGGGTGTCCAGGGTCTTTTCAAGGACGTCCACTCACCCACCCAGCTCTCCTACATCTTTCCGGAGGTCTTTGACACAGGCTTGTACCTCGGTGCGCAGGGACCCTATTTCCGATTTGAGTTCCTGCATAAAACTGGTCATGAAGGATTGTGTGACCGGCTCTGATGAACCCCCGGCCACCAGCATCACGTCAGGCGCTGGTATTGCCCCCGGTTTATTCCACATGGTCAGGACTGTAGTATCTTTAGGAGTTGCTGAGGGCTCCTTCCCGGGCTTTGAACGGGTCATGTTCATGGAGTAGGGGGAGCTCCTTTCCAATAGCCGCCTATTCCCACGCGTGTTTGTGTTCACAGCTTCAAGTCTCTGGGGGTGGTGAGCAGGGGAAGACCAGGCCCAGTGGCGCAGTAGCGCGGTGGTATGACGTGCTAGCTCAGGGCCCTTCAGTTTAGTGTAGATTCTAAAGGTGAGGAGGGACCAGGTTATCCCAACTGTAATGGCCCCCCACCGTTTATACAAGGCCAGGAGTACCCAGGAGTCCACCAGCGGGCAAGGGGTCGGCCACTGGAAGTGTATTGCAGCGTGGTGGCCGCTTCCGATGATGAAGGGAGGACTAGTCGAGCCAGCGATTAGCGCGCCTTTGTGGGTGCGTGGAGGCTGGCGGTGCTAAACAGTGTAAAGTTATGCTCTGTACTACCCCAATGGGTAAGCAGATGGTGGTGCCCTCAGTCTCGTTGACCGAGATCCAGGTTCCTCAAGTTGGTCGCCGATATGCCGTGTTCCTCCAGATCACGGATTCTGTGACCCGCTGCGCTGTTTCTGTTCCCTGGCTCTCCACAGGCGCAGATGCTAACTTCTAGGCCGGGAGGCCTATGATCCCGCCGTCCGCCCAGGGTTCCCAGCTGAAGGCACAGGAGAAGGGGAAGGCCAGCGCGACGGGGTCCCCAGTAGGAGCAGACGCGTCGGCGGCCGGTGAGGCTGCTGTGCTCTGGTACAGTTTAGTGCCCTTTCAAGGGCCGTACAGCTGTGTGGTGGGGCTGGGGCCGCCGGGGGAATCCCGCCAAGCAAGGCAGGGGCGCCGCCGCTGGGGTAGGTCTTAGGCCCAAGAACCCGACCGTGGAGTGCAGTCCCAAGCAGCCCAGACCATCAACTCAGTCTCCCCCAGCGGCCGCTCCGATGCCCCCCCGCTCCCGTACCTGTTCAGGCGCTGCACACCCGGGCTCCTCTGCTGGCGGCTGCTTGCTGGCTAAATGGGATCCGACACTCCTCGAGGCAGCAAGATGGTGGGGGCACCCCTGTTTGCCGAGGTCTGGCTCTCCTCTCAGGGGCACCGGCGGGCCGGTGCACAGGCCAGTAACTCCGGAGCGTCTCCGGGCCTCGCACACGCCCCTGTAGCAGTGGGGGAGCACAGGGCCACACCTCGATCGCCCCGGGAGCCTCCGGAGTAGTTCACAGGGTCCGGGCTATTAAGATGGCGGCCGTCTCTTATGGCGCTTTGAAGTCGGCAGTCTAGGCCAGGGCGGCGAAGTGTCTATTTTTTGCAGCGTCGGGTCCCCTCTGAGCTCCGTACTCTCCTCTCAGAGGCCGTGGGGCTTCTCCGGTGCCCCTGTGTGCCGCCAGAGGTGACGGTTGTTGAGATACGAGATCCGAGCAGCCAAAATGGCGGGCGGGTTACCGGGTCTCAGGCCTCACCGCTTACACTGCCCGTCGATCTCCGCCAGTTGAATTCGAGCTCTGGAGGCACTCAAGTCGCTCCGCTAGCGTGTGCTTCCACCCGTTATACTTTTTATGCCGTGAAAATGCTTAAAATCGCTATGGATGGCGGCGGCGGCCCGGAGCTCAAATGGCGTACGTCTCACTCCATCTGCAGCGAGACCACGCCCCATAGATATATTTTTAATTTATAATTAACAACATCTATTTTTATATATAGTACATAAAAGTATCTAAATTATTATTTTATTTAGTATATATCGCACAATTTTTTAATACATTTTACAATCATATTTAAAATTTGTATATTTTTTGTAAACTTTGATAATTCACATTTTTCTTTTACTTTATTTATAAATTGAGTTTAATAGGGAAATAGTCGTTTTTCTAGTTTAATTAGGCGTTAATTTTTTTTGGGCAGTAACTGCATTTTGTATTCTATTGCAGTTGTTTTTTGGTCTTTATTGGAGAAGGAAGGTCATGGTTGGCAGCTGCATTTGACCAGTGAATGTAAGTTTGTTTTATGCTATTTCTAAGGTAATTTAAGGGTAGGGGAGGTAGTTGGGTGTTATATAGGGTATGTAGTGTGTTATTTTTGAATTGTTGTGTAGTGTAGCGTGTATGTAGTTGTATATGGAGTAGCGTTAGCGTGATTTTTTATCACAATATTTAGGGGCTTATTTCGATGTTGGGCAGACACCATCGCAGGAACGGGACTGACCGAACTCCTCCAGTCAGGGGTCCCGACCGCCTAATCATGATGTGACCACACATGGTACGGTCACATACTCCCATTCCTCTATTGAAGCTCGTGTTATGGCCGTAAACCGTCCGTAGCACAAGCTCCCATAGAGGAATGGAAGTCTGTGTTCATCCCTGCGCCCTGTCTCTGGCACCTCAAGGTGCCTGCCACAAGGTGCAGGGATCAACAAGGGGGCACCCTCGACCCCTATCTGGAGGCCATATACAGAAGGGGGCCCTGCTAGGGGCCCCCAGACACGCTTTCCGACAGGGTTTCCATGTCGGAAAGGCCCGCATGAAAACCCTGCCGGAAACAGGGCATCATAATCCAGAAGGCGGAAACACCTTCCATTTGGATTACGGGCCAACCGGAATGACTGGCCGGTTTCAATTCTTCCTGGCTGTATCATAATCAGCCAGTCGGAATTGAAACCGAAGATGTCGGTCGTAAGGCCTCCGACCTAAGATCGACATCATAATAAGCCCCTCAATATATATTGGAAGGCAATTTTTAGGTGTTTATGCTATATTTAGGTTGTCGATATTTTTAGTCTCGATATTATTGTTATGTGCTATGTTTATTTACTGTTGACGATATTTTTGTGAACGCTATTTGTGTGCTCGAAGTTAGTGATATCAATGTTTTTTATGACAATATTTTTCATCGTTATTGGTGTATTATTTAAATTAAAATGAGGTTGACGATATTTTTGTTGTCGATATTAGTGTGACAGTTATTTTGTAGGTCGATATTAGTAGTGATGATAATATATCAGTGAACCGTTACCTGAAGGGAAAGAATGTAGGTTCCCCCGTGGTCACGCATTGGACATCCTTTTTCGTAGAGAGATCAACAAGCAGCTGGGTGGAGGTTTCACCGTGTAGTGACCCCGCAAATCACAGCATGTGCTCCTCTGCGTCAAGCCGGAAATGCTTGGTTAGTTATATCAGAAAGCATCCTTGCCCTGGGCCGAGATTCTAGTCAGGCCGCCATTGTTTATGTGCTATAGAAAGCTGTGTCACTTCATGGGCGAATACAATCACATTTGCACAATGTATTTATAGACCATGTACGTAATGTTCAAGGTATCATGATAGTGATCTGGCAAAGTTGATTTTGTTAGCAAGTATATTTCATGGAAACTAATCCGCACTTTCATAGTCGCAAATGTGTATCAAAAGCCATTGCGTGAGAGTGAAGGCAACTTAGGAAAAAAAAACTTTGTGCATGTAAAATGGCAGTGTTTCTTTCTAGGCCCAACCAGGACACATGACACATTGACTAAAGGAACAAGCAGGGTGACAGTCAAGGCTGCTCCAGTTGTGTGTTTGGCTCAGGATTAAGAAGGATGTTGGACATGGCCGAAGAAGGTCACCTAGAAGGAGGACATCTTCAGGCCAGGCAAGCTCCGCCCCCACCACTGGGTAGTTACGCATTTATAGTTATGTCTGAGTTTCCATTGCATTGCCTTTAACTTTGATAAAGTTTGGCAAATCTTTACAAGACTTTCAGTAAAAAAAAGTTAATCCACCTCAGCTCATTCCAGGAAAGTTTTGAAGTGATTCATCAAGCAAGAAAAAGGAGGGGCTCCCAGAACACAAAATCTCCATGCATTTTCCATGGACATTTTTGGAAAGCGATAGCACAAAAACTGCTGAATGGAATTACACCAAATGTGGCAGTAAGCTTGGTCCAGAAAGTGTGCTTCTTGTGAATTGGTGTTAATTTGTTCAGTAGTTTTTGTGATTCCAAGGATCAATATATATGTATATCTGGACCGTTGGGTTCCTCAAACCCAATAAAAACAAATAGAGTGTTCTGTTTGGTCCTGGGGACTTTTTTACACTGGGCCAGTTCACTCCCACAGGAGTTATGCTCCTGTGGGAGTGAGCGCTCTGATTGTCTGCCTGCAACATGTAACATTTAACTGTAACTCGTAACTCGTGCCCTAAGGTAACTATACCTTGTCCCCTCGCCATGCACAGCTAATTACCCCACATGTTACATCACTTATGAGATGTTCTATAACATCATTGATAACATCACTGCAACATTTAAAGTAACATCATTGATGATAAGACTATGCATGACGGGGCGTGAGTTATAGCTACCTTGGGGCACAAGTTACAGTTACTAGAGATAATTATAAATGGTGAATGTCAGTGTTTTTTAGTTCAAAAGTTACATTGTCACTGAAATGTTCCCTTAACTTTAACGTCACTTTAACCTTTGTTTTTTTCAGTAAATACATATAAACATCAGTACCACGCAACAAATCTATTAAGACACATGGCTTTTACATGTGTCAGTAGTAATGTTTTTGAATACAATGTTCCTTGTGAGGGGAGCAACAAAATCACTTAATATGTTACATGCACTACGGATTGTGCAGTCTATGGGGCCGATTCCGATTCGGGCCGGAAAACATACCGACCGACTCGGTACGGGAATTTAGTCCGACCGACACGTACCGGCGCTGCCCGAACCGCGTAGTACGATGCAATGCATGTGAATCACGATCGACTCGTACGGGACACAAGCCGAACGACCGAACCGCACGGAAACCAGCCATCCGGCCGGAAAACCACGCGAATCGAACCGACCGACACGCACCAGGAATGAACCCGACAGAAACGTACCCGCGAACTCCGACCCGCGCAGTACGATGCAATGCGTGGAAAACCAGACCGAGTCGCACGGAGCTCAAGCCGTACGTCCGACACGCATACAAAACCGAGCCGAAGCAAACCAATACTCCGCGACCGACGCGTACGCAGCACATAAAACACAGCAGAAACACAGCTTGAAAGACTCGGAGAAGCTCGCACGAGCCAACTGCAGCGTCCTACTCGGTCAGAAGAACGTCTCCTACATGCCTAAAAACTACAAAGTAAAAAATACAAAAAAAAGGGCCAAACAAGCAATGACAAAGTCAATAAATACTGGGGGGGGGGAAATGGAACAAAGACACACCCACAACTCCACCCATAAAAAAGCCACAAATCCCTACCATGATCCCTTGCAAATTCAACTGACCTGCCAGCACAGAACACCATCAGACAGCAACCACAGACACACTCACAACTCATCCATCACACAAGCCACACACCATTAGCACTTTCCTAATAGCACCCTCACATACACCCAGCAAAACTGACCCTCACCCACCCTCACTTGCACACTCACACACACATCAATCCCCACCACCACCCATCACCATGCCCCCAAAGAAGAATCCAAAGTTCCTAGACAGTGAATTGGAAGTCCTGGTAGATGAAATCCTAAGAGTAGAGCCACAGTTGTTTGGTACATTGGTCCAACAGACCCCCATGTCGCAGAAAACCAAGATGTGGGAGAGGATCGTCGACAGGGTGAACGCACAATCACCATGTTTGTGCACAAAGGAAGACATCCAGAACAGGTGGTATGACGTGCGCAGGAGGGTCAAGGCCCTACTCAAGAAGGATTACACCTTGAGCCATCGCACCGGCAGTGGCCCTCCTGCCAAACCAGTATACCTCAGGCCCTGGGAGGAGAAGGTGTGGGCCATCCTACCACCAGAGAGCGTACATGGACTAACAAACATCCCAGAGCCTGGTGAGTACACAACCAATATACCCAATATCGTGTGACAATACACACACATCACTGTCAAGGGGACAGTGAAACCATGCACCGTTAGCAAAGCCACAGTAACCAAAACAGAATCATCTCAAGATGTGTATGTTAGTTAGACAAACACAATACCTGCCATCCCATAGTGATATGTAACTGTGTCATGACATGTACAAACCCAACAACAAATAGAGCAAGGCAGCGGCACAAATCTAACCAACAAACACTGTCAGACATTTTGCCACCACTAGAACACCACCTCACAGGGAAGCTCACTGAAAGGAAGGAATTCTGTTTATGCTGGTGAAGTCAGTGTAGCCAGTAGCATGATGGGAGTTGTAGTCACAGATATTGCTCACCCTCACAATTGGCCCATCAACACCACTCTGAACCATGCTCACATCACAGGGAGTGGAAAAGAACTGACAAGATGGCTGACACTGGCTACTGCTGTGGGGAGCACAAGGCCCTGCTGGGAACTGTGCACCAACCAACAGCAGGACACCACTGTCTGACATCCTGAAAGCAAACTTGCACTCCCTGCAATGGAAGCACGTTCCATGGTGGGATATCTGGCTGGGTGGGAAGGAGGACTGACAGCACTGACCATAGTTAACAGCAGCTGTTCTCACACACACCCTTAACACAAACTCCACACAACTCACCTGGGAGAATGCATTGCCTCACACTCAAATTAAATATCCCACAAATAACCACCACCCTGGGTTATGCTGTGTGAAGCACAGGGACACTTCTGGGACTTGTAGCCAAACTAACACCAGGACAACACTGTCAGCCATCCTGTCAGCACAGGCACACTACCCCACAGGGAAGCAGAGTCAAAAGGAAGGAAGTATGGGCATGCTGGGAAGGGGGGTGTAGGCAATAGCATGATGGGAGTGGTAGTCACAGCTCAACATCCCCCACCCACATGGCCCAGCAAGCTCACACTGAAGCATGCACACCTCACAGGGAGTGAAAAGCCACTTCAAAGATGTCTGACACTGGTGCTCTGTTGTGGGGAGCACAAGGCCCTGTTGGGAACTGGGCACCAACAAACAACAGGACACCACTGTCAGCCATCTTGCCATTGCTGTCACACTCACACACAGTGAAGTCCACTCAAAAGGAAGAAAGTATGGGCATGCTGGGAAGGGGGGTGTAGGCAATAGCATGATGGGAGTGGTAGTCACAGCTCAACATCCCACACCCGCATGGCCCAGCAAGCTCACACTGAAGCATGCACACCTCACAGGGAGTGAAAAGCCACTTCAAAGATGTCTGACACTGGTGCTCTGTTGTGGGGAGCACAAGGCCCTGTTGGGAACTGGGCACCAACAAACAACAGGACACCACTGTCAGCCATCTTGCCATTGCTGTCACACTCACACACAGTGAAGTCCACTCAAAAGGAAGGAAGTATGGGCATGCTGGGAAGGGGGGTGTAGGCAATATCATGATGGGAGTGGTAGTCACAGCTCAACATCCCCCACCCGCATGGCCCAGCAAGCTCACACTGAAGCATGCACACCTCACAGGGAGTGAAAAGCCACTTCAAAGATGTCTGACAATGGTGCTCTGTTGTGGGGAGCAGAAGGCCCTGCTGGGAACTGGGCACCAACCAACAGCAGGACACCACTGACTGATATCCTGAGAGTCAACCTGCACCCACTGCAAGGGTGGCATGCTTCATGGTGGGATGACTGGGCTGGAGGGAGAAGGAGGTTCAGATGTCAACCAAATACCACCAATGCTGGCCATGCACACACCTCAACATCCACATTGAAATGCTTCATGTTGGCAGGTCAATGTGCTACACCAATACCGACCTCTGACTGTGACAACTTAGGACAATGCAATGTACAGGCCCGCATCCAGAGGTACAGTCACAACTGTCAGGTGTCTCAACCATTGATGCCTGTAGAAACATAACATACAATGTGTGTCTCTTCCAAAAACAGGTGATGATGGGGACACAGCAGCAGACGATGAGGAGTCCCTGTCCCAGGCTCCGGGGGACCCTGAGCTCTCTGGTGTGGAACAGCCTCTGCCCTCCTCTGATGGCGAAGACCTACCTGGCCCCTCCGGTGTGAGTCATCATGCAGCACCAGCAGAACCACCATCTGCACCACCTGCACCCACCCCTCCAACAACTGCCAACACACAGACCACCCCCGCCGACACGGACAGACCAAGGACACTGAATGGCAACAGCACAGGGATCCCGGCCCACCGTGAAGCAACGGAAAACAACCCCAGTACCAAACCCCAAGGGGGCCTAGGGTCACCTGTGCGTGCCACCGCAGGTCCCGCACGTATGGCCAGGGGTGGTGGGAGGGGTGGTAGGCAGAGGTCGCTGTTTGTAGAGGGGTCTGGACTGTATGATGACCCACAACTGGCACGCATTGCTGATGCGTACCAGAATAGCACCGGAGAGGTCAGCCAGGTAGTGGGGATCCTCAAGGACATTCAACAGCAGCAGGCTGCCCATCATGCCCGCTTGGACTCACACATGTCCCTGCTGGGAACTGGGCACCAACCAACAGCAGGACACCACTGACTGACATCCTGAGAGTCAACCTGCACCCACTGCAAGGGTGGCATGCTTCATGGTGGGATGACTGGGCTGGAGGGAGAAGGAGGTCCGGATGTCAACCAAATACCACCAATGCTGGCCATGCACACACCTCAACATTCACATTGAAATGCTTCATGTTGGCAGGACAATGTGCTACACCAATACCAACCTCTGACTGTGACAACTTAGGACAATGCAATGTACAGGCCCGCATCCAGAGGTACAGTCACAACTGTCAGGTGTTTGAACCATTGATGCCTGTAGAAACATAACATACAATGTGTGTCTCTTCCAAAAACAGGTGATGATGGGGACACAGCAGCAGACGATGAGGAGTCCCTGTCCCAGGCACCGGGGGACCCTGAGCTCTCTGGTGTGGAACAGCCTCTGCCCTCCTCTGATGGCGAAGACCTACCTGGCCCCTCCGGTGTGAGTCATCATGCAGCACCAGCAGGACCACCATCTGCACCACTTGCACCCACTCCTCCAACAACTGCCAACACACAGACCACCCCCGCCGACACGGACAGACATAGGACCACCAATGACAACAGCACAGGGACCCCGGCCCACCGTGAAGCAACGGACAACAACCCCAGTACCAACCCCCAAGGGGGCCTAGGGTCACCTGTGCGTGCCACCGCAGGTCCCGCACGTGTGGCCAGGGGTGGTGGGAGGGGTGGTAGGCAGAGGTCGCTGTTTGCAGAGGGGTCTGGACTGTATGATGACCCACAACTGGCACGCATTGCTGATGCGTACCAGAATAGCACCGGAGAGGTCAGCGAGGTAGTGGGGATCCTCAAGGACATTCAACAGCAGCAGGCTGCCCATCATGCCCGCTTGGACTCACACATGTCCCGTGTGGAGACACACATGTCCTGTGTGGAGACACACATGTCTGGCATGGAGTCCAAGTGGGACACATTGGAAGAACTGACAGCGGTGCAGAGGGACATATTGACATGCCTCCGCCAGATTAGCACCAACATGGCCACACCTCCCTGTGTGCCCACAACATCTGGTGCCGCAACAACTGCAACTGCCACAGGGAGGGAGGATGATTCTGGTGGAGAGTCCTCTGCACCGCAGCGGCCTGCACGTGAGGGTCCCCCAGAAAGAAGAGGGGCCGTCCGAGGAAGGACAACTGAGAGGCCGATGGCCATGTACATCCCCCAGGAACCCAACACCTGTTCTGGAAATTCTCCTTTGTGTGCAAACTGTTCACCCTGTCAAATGCAACACAACTCTCCCACATGACATGGGGAGTTTAAGTTGGACTAATGCATCAGATGACTGTGGACTCTACTCAGGACATTTCTGCTACCAACACTTCCAACTCATCTGGGAACTTCGGATTCCAATCCCAATGTACAGCAACCACCATCCTGTGCACTATCCTCACACATGTATGTAAATAAACTCACTAATACACCATACTTGCCTCTGTTGTGATTCCAACGTTGTTTTTGTCATGGAGATGATGATCTGCTAAATGACACTGTGCATGCTAACTGCTACAGCGAGTTCAACACCGTCATGTGAGTCATGGAGATGTGACACATATGAGGGAGACACACCACTAGGGCAACACAACACATACACACCAGGGCCATCTGACTCATCGCCTACACTGATGTTGCCAGGAAATACAGTGGAATGCACAGACACCACACCTATTCACAGTCTGTGTTAACTAGCCCACAGGCGCAGTAAGAAAATGTCAGTCAGATGTGTGACCACAGACAACGCACATCCCAAAGTGAAGCACAGGTTTATTACACATTTGCAACATGTTGTTTCCACTACAGATGCAAGGTAATCCCACGTGGCAGTGGCCACACAGTCAACAATTGTAGAAGAAATAAAGACCAGGGGTGTGGGGCACATCACCTGTAGGGAAACGACTGCTTCCACCCTGGAAGTTGAACCATGGTGTCGGGGGATCCGAGTGGACCAAACAACTCTGAAAGCACCCTGTGAAGGACAGACATGACACACAGTCAAAAGCACTGAAGAACAGGACAGAACTGCAATACTCATGCCCAATACATGTCACAAGATACCTACACAAAACCAAGTTAGCATGTCAACACTGTTGGGGAGTACAGACTACCTGTAAGGACACATCGCTGCACGCATCCAGTCAAGTAGCACATGGCCACACTCAAACAGCAACAGAGCACCACCAACACATATCATGCAAACTCAAATCATTGACATGACATCTCTGGATACTCACATTCAGCTGAAGAAGTTGGTGATGAGCTGTGTGCGGACATCACCATCATCATCATCATCATCATCCCTGGCATCGTGGCCCAGGCCAGGATCCTCCACAGGAGGCGGATGTTGGTCATCGTCATCCAGGATGAGAGGCAACTCCTTCCGCACTGCCAGGTTGTGTAGCATGCAGCAGACGATGAAAATCTTGCACACCTTTGCAGGGGCATATGGGAGGGCCCCTCCTGTCTTGTCCAGGCAGCGAAAGCGGCTCTTCAGGAGAACAAATGTCCGCTCGATCACTCTCCTGGTCCGACCATGTGCCTCATTGTAGCGCATCTGGGCTGGTGTCACAGGGTTCCTGAGGGGTGTCAGCAACCACGGCATGTTGGGGTATCCGGAGTCACCTACATACAGACAATTGCACATTAGCTGAGTTGGGTAAAGAGGGTGGAATACAACATTGCAGAACACACACAATGGTAAAAAGTCAGTACACACCGACAAGCCAGGCACGCTGGTTCTGCATCTGTGACATCATCCTCGGGATGCGACTACTCCTCATCACGTAGGCATCGTGTGCAGAACCGGGGAAACGTGCACACACATGTGAGATGGTCATATCTGCAAGACATACCACCAGAGCATTGATAGAATGGTAATGTTTACGGTTCCTGTATGCCTGCTCATGTGCCTGTGGTGGTACCAAAGCCACATGTGTCCCATCAATGGAGCCAATGACATGTGGCATCCTCCCCAGGGCATAGAAGTCACTCTTGACATCAGTGAGTTGTTGATGTTTAGGGAAATAGATGTACTGGTTCAGGTATCTCAACATTGCCTCCAAAACATCGCGTAGCACACGGCTGAACATGGTCTGTGACATCCCACCAGCAGACGCCACAGTGTGTTGAAAGGTACCAGTGGCAAAGAAGTGTAGGGCTGCCATCACCTTCACCTTGGGGGTCAGCGCTGTAGGGTATGTCCGGCCAGGTTGCAAATGTGGGGCCAACCGCACCGTCAATTCCTCAATCAGCGGCCTGTTGAAGTGGTACCGTCGGATGCAGTCACGTTCAACCATTGTTGCAAGGTCAGGGAATGGTCTATGGACAGCTGGTGCCCTGCAGTGCATAGGTGAACAAAGAAAGATTGTCAGTCACCCCACATATGTGGCATTGACCATACTCAATATCACATGATACATCATTACAAGACACAAGTACTTGATGTGTTTGCCGTTCTGTATGGACATATATGGCACCTACATGGCCAACATCAAACATCACAGTTCAACATGTGTTGACAACAAGTTCCAGGTCGTGCTATGGGAAATCATTAGGCTGTGTCACAGTACCCATGTACTGCTGTCACGTTCCAAACACACACCACAGTGACAAGTGAGGACAGATGTGCCACAGGCATCACAGCTCATTGACAGGTAGATTCCCAGGGACCCTGCATTGCCACATGGACATTGGCATGACATGGCGTATCATGTACACGTCAGAAAAACAACCATGACTCCCACAGGTAGTGGCCCCTGTCGCCTCTGCAGGACAGACATGGACGTCTGTGACACACAAACGCACAACATCAAAGTAGATGCACAAACAACGTGGATGTGGAGACTGTCTCCCATTGTGCACATTGAATCAGAGACATCTGAAACACATACGCGTTGTACAGCAATGGACCGATCGGTGTGCACGCATTGGCCATTGCATATGATGTGGACGGATGCGTGTTGTACAGCAATGGACCGATCGGTGCGCACGCATTGGCCATTGCATATGATGTGAACGGGTACGCGTTGTACAGCAATGGACCGATCGGTGCGCACGCATTGGCCATTGCATATGATGTGAACGGGTACGCGTTGTACAGCAATGGACCGATCGGTGCGCACGCATTGGCCATTGCATATGATGTGAACGGGTACGCATTGTACAGCAATGGACCGATCGGTGCGCACGCATTGGCCATTGCATATGATGTGGACAGAAATACGCGTTGTACAGCAATGGACCGATCGGTGCGCACGCATTGGCCATTGCATATGATGTGAACGGGTACGCGTTGTACAGCAATGGACCGAACGGTGCGTACGCATTGGCCATTGCATATGATGTGGACAGAAATACGCGTTGTACAGCAATGGACCGATCGGTGCGCACGCATTGGCCATTGCATATGATGTGGACAGAAATACGCGTTGTACAGCAATGGACCGATCGGTGCGCACGCATTGGCCATTGCATATGATGTGAACTGGTACGCGTTGTACAGCAATGGACCGATCGGTGCGCACGCTTTGGCCATTGCATATGATGTGAACGGGTACGCATTGTACAGCAATGGACCGATCGGTGCGCACGCATTGGCCATTGCATATGATGTGGACAGAAATACGCGTTGTACAGCAATGGACCGATCGGTGCGCACGCATTGGCCATTGCATATGATGTGGACAGAAATACGCGTTGTACAGCAATGGACCGATCGGTGCGCACGCATTGGCCATTGCATATGATGTGAACGGGTACGCGTTGTACAGCAATGGACCGATCGGTGCGCACTCATTGGCCATTGCATATGATGTGGACAGAAATACGCGTTGTACAGCAATGGACCGATCGGTGCGCACGCATTGGCCATTGCATATGATGTGAATGGGTACGCGTTGTACAGCAATGGACCGATCGGTGCGCACGCATTGGCCATTGCATATGATGTGAACGGGTACGCATTGTACAGCAATGGACCGATCGGTGCGCACGCATTGGACATTGCATATGATGTGAACGGGTACGCGTTGTTTTTCGAAATACGCGTTGTACAGCAATGGACCGATCGGTGTGCACGCATTGGCCATTGCATATGATGTGGACAGAAATACGCGTTGTACAGCAATGGACCGATCGGTGCGCACGCATTGGCCATTGCATATGATGTGAACGGGTACGCGTTGTACAGCAATGGACCGATTGGTGCGCACGCATTGGCCATTGCATATGATGTGAACGGGTACGCGTTGTACAGCAATGGACCGATCGGTGCGCACGCATTGGACATTGCATATGATGTGAACGGGTACGGGTTGTTTTTCGAAATATGCGTTGTACAGCAATGGACTGATCGGTGCGCACGCATTGGCTATGGCCTGGCATGGCAACGGACGCGTTTTCGAACCTTTGACGAGTCTGATGCAGTGAATTCAGTTGGCCACCCACAACAATGTTGCAAATTCATGGGTGTCATGAAGTTGAACTTTTGAAGGATGCTGTGGGCGTGTATAAGTGGTGCAATTTCATGGATTGGCCAGATTCAGAAGATGCAAACGACTTGGACCTATCACTTTGGACACATGGGACAGTATCTGCCTCTGCAGCACACATACAATGCTGGCTGTTCCCCTGAGAGCTCACTTGCCTGCACTACATGCTTCAGGACGACATCTGCCACCACCACTGCTGCTGTATATGCATCCTCTGGCTACTGCAATGGCACGTACTGTTGAGAGAGCCCCAGCCTTCAGCACTGAGGAGAACCAGGCCCTGCTGGACAGCCTCCTTCCACAGTACAGCAAGCTGTATGGGAAACCAGGGGAGCAGGTGAGTGTGCTGTCCACTGCCTTACTAAATGTGCATGTTGTCTGACTAGCAAGACTTACAGTGTGCACGCCACTGGCTAGCATGCTCACTGAGTAGTTGTCACCCCCAAAGTGTGTAGTTACATGCACTGAACAGGTATAGTGCAGTAACAGTGCATTCCAACAAGGTTTTACTTCCCAGGCAATGATACCATGTAGTAACTGCTGGCAAACTGTTCATAGCCATCGTTGCACTGCCTGTGTACATCATGTGCCCCTGTGATTGAGACATGTATATCCAAATGTGTGATGCACGGATATGTTGCATGTGTAGTAATGGCCTTTTCACTTTGTCATCCTCACAGGTTGATGCCCACCAGAAGCAGGAAATCTGGCTGACCATCGCCCGGGCAGTAAGATCTGTGGGGGTCTACAAGCGCCGGATCCGCAACTGCCAGAAGAGGTGGCAGGACCTTCGGGGCTGGACCCGGAGGATCGCAAGGGTCCAGCTGAAGCTGTCGCCTCCTCGCAGGAGGGGCGGACACCGGACCCTGACCCCCCACATGCTCAGGATCCTGGCGGTGGTCTTCCCTGACCTGGATGGGCAGCTGAAGGCCAGACAGCAGCAAGGAGGGGGTGAGTCCATGACTGCACTGTGAACTTTGTCTGACATGCTATGTGCCCTCCTCTGGCCTGGTTAAACTTCCACAGTACATCAGTCTTGTAGTCCAGGACCCATGTCCCTCAATTGTGACATGCCCACTCCTCATCTGATACCCAGGTGTGGCCCTTACAGTCATGAAATTGTGTCACTTGGGTACTGTGTCCTTGCATTTTGCTTAGCTCAAGGTGGGGGACAGCATTTGTTCCCGTAACTTTGTGGTGGGCTTCATGGGTGGGTCAATTGCTTTCACAATGCCTGAGTTCTGACATGTAATCTGCGTGTAACTTTGATATGTGGTCCAATTGCTGATCTGACTCACCACATGTGCCTGGGGTATTTGGCACACACCCATGCTGCGGGTGGGAACAATGTTTGGGCCTCAGGAGTATGTATATCAAGTGTGTCACACATACTTAGCCACCTGCCTACTGTCCAGGGCTCATCCCTCTTTCACGTGGAGCAGGACAGTCATGCCTACTCCAGGCCATACAATACACTCTGTACTCCCACTCCCGTGTATCAGCTGACACGTTGTGCTCAGTGAAATGTTCCCTCAGGTGTCTGCCTCTGTGTCATTGTGCTGTGGCTCCGTTGTCAAGACTACTGGGGTGTTTATCGGTCAGGGCTCAGCATGCCACCTGAGATGTGACCATAGGAGACGATACTTGTGTGACATTTAGGTGTTTGATCACTTGACTGTGCAGCCTGGGGTATGCGACTGTGAAGTTCAGGCAGCTGTTTCTCATTCACAGCAGACTGTGAGGTGCTCAGGTTCAGAGGGTTGTGTTTCATGTCTCCCATATGTCCAATTGGTATGACGTGGACAAATAAGAGTTCAGATGATGTGGTTTGTGGGGGATGGACATGTGCACTTGTCAGCTACAGAACTTGCATTCCCCATGACCTAGGATTGTGACACAGTGCAGACTGTTGTTGGCTGGCTGCCCTGCCCATGTGACTCGAGACAGTGATGTATGACTTTGCAGGCATGCCTGTGCCATGGCATTAAACTCCCTCAGAGTGATCCTGCAGGTGAGTGACATGTGCTACATGCACCCCATTGTGGCATTGACTATCAGGACATGGGTGCATCATGGTGTCTGGTGCTGGTATGCATCACATGCATTTCAAATTAGACTCTGGCCATCCCTTTATCCGGACACCTGTACTGACTCAGTGGCAAGAGATGTGATGTGTGCATGTTCACATACTTCACCGTGTTCTCTGCAATGCCCAACTACTGTGTAGGTGGTGCATGTGTCCACACTGGGGTATTACCATCCGACAGGCACCAGACAGATGGGTGCAAGGCCAGGAGGGATGTGAGTGCCATGGTTGACCATCAGACTGACAATTGGCTTCTCCTAATCTGTTTGAGCACTTTTGGCAATGTTCAACTAAGGATGCCAGGGCTTGCTCTGTAATGTGCTGTACTTACTGTGGTGTGTGCGGTCAGTGCAGGTGACTGATGTTTGTCTGTTTCCCTAATTGTTTGCAGATACATCCGCGGCCACAGGAGGGGACAGCTCCACGGACCAGGAGGAGCTGCAGAGCCAGACTGGGTCAGCAGCCGATGAGTGGTCGGAGGGACCCAGTGGCACGGAGGGCGAGGGGAGCCACACCGAGGAGTCCACAGCACCATCCACTTCAGCTGAGGACCACAGCAGCTCAGAGGATGACTCCCTTATGGAGGCAGGTGTCAGCAGCCACCACACCCCAGCTAGTATTGCTGTCCCCGCCACCACCACCACCACCACCACCACCACCGCCCTCCCATCGGCTCCCATTCCAGAGGTCCGTGGAGGCTCCCGTGTTCGGGAGCGTGTCTCCTTCGTGCCAGGCACCGCACCCCCTGCCCCTGTGTCCCCTGCTGCCCTGAGTGAGGAGTCTGTGTACTTACTTCGCCAGCTCCATGTAGGGCAGACAGCAATGCTGAGTGTCCTCCATGCACACACCACTCTGTTGACACAGCTGGTGTCGTTCATGGAGGGCATCTCATCGGGCATGTCTGCCCTACAGAGGAGCAATAAGTCCATGGACTCCTCCCTGACGGCAGCAGTGTCCCTCCTCCAACAGTCCCTCACCCCTCCTACCTCTGCCCCATCCACACTTCCTGGCACCCTACCTGTCCCAAGCACATGCACACCTGCACAATCACCCAAACACACAGACACGAGCAGCACAGGAACACCCAAAACAAAGACAAAACGTGCACGCAAGCATCCTCAGGGGACTGATACCACAGTTGGCAGGGTATGCCCAGACGTGGGTC
Organism: Calotriton arnoldi; assembly: GCA_963921515.1. NCBI lineage: Eukaryota > Metazoa > Chordata > Amphibia > Caudata > Salamandridae > Calotriton > Calotriton arnoldi. Next base: position 1,449,414 of record CAWUFW010004253.1, read on the forward strand.
CCTTGCTCACTTTGCCACTGGATTCAAGATAGCCTGGCTGATGACGGCTGTAAGCCAGAAACCGGTCCCAGGATGCTTGTTTCCGGTCCAGGGAAGACATGGCTTGGCAGTTCGGGCTGGACTGTTACCATGAGGCACAGGGTCAGACTGATTTGCATATGGCCATGTCTGAACTGGGGTGGCGGAGTGAGCTAAAGAATGATGATGGATTAAACCCAGATCAGTTGACTGGGGGTGAGTGCTTGCAATGTTCAACACTCCGTCCATCATCCCCTTTGGTTTTGCTATGTTCGCCCTAAGTTGGCAGGGTATGCCCAGACGTGGGTCCCTTGCTCACTTTGCCACTGTATTCAAGATAGCCTGGCTGATGACGGCTGTAAGCCAGAAACCGTTCCCAGGATGCTTGTTTCCGGTCCAGGGAAGACATGGCTTGGCAGTTCGGGCTGGACTGTTCCCATGAGGCACAGGGTCAGACAGATTTGCATATGGCCATGTCTGAACTGGGGTGGCGGAGTGAGCTAAAGAATGATGATGGATTAAACCCAGATCAGTTGACTGGGGGTGAGTGCTTGCAATGTTCAACACTCCGTCCATCATCCCCTTTGCTTTTGCTATGTTCGCCCTAAGTTGGCAGGGTATGCCCAGACGTGGGTCCCTTGCTCACTTTGCCACTGGATTCAAGATAGCCTGGCTGATGACGGCTGTAAGCCAGAAACCGGTCCCAGGATGCTTGTTTCCGGTCCAGGGAAGACATGGCTTGGCAGTTCGGGCTGGACTGTTCCCATGAGGCACAGGGTCAGACTGATTTGCATATGGCCATGTCTGAACTGGCGTGGCGGAGTGAGCTAAAGAATGATGATGGATTAAACCCAGATCAGTTGACTGGGGGTGAGTGCTTGCAATGTTCAACACTCCGTCCATCATCCCCTTTGCTTTTGCTATGTTCGCCCTAAGTTGGCAGGGTATGCCCAGACGTGGGTCCCTTGCTCACTTTGCCACTGGATTCAAGATAGCCTGGCTGATGACGGCTGTAAGCCAGAAACCGGTCCCAGGATGCTTGTTTCCGGTCCAGGGAAGACATGGCTTGGCAGTTCGGGCTGGACTGTTCCCATGAGGCACAGAGTCAGACTGATTTGCATATGGCCATGTCTGAACTGGGGTGGCGGAGTGAGCTAAAGAATGATGATGGATTAAACCCAGATTAGTTGACTGGGGGTGAGTGCTTGCAATGTTCAACACTCCGTCCATCATCCCCTTTGGTTTTGCTATGTTCGCCCTAAGTTGGCAGGGTATGCCCAGACGTGGGTCCCTTGCTCACTTTGCCACTGGATTCAAGATAGCCTGGCTGATGACGGCTGTAAGCCAGAAATAGGTCCCAGGATGCTTGTTTCCGGTCCAGGGAAGACATGGCTTGGCAGTTCGGGCTGGACTGTTCCCATGAGGCACAGGGTCAGACTGATTTGCATATGGCCATGTCTGAACTGGGGTGGCGGAGTGAGCTAAAGAATGATGATGGATTAAACCCAGATCAGTTGACTGGGGGTGAGTGCTTGCAATGTTCAACACTCCGTCCATCATCCCCTTTGGTTTTGACTGATACCACACCCACAGGGGATGGGGAACAGACACACACACAGGCATCCACAGTCACTCCGCAGTCCTCCGATACCTCTCCCTCCAAGGCCCCTTCCCTTGCCTCACCTGCAACCCCACCTACAAAGCAGCTCTTCCTCTGTGACCTCGGCCTCTTCCCCTCCGATACAGCTGATCCAGCATACAGGGGGAAGAAGAAGTCCACCCACACCGAGGGGAGTGCCCCTCGCCCCCGGACACCCTCCCCCAGGCACAGACAAACAGAGGCCCCCACCCGCAAGTCCCCCCGGACCCGGAAGAGCAAGACCCCGCCACCGCCCTGCAGCTCAACCACAGAGTCTCCTTCCTCCATCCCTCAGGCCCACACTACACAGGTTCCCCCAACACACCCTGCCCCAGGTTCCCCCAACCACAGCTACACCATCCCCAAAATGATCCGGCCTTCTCCCCCTGCCACTTGCTCTTCTGGCCCCACACCCCCGCTGCGCATGTTTGTGCCACTGCTGTGGCGACCGTGTCCTCCCCCTCTGTCCTGCCCACCTTACCTGAACCCCATTCTACTCCCCTTGAGATAGGCACTGCAGTGGAGTCCACTACCACCCCGTCTGACTTGGGCACTGCAGTGGGGAACCTGTCCACTCCATCTGCCCAGCCCACTGCAGTCGTGCCGGCACCCACACCATCTGACTCATGCCCCCCAGTTGTGCCAGCACACACCATGTCAGACACCTCCACTGCAGTTGTCAGTGACTCTCCAGCACCCACCACCTCTTCCCTGCCTCCTTCTGGTGAGCCCTGATCCTGTCCCTCCGGTGCCTGGCCTGCCCCCCGTATGCCCCTCCGAGGGGAATGTCCCTGGTCCGTAGCAGTGCAGGCAAGCAAAGGGTGACATCTGCCACTGTCACCCTGTTCGGACTTTATTAATGGACTGGCCATTGGCCTTTGTGTTTTTTCTGGACTTCCAAGTTTACACCCACATATGCTGAATAAAGCTACTTTCTGTTCTCTAGTGATTTTGCTTCCGATGTACATGATGTTGATGATGCTAACCATGCCCTTGCTGCAGTGATGGTGATTTTTGATTCCAGGAAAATGAAGTGTTACTGTGCAGGACCCCATGTGGTCCAGGGGGAATGTGTCCTATCCTGGTGTGTATCCATGTCATCCTTTGCAGCAATATGAGGGTGTCATGTTTTCAATATTTGGCAATGGGATTTCTTACTTTTATTTGCAATATCACATCTGTGGCTTACACCCCTGCACATCTGTTGTGCTTGCCATTGTTCACTTTGTCTATTTCCCTGACCGTGTGACCATCTCCACTGGACATGCAAGTTTGGGCATCAATGGGGAAGGACTCATCTGTGTTATCAGTGCAACTTGCTATACATGTGTGTTGGATCTGTGCAGATGATTTCGGTGACACTCCCATGACCAGGCTGATGTGACGGGAGCCTTCATTTTGTGCTAATTGTTGACTGAGTGACCAAGTGTTCTGCTGACATGATAGAGCCCTGCAGAGACAACGTATGGCACAGCTTTCCTTACACTGGAGTGGAGTCCCGTCATGGCAGTGTGTAATTCCGTGACATTGCCTGAGCCCAAGGTGTGTGTTGTGTGAGCATGTCTGTGTGTGTTCACTTCCATTTTGCTACACAGGCTGGGATCCCTAGTGATGTTCCTGTTTGTGATGCTTGCTGAGTTGACCTATGTTCCCCCCAAATCTTCGCCCGGGGTTCTCTGGGATGTGGGTGCATGGCACATTACTGGTCATCAGGGTGTCATCCATAGGTGTGTTTGCTGTCAGGGCTGAGTTTGTGGGCAAACGAAGATGAGACACAGTCAGGATTCCCGTTGGCACTTGTTGGTTACACAAGTCATGTAATTTCCAGTTTGTGGTAGCTTTCAGTGATTGTGACATGTTGTGTGTGTGACTGCTGCTACTCCTCAGGGTCAGAGCTGCAATGTTGGAAGTTGTCTATGTGTGTTCTTTGTGGGTGACCTTGGCTTCTTCATTGGTGTGTGACTGTGGCCGGGATCCCATTGATTGGGGTGGATTTGACGTCATGCCCATGTACGGCGTACTGTGCAGTGTGTCAGACATTCCCGAGTCTTGTTGACTGGCCATGTGTGATGGGTTTCTGCACCTTAGTTCCCACCACCACCCCTGGGATTGTCATGGGTGCATGTGCAATGTCACCAGTCCATGTGAGCTTCACTGTTGCACATTGGTGGAGATCAAGGTGTGTGGTGTTGAGTGTGTGCAAATGAGAGTTGTTGCACGGCTAGACCCCTACCTCCATATTGGCCTTAGCTGACAGGCCCTGCTGATTGATTTGTGCTTGTGTAGGCGTGATGGTAGTTTGTTGCTCAGGACACATGACTGTGGTTTACAGTGTGAACGACATCTAGCTTTGTCATCACAGTGGGATTATCATGCAGGCCAGTGTCACCACAATGTGGGGTCCCTGGGGGTAGTGCTGTGGTGGGTCTGTCTCTTGCTGTGTTAGTTGCTGTTCCTACAAGCTTGTGTGACATGTGTAATTTGGGCTCCCTCTCATCTAACAATGCCTGATTGCCCACATAGGGGAATCAGATCCATGAGTTACTTTTGTGTGGCACTGTATACACATCTGTGTAATTGGGATTCAGGCCTCCTCATGTGTTGTGTGGTTGCCTGGGGACACTGGCACACACCCCCATCACCTGTTGTGTTTGATATGCAGTGTGAGGCTGCCTGTTTGTGTTTGTGCATCTGCACCACTGCATTGGCATCTCTTTAGTGTGCCATTGGCTGTATGTTGTTTGGTGGGTTTCCCCTGCTGTCCCTGTGACTCCTAGGTCATCAGTCAGCACAATGATCATGGTTTGTATGTCCCATTGCTGCCATGGTATGGTATTTGATCACCTCACATCTACAGTCTCCACAGGATATCTACATTTGTGTGTCCATTGGTGCAGATATGTGGGTCTGCATTATGATGGTCACTTCTGTCATTGTGTAATTGATGAATGTTGACAATGTCAGCCCCCATGGGTGATGTTTGTCTGCACATGGCCAAAGGTATGTCTTATTTGCACTGCACTGTTTGCGTCACCCAATCTATGTTGCTATGGGTCAGACTGATTTGCATATGGCCATGTCTGAACTGGGGTGGTGGAGTGAGCTAAAGAATGATGATGGATTAAACCCAGATTAGTTGACTGGGGGTGAGTGTTTGATTTAGCTCAAGCGCTCCATCCATCATCCCCTTTGGTATCGCTTTGTTCGCCCTAAGTTGGCCGGGTATGCCCAGACGTGGGTCCCTTGCTCACTTTGCCCCTGGATTCAAGCTAGCCTGGCTGATGACGGCTGAATAGCCAGAAACCGGTCCCAGAATGCTTGTTTCCGGTCCAGGGAAGACATGGTTTGGCACTTCGGGCTGGACTGTTCCCATGAGGCACAGGGTCAGGCTGATTTGCATATGGCCATGTCTGAACTGGGGTGGTGGAGTGAGCTAAAGAATGATGATGGATTAAACCCAGATCAGTTGACTGGGGGTGAGTGTTTGATTAGCTCAAGCGCTCCGTCCATCATCCCCTTTGGTATCGCTTTGTTCGCCCTAAGTTGGCAGGGTATGCCCAGACGTGGGTCCCTTGCTCACTTTGCCACTGGATTCAAGCTAGCCTGGCTGATGACGGCTGAATAGCCAGAAACCGGTCCCAGGATGCTTGTTTCCGGTCCAGGGAAGACATGGCTTGGCAGTTCGGGCTGGACTGTTCCCATGAGGCACAGGTTCAGACTGGTTTGCATATGGCCATGTCTGAACTGGGGTGGTGGAGTGAGCTAAAGAATGATGATGGATTAAACCCAGATCAGTTGACTGGGGGTGAGTGTTTGATTAGCTCAAGCTCTCCGTCCATCATCCCCTTTGGTATCGCTTTGTTCGCCCTAAGTTGGCAGGGTATGCCCAGACGTGGGTCCCTTGCTCACTTTGCCACTGGATTCAAGCTAGCCTGGCTGATGACGGCTGAATAGCCAGAAACCGGTCCCAGGATGCTTGTTTCCGGTCCAGGGAAGGCATGGCTTGGCAGTTCGGGCTGGACTGTTCCCATGAGGCACAGGGTCAGACTGATTTGCATATGGCCATGTCTGAACTGGGGTGGTGGAGTGAGCTAAAGAATGATGATGGATTAAACCCAGATCAGTTGACTGGGGGTGAGTGTTTGATTAGCTCAAGCGCTCCGTCCATCATCCCCTTTGGTATTGCTATGGGACAAAAGCACTACTTTGCCACTGATGTGTTTGTTGTTCTGTGACCAGGAATCATCCATGCTGTTTGGCATTTGCAGCTTTTTCCATGTCAACACTTACATTTTGGTCACTGTGATGATGGGGGTTTGGACCCCATTGCCACAATGTTCAAAATGTGCTCCAGCTATGGACCCCACACTTACCTTTTGGTCACTGTGATGATGGGGGGTTAGACCCCATTGCCACAATGTTCAAAATGTGCTTCAGCTATGGACCCGACAATTACCTTTTGGTCACTGTGATGATGGGGGGTTAGACCCCATTGCCACAGTGGTCATGGTCTGCTTGCATTGTGGAGGCCACACACATTTATGTGTGACACATGTGATAGGGGTCACATTGTATGTTCAATGTCATGTTCAGTGTTGTGGCATTTGACACAGTCTACACACGCTTGTCATGGTGTTGGGGGGGATGTGTTTTTCTGACATTCCTTATGTTGGAGTATGCTGGTTGTGTCATGCATTACCCGTCCTATGAGTAGGGGTGGTGTTGGTGGTAGGCATCCATCCCCTATGAGTGGGGATGGTAGTAGTGGTAGGCATCCAGCCCCCATGAGTAGGGGTGGTGGTAGTGGTAGGCATCCAGCCCCCATGAGTGGGGTGGTGGTAGTGGTAGGCATCCAGCCCCCATGAGTAGGGGTGGTGTTGGTGGTAGGCATCCATCCCCCTATGAGTGGGGATGGTAGTAGTGACAGGCATCCAGCCCCCATGAGTAGGGGTGGTGGTAGTGGTAGGCATCCAGCCCCCCATGAGTAGGGGTGGTGTTGGTGGTAGGGATCCATCCCCCTATGAGTGGGGATGGTAGTAGTGACAGGCATCCAGCCCCCCATGAGTAGGGGTGGTGGTAGTGGTAGGCATCCAGCCCCCCATGAGTAGGGGTGGTGATAGTGGTAGGCATCCAGCCCCCATGAGTAGGGGTGGTGGTAGTGGTAGGCATCCAGCCCCCATGAGTAGGGGTGGTGTTGGTGGTAGGCATCCATCCCCCTATGAGTGGGGATGGTAGTAGTGACAGGCATCCATCCCCCATGAGTAGGGGTGGTGGTAGTGGTAGGCATCCAGCCCCCCATGAGTAGGGGTGGTGGTAGTGGTAGGCATCCAGCCCCCCATGAGTAGGGTGGTGGTAGTGGTAGGCATCCAGCCCCCATGAGTAGGGGTGGTGTTGGTGGTAGGCATCCATCCCCCTATGAGTGGGGATGGTAGTAGTGACAGGCATCCAGCCCCCCATGGGTAGGGGTGGTGGTAGTGGTAGGCATCCAGCCCCCCATGGGTGAGGTGGTGGTAGTGGTATGCATCCAGCCCCCATGAGTAGGGGTGGTGGTAGTGGTAGGCATCCAGCCCCCCATGAGTAGGGGTGGTGGTAGTAGTAGGCATCCAGCCCCCCATGAGTAGGGGTGGTGTTGGTGGTAGGCATCCAGCCCCCATGAGTAGGGGTGGTGTTGGTGGTAGGCATCCAGACCCCCATGGTTAGGGGTGGTGGTAGTGGTAGGCATCCAGCCCCCCATGAGTAGGGGTGGTGTTGGTGGTAGGCATCCAGCCCCCCATGAGTAGGGGTGGTGTTGGTGGTAGGCATCCAGCCCCCCATGGGTAGGGATGGTGGTAGTGGTAGGCATCCAGCCCCCCATGAGTAGGGGTGGTGTTGGTGGTAGGCATCCAGCCCCCCATGAGTAGAGGTGGTGTTGGTGGTAGGCATCCATCCCCCTATGAGTGGGGATGGTAGTAGTGACAGGCATCCAGCCCCCCTGAGTAGGGGTGGTGTTAGTGGTTGGCACCCAGGCCCCTATGGGTGTATATGGCATTGGTGATAGCCATCCCGCCCCTATGGTTCTGCTGTTGCTAGTGTACGTCATTTCTGCATCCCTATGTGTGTGTGACATATGTCGGGTACGTGTCGTTTGTTTGTGTAGTGGGTGTTTGACTTACCGTCTGCGCCGTACGCGTCCGTAACGGTCCCGGTAATAGATGTAGAGTATTGGTAGGCCCTGCGCAATGGGATTCATGGTTGGTTCGTCTCGTTCGGGTTTCTCGTTGCTTCGACTCGTACTCGTCGCTGGCTTGTTCGTCTCCTAGCCGTGGATCGTCTTGTGGCGCGAATCGGAGCTTATGTGCGGCTCTTCCGGATGCTCTGACGTGCCGGACGTAGCGACGGGTTCGGCGCGTACGGAAGGCGCATCGTTCTAGTCTGGCCGGAAGGTGCTGTATATTTGCTTCCGTGCGACTCGATTCGGAGTTTACGGATCCGGCTCGGGCGGGGAACAGGAGCTGGAATGGGTAAGTACGGCTGGGTCGGGATCTGGGCAGTTATGCGCATCGTACTTGCTCGTTCGAACGAATGTTCGAATCGGTCGGGAAACACGCGTTCGGCTTGGTTTTGTTCCGGACGAATAGTGTTAGGTGCGCTTCCGGCCAAGATCGGAATCGACCCCTATATCTTTACATACCCATGTAAGAAACTGTACATTGGTAGCACCATACCCATTAAAGACAAGCATTGGCAATGCCAATAGGTTTGGCTTTAAAGGAATGTTTTATGGTAATGTGAAGCATTACAAGTAAACAGCATTGGAATGGATATGTATTTGTGTGGAAGCAAAGGAATGTAGAATAAAATTGATGTAGGTTAAAAGTAGCACTGTCAAGCCAGGTGTTAGAAATGGGGTCTCAAGTTGGCAGTGGTTTGCACCCCGTCCAAGTAGGGGCCCTCACTCTAGTTAGGGTAGGTAAGTTACACACCTACGATAACTCCTGATCACCCCATTGGCAGCTTGGCACAGAGAAATCAGGTTTATTCAGAGGCAATGTGTAAAGTATTTTTACACAAACACAGTAACACAGTGAAAACACTACAAAAGGACTCCACACCAGTTTAGAAAAATAGGCAATATTTAACAAATAATAGAAGACCAAAATGACAAAAATCCAACATACACAAGTCAAGATATGAATTTTCAAAGGTTAAATAAAGTTCAGTTTTTAAATATTAATTGCTGCGCTTTATCAGGACAAAGTACCTTAGACGCATCAAAAATCAAAGACTATGCGAGACGCAGAGGGATGAGGTGCCGAAAAAGCAGGCGGTGCGTCGCTTCCTTACTGCTACAGAGGAGGTGATGTATTGGTTCCTTACTGCTAGGCAGGGGAGATGATGCGTCAGTTCCTTATTGTCGCAGGGGAGGTGATGCATCATTTTTGGACACGCGGCCTCGGTTCCTTACTGCGGTGCAGTGTCGATGAAGAAATCAGCACCCAGGGACGATGCATCAAAAGTCAAGTTGTGCTGCGTTGATTCCACAGTGATGAAGCAGGCACTGCGTCAGTCAGAGCGGTGCATCACGAACTTCGGTGATGCGGGCTAAAAGCTCACATTCTTCTGGCTCGCTGCGATGGAACGCTAGGGTCTGTGTTGTAAGCCGCGATTATTGCATCAAGCCGGGACCACACTCTGGTGCCGGCAGTGGTGATGCACCAGTTTTTTGCATCTGGTTTTGCAGCGATGCGCTGGTTCAGAATGATGCTGGGAGTCGATGCATGGATTTTCCTCCTTGTTGCGCCAGAACTCACTTCCAAGGGCCCAGGAACTGGATTTGGCACCACTTGGCAAAACAGGACTCCCATAAAGAGAACCCAGGTGCTGGTAGGTGAAGTCTTTGATTGCCCTGAGACTTCTTAATAGGAGGCAAGCTCAACTTAAGCCCTTGGAGAACCTTGGAAGCAGGATGTAGAAAGCAAAGTCCAGTCCTTTCACTCCCAGGACAGAAGCAGTAGCAGGCCAGCACAGCAAAGCAAACAGCAAAGTAGCAGTCTCTCCTTACAGCAATTCAGCTCTTCTTCCTGGCAGGATGTCCTCAACCCAGAAGTGTTCTGAGTATATAGTGACAGAGGTTTAGTACGTATACCCATTTTAGCCTTTGAAGAAGGCAAGCTTCAAAGGAATGTCTTTTTAGTGCACATGACCCTGCCTTTCCCTGCCCTGGCTCCAGACACACTACAGGGGGTGGAGATAGCTTTGTGTTAGGGCAGGCACAGCCCTATTCAGGTGTCAGTGACAACTCCTCGCACCATTCTAGCTCAGGAACGCTCATCAGTCTGGTGATGGCCAATCAGGACATGCAAGGCACACCTTCCTTTGTGTGACTGTCTAGAGTAAATGCACAAACAATACAGCTGCCAGTCTAAACCAGACGTTGATTCAACAAGGAAGCACAGGCCCTACTGCAGGCAAGCGAACTTCAACACTGGCAACCAACAGGAATTACCAGAAGTCCTTCTACGTCTTACTCGGGGAAAGATGGCTTAGTTTGTTAACACCTGGTGCTGATGTGTGCAGCAATCTGAAATAAATGTGGTTGAATCTTGGTACAGTGGACACAGCCTTCAATATGTCCGGGATCGGTGTATGGAATACCAATAAGCTGTGTAAAAGTAACACACATTTGTAGAAATGTTTTTTGCAATGGGGAAGAAATAGCTGTGATCCACAGAGCTTGTTACATTAGTTAAGAAAAAGACTGCTTTTAATGCTTCTTAGACTATTTTCCAAACACAATTCTAAAGAATACATCAGTCTCAAGTAAAATGTTATTCAAGCAACAAGCAATACATAGCACTTGAGGCAGGAAGAGCAAAAGAGTACATCTGCAAAATCATGGGCAAGAAAACGTTGACAAAGCCAATTGACCTGACTTTAATGTGTTAACACATACAAAGATAGGCATGCACACAAGCTGTTTGTCTTGGTTGTATTCTGGGCAATCAAGTAGGGAATATTGTTAGACCTTACTATCACAGCCAAAATATTGAAGGCAAAAATATTGAAAGGAAAGTGCATATGAGGAAGTATATATTTACATTGTAGAATCACATCTCTGTACCGTGACCATATATATATATATATATATATATATATCTCACTCGAACGCTTGGTGAAAATCAATAATGACAAAAGAAGCCAACTCCAAATGCAATTCTTTCATTTATTCTTCAGCACGTCAGCCATGACGCATTTCAGCCGACACAGCGGCCTTGATCACACAGTTTTGCATCCTCATGGTCAATGGCCCTTCCATATCATGTGTTAGACTAGCAACGAGTACAGACTCGCATTCTGAAATACTTATTTCATTTCTTTTTCCTTTTCGGTACTCTCGAGTTTAAACATCACTCGAAAACATTAATAATAGACGCGTGGTGTTACGTGACAATCCAGTAAATGCGGTTTGATTTTAACCATTTTCTTGTGGTTAAAGTGTTTTATCACACAGTCCCTTCACAGTTACTGCCAAAAACGGGACAAGTGTCATAATTTATCCAGGGTTGTAAATACCCTATGCGCAGCAGGGCTACATCTTGTAATCAATGCACTACTTTTCAGTTTTAGACAAGTGTCGGAAACCAACATTTCATTAATGACATTGCATTACTGTTAAAAGACATTTGTTTCAGGAGCAAGTGCCTGATGAATCACAAATCTCCTATCACCCTCCCACCATCTCAAAATCCATGGCAAGTGCCTAATGATAATGGTTGCTTAGTTACTACATGATATATGCCAGCTAAACAAGGAGTCATTTTCTCGTTATCTTCCTTAGGGGAGACAGTGCAACTAGTGCACTCTAACGTTGCTATTCAGTTGAAGCCAATTGCCTATTAGGAGCATCAAATTACAGGCATGAGTGGAACTATTCATTGCAATTAAGCCCTTGCGGTGTTTTACTGTCAAGCAACAGGATGTATCTTGTTTCTAGCTCCCGCAGTGCTCTAACTCTATCGCCTCCTGAAGGAAGTGACCCGAAAGGGCCACCCGGGTCATCTACAACCACCTACTCGCCTTCTACCAAAATGAAGAGTCGGTCAGACAGTAGAGAATACAAACAGACATTTATTAGCGATACTCTGCAGAGGAGTCCAATCTGACCTGCACCCAAAGATGTCTGCCGAGGGACTGACCCCCCAACAGTCTGCAACACATAACCATTCCTCCCAAGAACCTCCAACCACGCCCACAGTGGAAAGTTACCGGCTTAGGCCAGACATGAACAAAGGAGGCACAGAAGGATGGGCTACCACCTGCCAGATGGGTACACACTATCACAGTTTCAAGGTTGCAGTGTTGGGTCTCAGCGTCTCCTAACGTGGGAGCAGAGCTACACATACGGATAGGTATGCGAGGGCAGAATGGCCTATTCATTAGTAAGTCGGAAGGCAACCTTGAGCAGGAGAGAAAATAATAACTAAATACAGTATTCTGCTGAAGCAAGCAATACGAATAATGAGGCCTAGTTCAGACACAGCCCAATAGGGATTACGAAACACAAAATGGAGTCGCACTTGCTAACTGAAGCTTGCACATAACAGGGATAACTCAGTGGGTTGCATAACGCAAATACGAATGGTGCCTAATTTAGCCGCACACTGCTAACCTAATGCGAACTGAAACGAGTGCATAAACGGAATGGGGTTTTCAAACCTAACAGACCCTCCTTTTAGCAGTGGAGGCTAAATGCTTTATTGGCTATCCGGTAGGGTCTTTACAATTCTAGGCAGGGGAAAAAAGAAATAGCATAGCCGTTGAAATCGCAGGGGAAAACAAAGCAGTATATATGTATCAAAATCACTTTAGTATTCAAAAATACCCTCATCAATCAGCATTATATCTTGTATATCTTGCATCATCATAGCAGAAACTTTATTATCACGCCCTGGCAAAGTAGGGGTAGGAGTGAGCTTGCTCATGCAATAGGTGCAACACGCTGGAAGGCAATTAATGCATAGACAGCACGTGAAGATGACTCCTGCGATAGCTACTAGGAAAAGAAGTATCTTCCAACCCCAGGATGATATCAGACCCCAGAACCACCCTGTCAAGGACCATGAACCATTGTCCTGATGGATATCAGATGCAAGCCTATGCAACTTCTGTATAGCGGAATATAAGTTAGGGGCATGGTCTGGGATGTAGACACAGCAGTTGCTGCCGATGACATGGCAAGCTCCGCCCCTATCTGCAAGGATGACGTCTAAAACCATCCGATTTTGAAGAGCAACAAGCCTGGTCACCTGGAGCTCAGCAGTAATGTTAGTGAGTGTGCCTGCTGTAGTATTAATGACCCCTTCTACAACCCTGGTGAGGCGACGAATGCTAAGACTGTTATACATAGGTCCCCAAAATGGCATTATACCCTTCATGGCATCCGTGAATTGCTGTAAAGTGGTATCGGTCTGATCAATATCTGCTGTGTCAATAACTCTCCTCGCCCGGGACAAGTATATGCTTCTCCCCTGCAGTCTGTGGTCCTTGTGATAATTGGAAGGCGCAATATAAACAGGAGGTAAAAGAAAAGAGACGTAACACCGGCCAGACCATCCCCTAGGGAGCCACGTATAAGCATGCGCTCCACAGACAAAATATACATTAGGCGGTGTCAGCAAAGGCGGGCTACTAGTAGTGTTTAATCGATATGTGTAATTACAGCTGCTCTGTCCCACCAGAATATTCCCAAAGCCTTGGACACATAAACTAGCTGTAGTATAGATCACAGGTACGGGCATAACTGTATCTCTAGTGATATTTCATGCATGGAAACAGTGAAAGTATTCAGAGACATTGAATCCCTGAAAATCCAACATTTCGTCTTGCAACCATGTGACATTTTTGTGATTGTCATATACATTCATGCAAGCATTGGGATGTAAAGTACCCTCCTTTCCATCTGGTCCCGCAGTGTAACCCTGGTGTACTATTATATATTCCACAACTGTTTCATAGTCAGACTCCGTCATATTCATAGCGTCAGCATGATAATGAATGTACACCATGGAAAGCAACTGGAACCACGCCTCACAGCTACCTAAGTACGACAGGGGTAAGGACACTAGTAGATCATTCTTGTGCATAACAGAGGGGAGTAACCCACACACCCAACAATCCGTTGTATTAGTCGTATTATGAACCTGATGAAGCATCTGTACAAAAGCATTGTCAACATATGTCTGCCTATGTCTTTCCTTATGCGGGTCAATATGACAAACAGGTGCTCGGGTGGGACCGGGGTAGTCCCTATCAGAATGTGAACTGGATGTTGTTCTTCTAAATACCACACCACCCCAAACAGTATTATTGTTACAATAAGAAGAAGAAACCACCACTACTATTTTACTCCTGGTAGACCAACTAGACCAACCAGGACCATTCTGCTGTAGTGGAGGGGCCACTAGGGGCTGCTCCTCCCTCATGACTGCACGGCCAAATGGGTACATAGGAAACACTTGAGGAATTGGAGCCACAAGACACAACCAACCAGAGGGGCACAAGTCACCCAGCGTCCGTTTAGAGCCTCGCTGGTAGGCTCCTATCGTTCATCAACGACTGTGCTATGCAGCACTCCCTCGATGGGGCTGCGCGATCGCAACCCTTGCTGAAAACAAATCCTTCTTATTTCAGGATAGGGCACCCTCCCTCCAGGGCAAGTACCCTCAACGATCCTGTCCAGTGTCCAAGGCAGTGCACCTGTTCAGCTCACTCTACTCTATCGTAGGCACCTTAGACACAGTAGTACCCACACCCTGATCTCAAGTCCTTCCCTAACTGCTAGACTGTCCCTCCGGTGCACTGTCCTTCTTCCGGGGGCGTAAGTTATACCTGGTGACTCCAGGCACTGTTTCGTCAACAAAGAGGGGGTGAAACTCAGGATCAGATGGGGGCTGAGACTCAGATTCTTGTGGATCAGAAACGGGAGAAACTGGGGTGGCCCTTATCTGCGGGGGAGCTGCCTTGAGCAGGGCATACATCACTCTCCTCGTCTGTCTGCGCCCACCTCAGCCTGGCATCAGAGAAAGGAACGAAACGGGGCACCCGTTCCCCTTCCTGATCTGCGATGCCTTCAAGCGCCCACTTGTCGTAGGGCAGTGGGAGAGGGATCTTCTTGCAGTGGGTTGCATGCATCCAGTGCTTCCGGCCATGGAGTTTCACCGCGGTGCGAGTAGCAAGGAGGACCAACAGTGGCCCCTTCCATCGAGGCTCCAGGCAGCTCTTCCTCTGGAAATGTTTTACCAGCATGTGATCCCCGGGCTGCAACTGATGTCCGGGCCCCTCTGGTACTGGTCACAGTGTCTCCTGGATCTGTTGATGAAGAGAACGAAGATCTTTAGTTAACTCGTACAAGTAGTCCACAAGTAGAGGATACTCTATCTCGGAAAAGCGCTTGGGTCTTGGGACGCCCCAGATATTAGCAGGGCGGCCAAAGGCCACTTCATAAGGTGACAACCCTGTCCTAGAGTGTGCAGTTGCCCTGGTAGATAACAAAGCCAAAGGTAATGCATCTGGCCATCACAATCCTGTACTTTCTTGTATTTTTGCTAGCTTCAGTTTGAGAGTACCATTGTACTTCTCAACCAGACCTGCTGACTGTGGATGGTTCGCTGCATGAAATTTCTGCTTAATATGCAAGCCTTCGCACACCAATTCGATGACTTTCGAATTGAAGTGGCTTCCGTTATAACTCCAGATCACACGTGGCAATCCATAGCGTGGGAAGTACTCTTTTAGGAGTGCCTTCGCCGTTGCCACAGCCGTATTCTCCTTCGTGGGGTAAGCCTCAATCCATTTACTGAATGCACAAATCACTACCAGCACATACTTTAGATTGTTAACTCGTTCCATTTAGATGAAATCCATCTGGAGGACCTCGAAAGGGAAAGAAGGCGGTGAAAAATTACCTGAGGGTGTAGGAGTACCTTTTCCAGGATTATGTGTCATGCAAATTATACAATGCTTCACTAAATGAGTGGCTACCTTGGAGATATTGTCATTCTGCCATACTGGGTCCAACACCTTACATATTCCCTTGGCACTAATGTGGGCTGGGCCGTGAGCCATGGTAACCACTGGAAGCACATAAGCGTTGGGTAACATCCATCTCTGTTTCTCCGACTTATCTGTCCAACACCCATCCACATCTAGACGTCCTGTACTCTCCTGCCACAGTGCCAATTCGTCTAATGTTGCCTCACTCTGGATCTCTTTAACATTATCTAACGTGTCTTCAAACATTCCATTGTCTGGGATCCACCTAGCAGGTCCTGCCACAAACATCTTTTTCATCTTCGATCTCGCTGTCTCTTTAGCTGTTTGGTCTGCGAATGTGTTCCCTCTTCCAACATCATCTACTATTGCCTTGTGTGCACTACATTTTATTATCGCTAACTTGCCGGGAAGTATTAGGGCTGACAAAAGTCTATGTATCAGTGGGCCGTTCTGTATTCGCAATCCATGTGAAGTCAAGAACCCTCTCACCGCCCAAAATTATGGGCGACACCAAAGGCATACTGGCTGTCAGTGTAAATATTGACAGTCAGTCCCTCACTCAACTCGCAAGCCCGAAGAAGGGCAACTAACTCTGCAGCCTGAGCTGATTGGTACTGGACACGGGGTGTCTCAACTACTGTGCACAACGTTGTAATTGCATATGCTGCAATGGTGGTGCCATCTGGTAATTTGAAACAAGAGCCATCGACATATAGTTCCCCTTGGGGGTCAGATAGGGGATCATCAGTCAGGTCTACCCATCCTTTCGTCTCCTCTTCCGTTCTATACACACAATCATGTGCATCTGTGTGATTACTCGCCGAAGGGAGGGGTAGTAACATTGCAGGGTTCAGAGTGGCACATCGTTTGATGGTAATGTGCGGAGCAAACAATGTTAGCTCATATCCAGTCAGACGCGCACTGGTAAGGTGCTGTGTCTTTGTCTTGTTCAAGAGCATATCCACAGCATGAGGTACCATTACTGTGAGGTCAGTGTCAAGAACGAGCCCTGCCAATTGCCTGATAGAAACCGCCACCGCCGCGGCAGCTCTTAGGCAGCTCGGGAGCGCTCTGGCGACATTATCTAAGATGGCGGAAAAATAAGTGCAGGGTCTTTGCTTACCACCAAAACCCTGTGTTAAAACGGAGAGCGCGCAACCATCCACCTCATGTACATAACGCACAAAAGGCTTCTGGTAATCAGGAGTACCAAGTACCGGAGCTGAGCAAAGCGCAACCTTTAATTGCTCAAAAGCTTGCTGGCATGCAGATGTCCAAGGCAGGGGTTCATGCACATCTTTGGTAGTCAGGTAGAGGAGGGCTTTCGTTAGTAGGGAATAGTTGGGGATCCTATGCCAACAATACGAGGTAATGCCAATAAATGCACGTACTTCACGCTGGGTCTTGGGAACAGGCATGTTAGTGATAGCAGCTATGCGTTCAGGTGTTAGTCTGCGACCCTCCTTCGACAGTAGGTGACCTAAGTA
This sequence comes from Calotriton arnoldi, assembly GCA_963921515.1. Classification (NCBI taxonomy): domain Eukaryota; kingdom Metazoa; phylum Chordata; class Amphibia; order Caudata; family Salamandridae; genus Calotriton; species Calotriton arnoldi. Next base: position 1,466,589 of record CAWUFW010004253.1, read on the forward strand.
GGTGACCTCCTGTCGACAATATTGCATCTTGGAAAGGGACACCTTATGGCCATGGTGCGCTAAATGCAACAGCAGTTTAACAGTGGCATCTTTACAGCCATCTTCAGTATCAGAGGCCACAAGGAGGTCGTCAACATACTGCAATAGCGTGTTACCAGGAGGAAGTACCAAAGAATCCCATTGAGTTTTTAAAGCTTGACTATATATGCTAGGACTTTCTGTATAGCCTTGAGGAGCACGACAGAATCTAAAGCTCCTGCCGGCTAGGGCAAATCCAAACAGATATCTGCTATCAGTATGGATCGGAATGCTAAAGAAAGCATTCTTTAAATCGATCACAGAAAAGAATTTGGCTGAGGAGGGAATCATTGTCAATATCGTGGTAATGTCTGGGACTACTGGATATTGAGGCACCACTATTTTATTAACCTCTCGGAGGTCAATTACGAAGCGATAGACGTCAGGATGAGCATCAGAAGAGTCCAAGGGTGCCTTCTTGAGAATCGGGAGGATAGGGCTATTACACACATCGCCGCTGTCTCTTCAACCAGACTCAACCAAATCCTGTATTCTTCGCAACAAGGCCTCCTCTCCTGCTTGGGAAATCTTATACTGGGGAACACGTGGCAATACAGCATTATCTTTGATCTGAATAGAGACCGGCGGGATCTGCAATAACCCAACGTCCGTGTCTTCTGTTGCCCACAAAGTACGTGGCACCTCTTCGAACTCAGCAGGGAGGGGTGCATCTTTCGCAAAGCACTGTGTTGCACGGGCCACCTTTGGCCCTATGGTCATATAGACACCATCGGGAGAACAAAAGATAGTTGCATGTAATCTTTTCAACAAATCCAAACCCATCAAATTCTCTCCACAATTTGTCGTTAACAGAAATGGCGAATCTACTGTAAAGGGACCAATAGTCAGAGCAAGGGGCTTGGAAATGGGGCTAACAACCGGCATGCCCAAAAAACCTACCGAAACGTTGTTTTGGCCAGACAGAGCTGCCCCCGGGACCAGTGAATGGGAAACAGAGCTATTCATAGCCCCTGTATCAACTAAAAATTTCTTGCCCGTGCCTTGCAAATCTGCAGTGACATAGGGTCCGCGCTGATCTACTGGTCCCTCACCCTGTCCCTGGCTGTCCTAGCTGTGGGATAACCCCGTCGCTTCGTCCATGTCATAGTCATCCTGATAGTACTGTCTGCCTCTAGGGTCGTCAAAATAATTCTTGTTCTGAGGAGTGTACGAGGAATCCTCTGACTGCACCACCCCTCGGCCTCCTCCTCCTCTACCACGTCCTCTAAAACCCCGACCTCTTGGGGCCTCAATTTTCTGTAACAACTCCGGGCACTCACTTCGCCATTGCCCCTCCTTTTTACAATACGCACATTGGTTGTACCCTACGGGCACACCATGAGTACTGTTCCTGTCTGGCCAGGACCCTCGCTGAGCCGGGCCCGATCCTCTACTTCTGCCATTTCCCCTCGTCACTTGCTGCATCAACACCTTCGTCTTCAACTCCTTGGACTTTTTCTCTATCTTCTCTTTGTCCTCATTCTCTCTATGCTTGTAGTACTGCGCCATACTCAAAATTACTGAAGGGGAGGATGTGGTCCAAGTACTCTCTGAAGCCTGCAACCTAGTCGCAATCTCAAGAAGCAAATTAGTGACAAATCTATTAACGAACAAACGAACACCACCCTCCTGTGACAAATCTGGCCGCTAAAATCCCAAAACACCCCTTCAAACCTAGTAAAGAAATCAGATACACTTTCATCCTTCTTCTGACGACACGCAGTCAACTTGTCCCAGTCCACTCGTCTCGGCGGGATAAGGAAATGCATGTAAGTGATAATACGCCCCGGCAAAGCCAATAGCTCCGCCTTCGGTTTCTCGCCAGGCTTGCGGTCCCTATCCCACGCTCTGATCTCATCCCATGTTCCACCCAATTCCACTACATGATCCTGCGTATGCACCTGTCTCCATATATCCACCGGTACAACAGGCCGAAAAACAACTCTATATCAGCTACAGTCATTACCGTGGAGGAGGCCGCCTCCGTCAATTCCTATAATACGCAGTGGGGTTTTTCCGAGGGTCCGGCAATTGACCCTTTAAGGATAGTACCTCACTCCTCTTCCATGGAGTGCAGACCCACTGTTCCTGAAAATGGGCTGCCACCCGCGGGCGAGTGACAATGTCATGGTCGTCTCGCAACTCCGGTATTTCAGGGTGATAAATGGGATGAACTTCCCTCATGGGAAACTGCGTCACTGTCGCCTGGACCTTCTTAAGCAATCTACCCCGATAACCCACCAATGTCGTCACATTACTGAAAACCTCATTAGGGGCCATATCTGTCGTATATACCCTGTCCCGAATGTCATAAATGATCTGTGGTGCAATACCCTTGAAACACTGTTCCCACAATCCTATCAACGTAGCCGACATATGCTTAAGAGCATGTTGCTGTATAACCGGCTCATAATCTTTCATCACGCTCCACACATCTTCCACACTATAAATCGGATTCTGAGCCCACTGTGCAGCCTGGTCAGCCACCATTCTCTTTTCATCATCACCCACAGCAGAGCGCACCAACACTTTCTCCATGCGGTCACGTGCCGCTGCCCAATTAGCTCCTTGCACTCCACGCACAGACGTCTCGGCATCTTGCAATGCCTGAGGCACCACACTCAAGGGAGAAGGAGCAGACAAGGAAACGGGAACCATCCCAAACAAAGACTGTGTTGTAGGAGTAAGAGAAGGCGTAGCCACAGATACAGAGCTAGGAGACAGAAGAGGAGAGCTAACGGCACCCGCCCCTGTAACTTGCAAAGGTGGGAAAGAAACAGGCGGGGCTGGGGCCGAAGCAGCAGAGCTGGAAACAGAATGACGAGGAATAGCAGAATCAGAGGCCGAATGCTGAGATGTTGGGATCATAGGGTATATCCGATCGGGGGCATAAGGAGGTGAGGGTCGAGAATCCAGTAACTCTTCAACGAACTCGTCACCTTCCTCTCGAGCAACATAACATTTATCACTCTGTAATCGAAACCTCCTATCGGCACATTCTATGCCTTTCTTGATCTTTTCCCTGTCATAGGCCATTGCTTTCTGCGTTATCGTCTGCGTCTGCCCCCCTCCGAGCTTGCTTCTCTGCCCTCATTTGTCGCTGCTTGGCTTCCTTCTGCCATACCCTCAGAGAATCGAACATCAATTGCCTGCTCCTTTTGGAGAACAATCTGTCCTGCAAGTAATTCAACTTATGCTAATCAAATGTGCCGGTAAGTGGCCACTGTAAGTCAGCATTGTCCCTCGTATATTTATTCCACAACGTGATAAACATAATAGGGCCAATGCCGTGCTTGACAAAATACATCAAAATTTGGGGTACCCTCCGGAGGCGCAGGCTGCCTCTCTTCCAATCGAGCCTCGGTGGAACAACAGCGACATCCAAAACACCCTAACTTACTTAAACAAGGCATCTTAATATAAGACACATGCACTGTCCCCAATGGACAAATACAACATCAACCAACAAAACGGTCCACCAACCAAATAGAAACCAGTCCAGACACCGCACTCCAAAGTCCGCAGACTGCACCAAGACACGACAGTCCAAAGACTGTTTCAAGACTAGAAGACAGGCTTCAGCCCCAGACCTTTTCAAGAATAGACCGAATTTCCAGTTGGCCTGGCAGATTGCTTGCAAACAGTCCCAGACCTTTTCACGAATAGGCCGAATATCCAATTGGCCCGGCAGACTGCTCACAAACACTCTGTGTCTTTAAGGGTCCGCAAACCCACCAAGATCAAGACGAGACAGTCCGGAGGAGTGGAAAGTTACCGGATTAGGCCAGACATGAACAAAGGAGGCACAGAAGGATGGGCTACCACCTGTCAGATGGGTACACACTATCACAGTTTCAAGGTTGCAGTGTTGGGTCTCAGCATCTCCTAACGTGGGAGCAGAGCTACACATACGGATAGGTATGCGAGGGCAGAATGGCCTATTCATTAGTAAGTCGGAAGGCAACCTTGAGCAGGAGAGAAAATAATAACTAAATACAGTATTCTGCTGAAGCAAGCAATACGAATAATGAGGCCTAGTTCAGACACAGCCCAATAGGGATTACGAAACACAAAATGGAGTCGCACTTGCTAACTGAAGCTTGCACATAACAGGGATAACTCAGTGGGTTGCATAACGCAAATACGAATGGTGCCTAATTTAGCCGCACACTGCTAACCTAATGCGAACTGAAACGAGTGCATAAACGGAATGGGGTTTTCAAACCTAACTTTTGTTCATTGGAACTGCATCTATCACAAAGTAGGTGACTTGTGTGGGGTCTTTGGAGTGTGTAGTTTCACAATGACGGGCTATGGGATATGACCTATCAGCATTAGTAATAGCTCACATGTGCTGTAAGATTCTCTTGTGCACTTGCAGCGTAGTGCTGCCCACGTACTGAAGATTGCATGTGCAGGCAAGAACATACACTGCAAATTATGTCTTGCAGTTGTAAGTACCTCTGATCTTGGTCTCCCTGCCACTGAAGGGGGTGGAGTATGCTGTGGTGTTTTTTGCCTATACTACAGGCTCTGCATTTGCTGCATCTCTTGAACCCAGGGGCAGGTCCTTGTCACTCTCTGGCCTTGCCTTGACAACGGCATCTCTTAGCGAAGGTGCTCTGCGATATGTGAGTGGCGGATAGGTAGGGAGCAACTTTCTAATCACTGGGTCTGTCTTAAGGATATGCCAGTTTTTATTGAGCAGATCTCTAAACTCTTCGTTTTGGTGATTGTACTTTGTGAGGAAACGCATCTGAGGTTCGATTTTCTCTTTCTTGGGAATCTTTTTGAGAAATAAGAGCTCCTTGCGTTTCTTTCTATTCGCCGCAAGTCTTGCTGCCTCAATAGTTGCTCCGCTATAGCCTCTCTCACGAAATCTTTGGCTCATTTCAATCTGACATTTGAACAGCTCTTTAGGTGTGCTACAGTTTCTCTTTGCTCATAGCATCTCTCCATAGGGGATACTCTGTTTGGTGTGGGTTGGGTGAAAGCTTGAAGCATGCAGCGTAGTGTTGCCTGCTGTTGACTTCCTGAATAATCTGGTTTCAAGTTTCCCTGACTCTACGTACACCTCTACATCTAGAAATGTCACCTGTTGTGTACTTATTGTGTGCGTGAACTTCAGATTTGTGTCATTGCAATTCAAACAATTTACAAAGTGTTCTGCGGATTCAGTTGTTCCCTTCCAGATTACGAATAAATCGTCAATAAATCTAGCCCACATTATGATGTTATTTTCCCAGTTGAGTGCAAGTTCTCTGCGGAGCATCTGCTCCTCCCACCAGCCTACATGCAAGCATGCATCGCTGGGGGCGAAACAGGTGCCCATCGCAGTCCCCCGCTTTTGCTGGTACAGGGTCCCGTCAAACAAGAAGAAATTGTCCTCTAAGCATCTTCTTGCCATGCTCATCAGCATCTGAGTGTGTCTCCACAAGCTGACTGGTCTGTCACTTAAGAAAATATCCATTGCTCTCAGCCCATCATTATGGGCGATGCTTGTGTACAGGGTTGCTATGTCAAGTGCAATTAAAACATAGTCTTGCTCCATGGGTATGTCATATATCATTTTTAGGAAGTCACTGCTGTCTCTTACATATGATGGCAGCTTTTCTACATAGGGTTTCAAAAAGAAATCAATATATTTGGAACAGTTCTCCATCATACGTCCGTTGGCCGAAATGATTGGACGACCAGGGGGGAAAGTGATGTTTTTGTGTACCTTCGGGATTAGATATAACACCGGGGTCCTTGGGGTGTCATTTCTCAGAAATTTGTATTCGTCATGGGAAAGTAGGTTATCTTGAAACCAATGTTCCAAATCCATGATAAAGTCTGTTTGTGCTTTAGTCACTACTTCTGGCTTGCATATTTTGTAACAATCCCTTTGATTACATTGATTGCGGGCCTCTTGCAAGTACATTTTCATAGGCCAGAGAACCACATTGCCACCCTTATCAGAATTCCGAACCACAACCTGCTTATGTTTCCTGAGTTTTGCCACCAATTCATGGTACTTCCATTCCTTAGCGGTGCGCTTCATGTGCTTTGCATTAATTTCCTTATTGATCGTTTTAAGACCGTCAATGATTAACTCATGAAAAGTATCAATATTATCTTTCGTTGTGGTCGGAGTTGCTCTTGAGCGTAGCCTGAACGGCATGATTATAGTGTCCCCACTTTGCAAATTTTGCTCTGATATGATGTCTTGTATAGTTATTGTGACAGCTAGGGCTGAGTTTTCCCATTCCAATTCCATCATGGTTCAGAGGACTGAAAGGTCTGCAATGGTGGTACTGGTCATGGTGGCTGGTGGTTGGTTCAACTGTCCATTGACATTCATTTCTCTGTTATTGGATATATGAATTTTTTGTAGTTTTAATTTCCTTATGTACTTGAATGTATCAGTCCTTGCCTGGGGGTAGTCCATGGTGTTTCCAGGGCAAAATGAGAGTCCCAACAGTAAAATCTCTTTATCTGCTTTAGATAATGTCAAGTCCATAAGATTAATAATAGATTTTTCCAGTTCTTCTCTGTTCTCAATCACTTGCATTTCCATGTTCGTTTTGTATTTGTGTTTTTGATTTGTTTTCCTGTCTCTTTTTCGCTGTTTCCTTCGGCGTTGCCTCCTCCGGTGGGCTTTTGAGCACTTGGGTTCCGAGGTCTGAGGGTTGCTCTGCGTTCTAACCGTAAAAATCCAGCTCATCCGAGATAGTTATTTTCCTTTGCGCCGCGATTCCATTACCTTGACCTTGACCTCCACTTAGATCTTCATTGCTTGTTCCAACTTCTGAACTTAATTATATCTATATATATCTTGTCATGGTACATAGATGTGTAGCTAAGGAAAGACAATCTATACAAACTTACCTGTTGATATTTTTGTCTTCAATATATGGCAACGATAGTAAGATACAACGATAATCTCCGCTTGATTTTCAGGACCCACTCTGTTTGTTTGTATATTTGTATATTTTAGCAAATTGAAGTAAGGCCTTTTTTCTTTGACAAAAGTTGTTTTTATTTTGCTGATGCTAACATTTGTGCACTTGCGGACTTTGTAATTCCCATCTACAGAAATATTTCTGAGACGGTTACTGCCGACACAGTCTCAGCCAGACCCTCCTTCTTCATTTGCATCTCTAAGGAGCACACCACCCTCCTGCTACTCTCTGCCTCTCTAGCTAGTATTTTGTCTTTAATGAACTGAATAATCAAGAATGCTTTGCCATTCACTTTGAGCATGGGGCTTTCAACTTCATTTTGGTAATTAACATCTGAGTTTTTCTGTATGTTTCCTCTGTTTTTCATCTCTCTTGATATATCACCCACAAGTAATCTGCTATGTATTTTGATATGCTCTTGATGTTTCCTCTGCCATGCGTATTTCATCTGCTTGTTGGAAACGACCATCTTTTGAGTGGTATTCCCCAAGACTTTGTCTTCTTTTGCTGAACTATTTTTTTGGGCCATATGATTCTGCACACTTTACTCCTGCAAACTAATGGTAAAGTGGTTGTGCTCTCCCTTTTAAACTTGGTAAAATGAGTATGTACCAAATTGGCTTGTTTCATGTTTCAGTAAGTTAGGGGGACATTACGATGACGAACGGATTTCAGTATCGTATTTGGGACCGCCCGCCTACAAGGCGGCGGTCCCACAGGGCAAATTATAATGCAACCGCCACCATGGCGGTCGCATTGCCCATGTTTTGTATTGCGGAGGATGCTGTGCTCTGCAGCACCCGCCGCAAGACAAAACAGACACCCCACACATGGTGCAGGGATATGTAGGGGGGCCCCCCGGTGCCTATGTCCCTGATCCATGGGGTTAGGGAGGCCCGCTACGGGCCCCCAAATCTGTTTTCGCCTGCCATTTTGCAGCAGGTTGACCACCACAGAACGACCGTTAAAAAGGGATATTGTAATCCATATGGCGGTGCCTGACAGGCACCGCCGCCATTCTGGGACTACAGGGAGGTCCGACAGGCGGTCAGATACAGACCGCCTGTCGGGACAATGGCGGTCAGAGTTTCTGACCGCCACTCGTCCAGAAGCCATTATAATATGGCGGACGGAGATCCCTGTTCCGATGGCGGGTAGACCGCCACCGATGGCCTGTCTGCCAGCCAGATCTTTGTATAGATATTTACCCTCAACCATTGTCATAAATTCAATATCTTCTAGGGTGAAAGTTGAGTTGAAGTCCATTATATAAGTGGATCTTTGAGGAATAAAGAGGAGTCTGACCCCAGAATTGCCACACAATATTGGGAAATAAATCCTCCTATGCAAGAAACTATTAGTGCCGGCATCCTGGTTGTGATGCCAGGAAATCTGACATCATGTATAGTCCCCATATGAACTTGACACACGAGGTGGCTAGGTACCACATCCAGAGACTTGAATTTTCAACCTTCCTAATGCAGCAAGGTAATGTTAGATGAAAACAACCATGGCTCTTTGGAAAGCCAGGTACAAACACTTATTCATGTACATAATATATATATATTTTTTATAATATTTGTTTTTATTGTTTTATTATTTAAAATCTTACAATAGATTTAAAAAAATGATAATTCATATTATAACACTTACATTGCGAGTAAAACCATATTATTTGGATAAAAATATACTTTTGAAATATTGCAATTCTGAGTGGTGCAAAACTTATTGTACAGATTATCTACCACATTTAAATATATTGCAATTCTAAGTAGTGCAAAACTTATTGTACAGATTAACTATTAAACCTGTCCTATGCATTCTCTTTGTTCAAATCATCAGGGATTAATTTATTTTTTATCATTAATATAAATTTTACAAATGCAGAGTTCAAAACTATGGGGTCAATTCCGATCTCGGCCGGAAGCGCACCTAACACTATTCGCCCGGAAAAAAACCAAGCCGAACGCGTGTTTCCCGACCGATTCGAACATTCGTCCGAACGAACAAGTACGATGTGCATAACTGCCCAGATCCCGACCCAGCCGTACTTACCCATTCCAGCTCCGGTTCCCCGCCCGAGCCGGATCCGTAAACGCAGAATCGAGTCGCACGGAAGCAAATAGACAGCACCTTCCGGCCGGACTAGTACGATGCGCCTTCCGTACGCGCCGAACCCGTCGCTACGTCCGGCACGTCAGAGCATCCGGAAGAGCTGCACATAAGCTGCGATTCGCGCCACAAGACGATCCACGGCTACGAGACAAACAAGCCTGCGACGAGTACGAATCGAAGCAACGAGAAACCTCGAACGAGACGAACCAACCATGAATCCCATCGCGCAGGGACTACCAATACTCTACATCTATTACCGGGACCGGTACGGACGCGTATGCCGCAGACGGTAAGTCAAACACCCACTACACAAACAAACGACACGTACCCGACATATGTCACACACACATAGGGATGCAGAAATGACGTACACTAGCAACAGCAGAACCATAGGGGCGGGATAGCTATCACCAATGCCATACACACCCATAGGGGCCTGGATGCCTCCCACTACCACCACCCCTACTCAGGGGTGCTGGATGCCTGTCACCACTACCATCCCCACACATAGGGGAACTGATGCCTACCACTCCCACCACCCCTACTCAGGGGGGCTGGATGCCTACCACTACCACCACCCCTACTCAGGGGTGCTGGATGCCTACCACTACCACCACCCCTACTCAGGGGGTGCTGGATGCCTCCCACTACCACCACCCCTACTCATGGGTGTCTGGATGCCTACCACTCCCACCACCCCTACTCAGGGGGTGCTGGATGCCTCTCACTACCACAACCCCTACTCATGGGTGTCTGGATGCCTACCACTACCACCACCCCTACTCAGGGGGGCCTGGATGCCTACCACTCCCACCACCCCTACTCAGGGGGGCCTGGATGCCTACCACTACCACCACCCCTACTCAGGGGGTGCTGGATGCCTACCACTACCACCACCCCTACTCAGGGGGTGCTGGATGCCTCCCACTACCACCACCCCTACTCATGGGTGTCTGGATGCCTACCACTCCCACCACCCCTACTCAGGGGGTGCTGGATGCCTCCCACTACCACCACCCCTACTCATGGGTGTCTGGATGCCTACCACTACCACCACCCCTACTCAGGGGGGCCTGGATGCCTACCACTCCCACCACCCCTACTCAGGGGGGCCTGGATGCCTACCACTACCACCACCCCTACTCAGGGGGTGCTGGATGCCTACCACCACCCCACTCAGGGGGTGCTGGATGCCTCCCACTACCACCACCCCTACTCATGGGTGTCTGGATGCCTACCACTCCCACCACCCCTACTCAGGGGGGCCTGGATGCCTACCACGCCCACCACCCCTACTCAGGGGGTGCTGGATGCCTCCCACTACCACCACCCCTACTCATGGGTGTCTGGATGCCTACCACTACCACCACCCCTACTCAGGGGGGCCTGGATGCCTACCACTCCCACCACCCCTACTCAGGGGGGCCTGGATGCCTACCACTACCACCACCCCTACTCAGGGGGTGCTGGATGCCTACCACTACCACCACCCCTACTCAGGGGGGGCTGGATGCCTACCACTCCCACCACGCCTACTCAGGGGGTGCTGGATGCCTACCACTCCCACCACCCCTACTTAGGGGGTGCTGGATGCCTACCACTCCCACCACCCCTACTCAGGGGGTGCTGGATGCCTACCACTACCACCACCCCTACTCAGGGGGGGCTGGATGCCTACCACTCCCACCACCCCTACTCAGGGGGTGCTGGATGCCTCCCACTACCACCACCCCTACTCATGGGTGTCTGGATGCCTACCACTACCACCACCCCTACTCAGGGGGGCCTGGATGCCTACCACTCCCACCACCCCTACTCAGGGGGGCCTGGATGCCTACCACTCCCACCACCCCTACTCAGGGGGTGCTGGATGCCTACCACTACCACCCCTACTCAGGGGGGCCTGGATGCCTACCACTCCCACCACCCCTACTCATGGGTGTCTGGATGCCTACCACTACCACCACCCCTACTCAGGGGGGCCTGGATGCCTACCACTACCACCACCCCTACTCAGGGGGAGCTGGATGCCTACCACTACCACCACCCCTACTCATGGGGAGCTGGATGCCTGTCACTACTACCATCCCCACACATAGGGGAATTGATGCCTACCACTACCACCACCCCTACCCATGGGGTGCTGGATGCCTGTCACCACCACCACCCCTACTCAGGGGGTGCTGGATGCCTACCACTACCCCTACACATAGGACGGGTAATGCATGACCCAACCAGCATACTCCAACATAAGGAATGTCAGAAAAACACATCCCCCCAACACCATGACAAGCGTGTGTAGACTGTGTCAAATGCTTACAACACTGAACATGACATTGAACATACAATGTGACCCCCTATCACATGTGTCACACATAAATGTGTGTGGCCTCCACAATGCAAGCAGACCATGACCACTGTGGCAATGGGGTCTAACCCCCCATCATCACAGTGACCAAAAGGTAAGTGTGGGGTCCATAGCTGAAGCACATTTTGAACATTGTGACAATGGGGTCTAACCCCCCATCATCACAGTGACCAAAAGGTAAGTGAGGGGTCCATAGCTGAAGCACATTTTGAACATTGTGACAATGGGGTCTAACCCCCCATCATCACAGTGACCAAAAGGTAAGTGTGGGGTCCATAGCTGAAACACATTTTGAACATTGTGACAATGGGGTCTAAACCCCCATCATCACAGTGACCAAAAGGTAAGTGTGGGGTCCATAGCTGGGGCACATTTTGAACATTGTGGCAATGGGGTCTAAACCCCCATCATCACAGTGACCAAAAGGTAAGTGTGGGGTCCATAGCTAGGGCACATTTTGAACATTGTGGCAATGGGGTCTAAAGCCCCATCATCACAGTGACCAAAATGTAAGTGTTGTCATGGAAAAAGGTGCAAATGCCAAACAGCATGGATGATTCCTGGTCACAGAACAACAAACACATCAGTGGCATAGTAGTGCTTGTGTCCCATAGCAACATAGATTGGGTGAGGCCAACAGTGCAGTGCAAATAAGACATACCTTTGGCCATGTGCAGACAAACATCACCCATGGGGGCTGACATTGTCAACATTCATCAATAACACAATGACAGAAGTGACCATCATAATGCAGAGCCACATTTCTGCACCAATGGGCACACAAATGTAGATATCCTGTGGAGACTGTAGATGTGAGGTGAACAAATACCATACCATGGCAGCAATGGGACATACAAACCATGATCACTGTGCTGACTGATGACCTAGGAGTCCCAGGGACAGCAGGGGAAACCCACCAAACAACATACAGCCAATGGCACACTAAAGATATGCCAATGCAGTGGTGCAGATGCACAAACACAAACAGGCAGCCCCACACTGCATATCAAACACAACAGGTGATGGGTGGGTGTGCCAGTGTCCCCAGGCAACCACACAACACATGAGGAGGCCTGAATCCCAATTACACAGATGTGCATACAGTGCCACACAAAAGTAACTCATGGATCGGATTCCCCTATGTGGGCAATCAGGCATTGTTAGATGAGAGGGAGCCCAAATTACACATGTCACACAAGCTTGTAGGAACACAAATAACACAGCAAGACACAGACCCACCACAGCACTACCCCCAGGGACCCCACATTGTGGTGACACTGGCCTGCATGATAATCCCACTGTGATGACAAAGCTAGATGTCGTTCACACTGTGAACCACAGTCATGTGTCCTGAGCAACAAACTACCATCACACCTACACAAGCACAAATCAATCAGCACGGCCTGTCAGCCAAGGCCAATATGGAGGCAGGGGTCTAGCCGTGCAACAACTCTCATTTGCACACACTCAACACCACACACCTTGATCTCCACCGATGTGCAGCAGTGAAGCTCACATGGACTGGTGACATTGCACATGCACCCATGACAATCCCAGGGGTGGTGGTGGGAACTAAGGTGCAGAAACCTATCACACATGGCCAGTCAACAAGACTCCTGAATGTCTGACACACTGCACAGTACGCCGTACATGGGCATGACGTCAAATCCACCCCAATCAATGGGACCGGCCACAGTCACACACCAATGAAGAAGCCAAGGTCACCCACAAAGAACACACATAGACAACTTCCAACATTGCAGCTCTGACCCTGAGGAGTGGCAGCAGTCACACACACAACGTGTCACAATCACTGAAAGCTAACACAAAGTGTAAATTGCATGACTGGTATAACCAACAAGTGCCAAGGGGAATCCTGACTGTGTCTCATCTGCTTTTGCCCACAAACTCAGCCCTGACAGCAAACACACCAATGGGTGACACCCTGATGACCAGTAATGTGCCATGCACCCACATCCCAGAGAACCCAGGGAGAAGACTTTGGGGGAACATAGGTCAACTCAGCAAGCATCACAAACAGGAACATCACTAGGGATCCCAGCCTGCCTAGCAAAATGGAAGTGAACACACACAGACATGCACACACAACACACACCTTGGGCTCAGGCAATGTCACGGAATTACACACTGCCATGAGGGGACTCCACTCCTGTGTAAGGAAAGCTGTGCCATACGTTGTCTCTGTAGGGCTCTATCATGTCAGCAGAACACTTGGTCACTCAGTCAACAATTAGCACAAAATGAAGGCTCTCGTCATATCAGCCTGGTCATGGGAGTGTCACCGAAATCATCTGCACAGATCCAACACACATGTATAGCAAGTTGCACTGATAACACAGATGAGTCCTTCCCCATTGATGCCCAAACTTGGATGTCCAGTGGAGATGGTCACACGGTCAGGGAAATAGACAAATTGAACAATGGCAAGCACAATAGATGTGCAGGGGTGTAAGCCACAGATGTGATATTGCAAATAAAAGTAGGAAATCCCATTGCCAAATATTGAAAACATGACACCCTCATATTGCTGCAAAGGATGACATGGATACACACCAGGATAGGACACATTCCCCCTGGACCACATGGGGTCCTGCACAGTAACACTTCATTTTCCTGATATGAAAAATCACCATCACTGCAGCAAGGGCATGGTTAGCATCATCAACATCATGTACATCAGAAGCAAAACCACTAGAGAACAGAAAGGAGCTTTATTCAGCATATGTGTGTCTAAAAGTGGAAGTCCAGAAAAAACACAAAGGCCAATGGGGCCAGTCCATTATCAAAGTCCGAACAGGGTGACAGTGGCAGATGTCACCCTTTGTATGCCTGCACTGCTACACACCAGGGACATTCCCCTCAGAGGGGCATACGGGGGGCAGGCCAGGCACCGCAGGGACAGGATCAGGACTCACCAGAAGGAGGCAGGGAAGGGGTGGTGGGTGCTGGAGAGTCACTGACAACTGCAGTGGAGGTGTCTGACATGGTGTGTGCCGGCACAACTGGGGGGCATGAGTCAGATGGTGTGGGTGCCGGCACGACTGCAGTGGGCTGGTCAGATGGAGTGGACAGGTTCCCCACTGCAGTGCCCAAGTCAGACGGGGTGGTAGTGGACTCCACTGCCGTGCCTAACTCCAGGGGAGTAGAATGGGGTTCAGGTAAGGTGGGCAGGACAGAGGGGAGGACACGGTCTCCACACCAGTGGCACAAACATGCGCAGCGGGGGTGTGGTGCTGGAAGAGCAAGTGGTAGGGGGAGAAGGCGGGATCATTTTGGGGATGGTGTATCTGTGGGTGGGGGAACCTGGGGCAGGGTGTAGTGGGGGAACCTGTGGAGTGGGGGCCTGAGGGATGGAGGAAGGAGACTTGGTGGTTGAGCTGCAGGGCGGCGGCGGGGTCTTGCTCTTCTGGGTCCGGGGGACTTGCGGATGGGGGCCTCAGTCTGTCTGTGCCTGGGGAGGGTGTCCGGGGGCGAGGGGCACTCCCCTCTGTGTGGGTGGACTTCCTCTTCCCCTGTATGCTGGATCAGCTGGATTGGAGGGGAAGAGGCCGAGGTCACAGAGGAAGAGCTGCTTTGTAGGTGGGGTTGCAGGTGAGGCAAGGGAAGGGGCCTTGGAGGGAGAGGTATCCGAGGACTGGGAAGTGATTGTGGATGCCTGTGTGTGTGTCTGTTCCCCATCCACTGTGGGTGTGTTATCAGTCCCCTGAGGATGCTTGCGTGCACGTTTTGTTTTTGTTTTGGGTGTTCCTGTGCTGCTCGTGTCTGTGTGTTTGGGTGATTGTGCAGGTGTGCATGTGCTTGGGACAGGTAGGGTGCCAGGAAGTGTGGATGGGGCAGAGGTAGGAGGGGTGAGGGACTGTTGGAGGAGGGACACTGCTGCCGTCAGGGAGGAGTCCATGGACCTATTGCTCCTCTGTAGGGCAGACATGCCCGATGAGATGCCCTCCATAAACGACACCAGCTGTGTCAACAGAGTGGTGTGGGCATGGAGGACACTCAGCATTGCTGTCTGCCCTACATGGAGCTGGCGAAGTAGGTACACAGACTCCTCACTCAGGGCAGCAGGGGACACAGGGGCAGGGGGTGCGGTGCCTGGCATGAAGGAGACACGCTCCCGAACACGGGAGCCTCCACGGACCTCTGGAATGGGAGCCGATGGGAGGGCGGTGGTGGTGGTGGTGGCGGGGACAGCAATACTAGCTGGGGTGTGGTGGCTGCTGACACCCGCCTCCACAAGGGAGTCATCCTCCGAGCTGCTGTGGTCCTCAGCTGAGGTGGATGGTGCTGAGGACTCCTCGGTGTGGCTCCCTCGCCCTCCGTGCCACTGGGTCCCTCCGACCACTCCTCGGCTGCTGACCCAGTCTGGCTCTGCGGCTCCTCCTGGTCCGTGGAGCTGTCCCCTCCTGTGGCCATGGATGTATCTGCAAACAATTAGGGAAACAGACAAACATCAGTCACCTGCACTGATCGCACACACCACAGTAAGTACAGCACATTACAGAGCAAGCCCTGGCATCCTTAGTTGAACATTGCCAAAAGTGCTCATACAGAGTAGGAGAAGCCAATTGTCAGTCTGATGGTCAACCATGGCACTCACATCCCTCTTGGCCTTGCACCCATCTGTCTGGTGCCTGTCGGATGGCAATACCCCAGTGTGGACACATGCACCACCTACACAGTAGTTGGACAGTGCAGAGAACACGGTGAAGTATGTGAACATGCACACATCACATCTCTTGCCACTGAGTCAGTACAGGTGTCCGGATAAAGGGATGGCCAGAGTCTATTTTGAAATGCATGTGATGCATACCAGCACCAGACACCATGATGCACCCATGTCCTGATAGTCAATGCCACAATGGGGTGCATGTAGCACATGTCACTCACCTGCAGGATCACTGTTAGGGAGTCTAATGCCATGACACAGGCATGCCTGCAAAGTCATACATCACTGTCTCCAGTCACATGGGCAGGGCAGCCAGCCAACAACAGTCTGCACTGTGTCACAATCCTAGATCATGGGGAATGCAAGTTCTGTAGCTGACAAGTGTACATGTCCATCCCACACAAACCACATCATCTGAACTCTTATTTGTCCACGTCATACCAATTGGACATATGGGAGACATGAAACACAACAATCTGAACCTGAGCACCTCACAGTCTGCTGTGAATGAGAAACAGCTGCCTGAACTTCACAGTCGCATACCCCAGTCTGTACAGTCAAGTGATCAAACACCTAAATGTCACACAAGTATCGTCTCCTATGGTCACATCTCAGGTGGCATGCTGAGCCCTGACCGATAAACACCCCAGTAGTCTTGACAACGGAGCCACAGCACAATGACACAGAGGCAGACACCTGAGGGAATATTTCACTGAGCACAACGTGTCAGCTGATACACGGCAGTGGGAGTACAGAGTGTATTGTATGGCCTGGAGTAGGCATGACTGTCCTGCTCCACGTGGAAGAGGGATGAGCCCTGGACAGTAGGCAGGTGGCTAAGTATGTGTGACACACTTGATATACATACTCCTGAGGCCCAAATATTGTTCCCACCCGCAGCATGGGTGTGTACCAAATACCCCAGGCACATGTGGTGAGTCAGATCAGCAATTGGACCACATATCAAAGTTACACGCAGATTACATGTCAGAACTCAGGCATTGTGTAAGCAATTGACCCACCCATGAAGCCCACCACAAAGCTACGGGAACAAATGCTGTCCCCCACCTTGAGCTAAGCAAAATGCAAGGACACAGTACCCAAGTGACACAATTTCCTGACTGTAAGGGCCACACCTGGGTATCAGATGAGGAGTGGGCATGTCACAATTGAGGGACATGGGTCCTGGACCACAAGACTGATGTACTGTGGAAGTTTAACCAGGCCAGAGGAGGGCACATAGCATGTCAGACAAAGTTCACAGTGCAGTCATGGACTCACCCCTCCTTGCTGCTGTATGGCCTTCAGCTGCCCATCCAGGTCAGGGAAGACCACCGCCAGGATCCTGAGCATGTGGGGGATCAGGGTCCGGTGTCCGCCCCTCCTGCGAGCAGGCGACAGCTTCAGCTGGACCCTTGCGATCCTCCGGGTCCAGCCCCGAAGGTCCTGCCACCTCTTCTGGCAGTTGCGGATCCGGTGCTTGTAGACCCCCACAGATCTTACTGCCAGGGTGATGGTCAGCCAGATTTCCTGCTTCTGGTGGGCATCAACCTGTGAGGATGACAAAGTGAAAAGACCATTACTACACATGCAACATATCCGTGCATCACACATTTGGATATACATGTCTCCATCACAGGGGCACATGATGTACACAGGCAGTGCAACGATGGCTATGAACAGTTTGCCAGCAGTTACTACATGGTATCATTGCCTGGGAAGTAAAACCTTGTTGGAATGCACTGTTACTGCACTATACCTGTTCAGTGCATGTAACTACACACTATGGGGGGTGACAACTACTCAGTGAGCATGGTAGCCAGTGGCGTGCACACTGTAAGTCTTGCTAGTCAGACAACATGCACATTTAGCAAGGCAGTGGACAGCACACTCACCTGCTCCCCTGGTTTCCCATACAGCTTGCTGTACTGTGGAAGGAGGCTGTCCAGCAGGGCCTGGTTCTCCTCAGTGCTGAAGGCTGGGGCTCTCTCCACAGTACATGCCATTGCAGGAGCCAGAGGATGCATATACAGCAGCAGTGGTGGTGGCAGATGTCGTCCTGGAGCATGTAGTGCAGGCAAGTGAGCTCTCAGGGGAACAGCCAGCATTATCTGTGTGCTGCAGAGGCAGATACTGTCCCATGTGTCCAAAGTGATAGGTCCAAGTCGTTTGCATCTTCTGAATCTGGCCAATCCATGGAATTGCACCACTTACACACGCCCACAGCATCCTTCAAAAGTTCAACTTCATGACACCCATGAATTTGCAACATTGTTGTGGGTGGCCAACTGAATTCACAGCATCAGACTCGTTAAAGGTTTGAAAACGCGTCCGTTGCCATGCCAGGCCATAGCCAATGCGTGCGCACCGATCGGTCCATTGCTGTACAACGCGTATTTCGAAAAACAACGCGTACCCGTTCACATCATTTGCAATGGCCAATGCGTGCGCACCGATCGGTCCATTGCTGTACAACGCGTACCCGGTCACATCATATGCAATGGCCAATGCGTGCGCACCGATCGGTCCATTGCTGTACAACGCGTACCCGGTCACATCATATGCAATGGCCAATGCGTGCGCACCGATCGGTCCATTGCTGTACAACGCGTACCCGGTCACATCATATGCAATGGCCAATGCGTGCGCACCGATCGGTCCATTGCTGTACAACGCGTACCCGGTCACATCATATGCAATGGCCAATGCGTGCGCACGGATTGGTCCATTGCTGTACGACGCGTCCCTGTACAAGTCACTGGCATATGTCACCATGGTTGTCACTGGTGAACGTATGCCAGCCACAATTACTTGCCAGGGACTCAGGGGCACACCTGCAACACCACAGCCTGTCGACACTGTATCCTAAGGCATGTAAGGCTGCATTACCTGTGTGTGTATGGGGGTCAACATGTGGTTTTTTTGGTGGCACTTGGGGGCAGCCACTCCCAGGCTGTGCACGTGTTCATGGGGACAGAATCCTTTGTGTGTTGTGCACATGACGACTGTGATGTGCAACTGTTCAATTCAGGGCATGTGGCATGGTCACATTTCCAGGTTGTGTATGTGTATGTCATGTCACATACACCCTGAGTCCCATGTGGGAAGGTATGTACGTCACAGGGTGACCCATTGCCACAATAGTGATGGCCCTCCACAGTCTGTGTGCATGTTGTGTTTCAGATGTCTCGGATTCAATGTGCATAATGGGAGACAGTCTCCACATCCACGTTGTTTGTGCATCTACTTTGATGTTGTGCGTTTGTGTGTCACAGACGTCCATGTCTGTCCTGCAGAGGCGACAGGGGCCACTACCTGTGGGAGTCATGGTTGTTTTGCTGACGTGTACATGATACGCCATGTCATGCCAATGTCCATGTGGCAATACAGGGTCCCTGGGAATCTACCTGTCAATGAGCTGTGATGCCTGTGGCACATCTGTCCTCACTTGTCACTGTGGTGTGTGTTTGGAACGTGACAGCAGTACATGGGTACTGTGACACAGCCTAATGATTTTCCATAGCACGACCTGGAACTTGTTGTCGACACATGTTGAACTGTGATGTTTGATGTTGGCCATGTAGGTGCCATATATGTCCATACAGAACGGCACACACATCAAGTACTTGTGTCTTGTAATGATGTATCATGTGATATTGAGTATGGTCAATGCCACATATGTGGGGTGACTGACAATCTTTCTTTGTTCACCTATGCACTGCAGGGCACCAGCTGTCCATAGACCATTCCCTGACCTTGCAACGATGGTTGAACGTGACTGCATCCGACGGTACCGCTTCAACAGGCCGCTGATTGAGGAATTGACGGTGCGTTTGGCCCCACATTTGCAACCTGGCCGGACATACCCTACAGCGCTGACCCCCAAGGTGAAGGTGATGGCAGCCCTACACTTCTTTGCCTCCGGTACCTTTCAACACACTGTGGCGTCTGCTGGTGGGATGTCACAGACCATGTTCAGCCGTGTGCTACGCGATGTTTTGGAGGCAATGTTGAGATACCTGAACCAGTACATCTATTTCCCTAAACGTCAACAACTCACTGATGTCAAGAGTGACTTCTATGCCCTGGGGAGGATGCCACATTTCATTGGCTCCATTGATGGGACACATGTGGCTTTGGTACCACCACAGGCACATGAGCAGGCATACAGGAACCGTAAACATTTTCATTCTATCAATGCTCTGGTGGTATGTCTTGCAGATATGACCATCTCACATGTGTGTGCACGTTTCCCCGGTTCTGCACACGATGCCTACGTGATGAGGAGTAGTCGCATCCCGAGGATGATGTCACAGATGCCGAACCAGCGTGCCTTGCTTGTCGGTGTGTTCTGACTTTTTACCATTGTGTGTGTTCTGCAATGTTGTATTCCACCCTCTTTACCCAACTCAGCTAATGTGCAATTGTCTGTATGTAGGTGACTCCGGATACCCCAACATGCCGTGGTTGCTGACACCCCTCAGGAACCCTGTGACACCAGCACAGATGCGCTACAATGAGGCACATGGTCGGACCAGGAGAGTGATCGAGCGGACATTTGGTCTCCTGAAGAGCCGCTTTCGCTGCCTGGACAAGACAGGAGGGGCCCTCCCATATGCCCCTGCAAAGGTGTGCAAGATTTTCATCGTCTGCTGCATGCTACACAACCTGGCAGTGCGGAAGGTGTTGCCTCTCATCCTGGATGACGATGACCAACATCCGCCACCTGTGGAGGATCCTGGCCTGGGCCACGATGCCAGTGATGATGATGATGGTGATGTCCGCACACAGCTCATCACCAACTTCTTCAGCTGAATGTGAGTATCCAGAGGTGTCATGTCAATGATTTGAGTTAGCATGATATGTGTTGGTGGTGCTCTGTTGCTGTTTGAGTGTGGCCATGTGCTACTTGACTGGATGCGTGCAGCAATGTGTCCTTACAGGTAGTCTGTACTCCCCAACAGTGTTGACATGCTAACTTGGTTTTGTGTAGGTATCTTGTGACATGTATTGGGCATGAGTATTGCAGTTCTGTCCTGTTCTTCAGTGCTTTTGACTGTGTGTCATGTCTGTCCTTCACAGGGTGCTGTTAGAGTTGTTTGGTCCACTCGGATCCCCCGACACCATGGTTCAACTTCCAGGGTGGAAGCAGTCGTTTCCCTACAGGTGATGTGCCCCACACCCCTGGACTTTATTTCTTCTACAATTGTTGACTGTGTGGCCACTGCCACGTGGGATTACCTTGCATCTGTAGTGGAAACAACATGTTGCAAATGTGTAATAAACCTGTGCTTCACTTTGGGATGTGCGTTGTCTGTGGTCACACATCTGACTGACATTTGCTTACTGCACCTGTGGGCTAGTTAACACAGACTGTGCATAGGTGTGGTGTCTGTGCATTCCACTGTATTTGCTGGCAACATCAGTGTAGGCGATGAGTCAGATGGCCCTGGTGTGTATGTGTTGTGTTGCCCTAGTGGTGTGTCTCCCTCATATGTGTCACGTCTCCATGACTCACATGACAGTGTTGAACTTGCTGTAGCAGTTAGCATGCACAGTGTCATTTAGCAGATCATCATCTCCATGACAAAAACCACGTTGGAATCACAACAGAGGCAAGTATGGTGTATTAGTGAGTTTATTTACATACATGTGTGAGGATAGTGCACAGGATGGTGGTTGCTGTACATTGGGATTGGAATCCAAAGTTCCCAGATGAGTTGGAAGTGTTGGTAGCAGAAATGTCCTGAGTAGAGTCCACAGTCATCTGATGCATTAGTCCAACTTAAACTCCCCATGTCATGTGGGAGAGTTGTGTTGCATTTGACAGGGTGAACAGTTTGCACACAAAGGAGAATTTCCAGAACAGGTGTTGGGTTCCTGGGGGATGTACATGGCCATCGGCCTCTCAGTTGTCCTTCTTCGGACGGCCCCTCTTCTTTCTGGGGGGACCCTCACGTGCCGGACGCTGCGGTGCAGAGGACTCTCCACCAGAGTCATCCTCCCTCCCTGTGGCAGTTGCAGTTGTTGCGGCACCAGATGTTGTGGGCACACAGGGAGGTGTGGCCATGTTGGTGCTAATCTGGCGGAGGCATGTCAATATGTCCCTCTGCACCGCTGTCAGTGTGAGAAGTTGGCCTGGCATATGCTGTCCACTAATTATAGTGGGCACCTTGCACCAGTCCAAACAACCCCTTATTGGAGATAGGTTAAAGACAACCTTTATTGAAAGCTATCCTAGTGGTAGCTATGGAGAGCAGCCTTCAGGCTAAGTCTTGAAGGAATGTAAAGCAGCTTGTTTTACCAGCCTATAATCTCTTGAGTGACCAAATGAAAGAGGACCACACCAGGTATATATTCAAAATATATGTATTTATTGCTAAACACACCCCTCTAGTCTCTTTATGAGGCTAGAGTTCGAAGTACATAAATTATAAGTTAGTTATCTACAGTAATAGCACAAATACACGTTTGAGCCCTAGGGGCGTACTCAAACCATATACCAATAAAGTGGTATAAGAACCACGACTGAGCTAGACACAGGGCCTAGAGCCTGTAGAAGTGCTTGGACCACGAGGAACCACCCAAGGTACTGACACAGGGGACCCACGGGGGACGCGTGCAGTGTATGAACACAGCCGCGAATCGCCGTTAACTTCTATGGGGAAAGTCGCGATTTGAATTTAAAAGAAAAGGGACACTTAGAGGAGGACTTGGAGCAAACCCTTTGAGAACTAGGCTGTTCTAGTGTCAATACCCACGGGAGCACCAGAGTACTCGAGTTACCTCACCCAGGGGAGCCGGGTGCATAGGTGTCTTTCGGGGTCGGGTTTCGTCGTCGCTTTCAATGGCGATCTGCTGCAAAGTGCTGCTGGCGGCCAAGTCGAAAGTGTTCGGGTGGATCCAAAGGTGGATCGAAGATCTGAAGAACCTGAAAGCAGAGGGGACAGAGTCTGGGTCACTAGCCAATGACCAGGAAGGCGATGAGCAGATGCCCACCGATGTCGAGTGCTTCAGGTAGGTTGACGGTTGTCTTGACTCTTCAGCCACGAGGTCCAGGAGGTGTTAACGACAACCAGGAGCTGGATTCGAGCTGTCCCATGACGTTTGTCGATTGCAGGGGGTGTCGGCGACCGGATTGGACCCAACAAGCCTTGGCAACGGCAAGTCTCGTGGAAATGGAAGAAGGACGATGTTGCAGACCAGCAAGGTCTAGGGGACTTACCCAGCAAGGGTAAGTCAGGGCACGCCTGGAGAAATCAGGGAGCCCAAGCAGAAGAAGATTGGCCTTCGGGAGGGCCTACTAGCCAACGGACTAGCGAACGTGAAGGAGCCTCGAGTCGACGCACGTGGAGCTGGCTCACAGGACACTCGTGGAGTGGAGGCCAGTGATCTTCGGTGCAGTTGGTGCTGGAGGCTGGGGCTACTCGGAGCCCAAAGCACGACTTCGTGGGAGACCCAAAAGAGGATGCACTTGCAAATGCGATCGGTGTCCAGGGGTCACAGTTCCACGTTACCCACGACAGCTACGGGCCTCAACTTTGCTGGGGACTCAGGGCAGCCTCGGGGAAGTCTGGAAATCCACCTCTGGTGATGCAAAGACTTCGGCGTCCGGCGGGAGCTTCAGCGATGCAGACCGGACAATTGCTTCTTTGGTGCCTGCCAAGCAGGGGAGTCACTCCTTGACCCCAAGGGAGATTCTTCAGTCCTCTAATCTTAAAGTAGAGCGTCGAAGGTCCAGGATTCTGTGTCAGAGTTTCGTCCAGGTAAATCTAAAGTCCTAAGGACTGGGGTCCCATACTTATACTAAGGTAGGGGGTTGGACATACTCTGTGGCCCCACCTATGGGAGGGTCAGGGCAGAGGGGTGGTTACACCCCTTTCCCTTTGTCCAGTTTCACGCCAGAGCAGGGGCTGGAAGCCCCTGAGCCGGTTTGAACTGGGGTATGCACAGGGACACCAAATGTGCCCCCAGTGCAGGACTTCAAAGCACCAGAGAGTGCTCCCGCCCAGCCCCAATACACACTATCCTGTCTGGGGAGGTGGTTACACCTCCCTGGGACAGGAAACCTATTGTCCAGGCCTCCCCTGCCGGAGTTTCGGTCAGCAGCAGGAGGCCAGACTCGTGTCTGTGGCAGCGGCATCCATTTTGTGATGCCAGGGCTCTGGAAAGTCAGTACCGGGTATACCAGTGTGTACATGTCTCTCCCTCTAGAAGGGTGGAATGCTACCCCCGCCGCCAGAACTGGCGGGGGGTAGTATTCCAAGATGTTTGACACCAAACACGACATGTTTCCGTGCAGCCATCCCAAAGTTAGCATTTAACGCGAGGTTATAATGTGCTTAAGAGTATATGGTCGGGCTGCACTACAAACAGCATCAGAGAAGGGTCTCCGAATGCTGCAGAGGGGCCCAGCTCATGCAGGGGAACCCTCTCACATAGGAACCACGCACTCTGCCTTCAGGATTGATAAGGCCTGCCATAGGAGTGACTTATAGGTTTATATGTGTGTATGTATGTAGTGATATAGGTAGCCTATATCACAGTAAGGGGTGCATGCACCACCTTACCCAGGCTGCAGTAGCAGACCTGTGGTGTCATTTTGGATGGCCTTCCAGGGGTGGCACAATACATGCTGCAGCCCCTGGTAGGCCTCTGAGGTACCTATGCCCTGGGTACATAGTATACCATATACTAGGGACTTATAAGGGCACTCCAGATTCCAATCAGAGATGTGCCTAAGGCACATGGAAACCATTTTAAAGAGGAAGCAGCTAGGCTGGGGTTCTGATTAGCAGGGCCCCAGCCAGACTAAGGTCGAAAAACAGTGAAGCATCAGCAAAAAGTGGGGGTACCCATGTGAAGCAGATCCTACTCTCCTACACAACCCCCCCAAACGTAGGGACATTAAACTAACCTTGCCCAGTTAAGTCTTCATGTTCTAAGTGGAAGTACCTAGAGAGTCCATCTGCATTGGCATGGTTACTCCCAGGTCTATGTTCCACTGTGAAGTCCATCCCCTGTAGGGAAATGGACCACCTAAGCAGTTTGGGGTTTTCACCCTTCATTTGTTTTAGCCATAAGAGGGGCTTATGGTCTGTTTGAACAAGGAAGTGAGTACCAAACAAGAATGGCCTTAACTTCTTCAGAGCCCAGACCACAGCAAAGGCCTCCCTCTCAATGGCTGACCAACGTTTCTCTCTAGGGGTCAGCCTTCTGCTAATAAAAGCTACTGGCTGATCCTGAACTTCATCATTCAATTGTGACAGTACAGCCCCTACCCCCAATTCAGATGCATCTGTTTGGACAATGAACTTCTTGGAGTAATCAGGACTCTGTAGAATGGGAGCAGTGCACATGGCCTGCTTTAGGTCATCAAATGCCTTTTGACAGCTAACTGTCCACTGAACCTTTTGGGCATTTTCTTGGAAGTTAAGTCATTCAGGGGTGTCACTATTGATCCATACCCCTTGACAAATCTCCTATAGTACCCAGTCAGGCCTAAGAAGGCTCTCACCTGAGTCTGGGTAGTTGGAGCAGTCCAGTCCATGATGGTCTGGATCTTGCTCTGCAGTGGTTGAACCTGGCCTCCACCCACAAGGTGGCCCAGGTACACAACCTGACTCTGCCCTATCTGGCACTTGGTGGCCTTGATAGTCAGGCCTGCTTTCTGCAGGGCCTGCAAAACATTTCTGAGGTGGACCAGGTGATCCTCCCAGGTGGAGCTAAAGACAGCAATATCATCTAGATATGCTGCACTATAGGCTTCCAGACCTGTAAGGACTGTATTCACCAACCTCTGAAAAGTGGCAGGTGCATTCTTCAGACCAAAGGGCATCACCACAAATTGATAATGCCCACTAGGGGTTGAGAATGCTGTCTTTGGCTTTGCATCATCAGCTAGTCTGATCTGCCAGTAGCCAGCTGTCAGGTCAAATGTGCTTAGATACTTGGCTGAGGCCAAAGTGTCTATTAGCTCATCTGCCCTTGGTATTGGATGGGCATCAGTCCTAGTGACTGCATTGAGACCCCTGTAGTCCACACAAAACCTCATCTCTCTTTTCCCACCATTGGTGTGAGGTTTTGGCAAAAGGACCACTGGACTAGCCCAAGGGCTATCTGAGGGTTCAATAACTCCCAAATCCAACATCTTCTGGACTTCTGTCCTGATACAGTCCCTGACATGGTCAGGTTGCCTATAAATCTTATTTTTAATAGGCAGACTGTCCCCAGTGTCCACTTCATGAGTGCACCAGGTAGTCTGACTGGGTGTCAGTGAGAATATGTGTCTGAACTGATTGAGCACCTGTCTGCAATCAGTCTGCTGCTGGGTAGTGAGGCTGCCTGCCAAGGCTACACCATCCACTGACCCATCATCAGGGTTCTGTGAGAGCAGGTCAGGGATTGGGTCACTCTCTTCCTCCTGTCCCTCATCAGTAGCCATGAGCAAGCCCATGTCTGCCCTGTCCACATATGGAACCTGTTGACATGGAGAACCCTGTGGGGACTCCTGGGTGTTCCTAGGTCCACCAAATAGGTAACCTCACCCTTCTGTTCAACAATGGTATGGGGTCCACTCCATTTGTCTTGGAGAGATGCTGGGGCCACTGGCTCCAACACCCACACCTTCTGTCCTGGCTGGTAAACAGTCAGTACAGCCTTTTGGTCATGCCAGGCTTTTTGAAGTTCCTAGCTAGCCTCAAGGTTTTTAGTTGCCTTTTTCATATACTCAGCCATCCGGGAGCAGAGACCAAGTACATAGTCCACTATGTCTTGCTTTGGGGGCTTGAGAGGTAACTCCCATCCTTCCTTCACCAAGCACAATGGACCCCTGACAGGGTGACCAAACAAAAGTTCAAAAGGGCTGTAGCCAACCCCCTTTTGAGGCACCTCCCTGTATGCAAATAAAAGGCAGGGCAAGAGTATGTCCCATCTTCGCCTAAGCTTTTCTGGGAGCCCTTTAATCATGCCCTTCAAGGTTTTGTTGAATCTCTCAACTAAACCATTGCATTGTGGGTGATAGGGTGTGGTGAACTTGTAGGTCACTCCACACTCCTTCCACATTGCTTTTAAGTATCCAGACATAAAGTTAGCACCCCTGTCTGATACAACCTCCTTAGGGAAGCCCACTCTTGAGAAAATTCCCAGGAGGGCTCTTGCCACCACAGGTGCTGTAGTGGTCCTAAGGGGAATAGCCTCTGGGTACCTGGTGGCATGATCCACTACCACCAGGATAAACCTGTGACAATGTCAATCCCCACCCTTTCAAAGGGAACCCCCACCACAGGTAGTGGTATCAGGGGGGCCTTTGTAGTGCCACCTGCCTTGCCACTGGCCTGGCAGGTTACACAGGAGCGACAAAACTCCTTGGTGTCTTCAGACATGTGGGGCCAGTGAAAGTGAGGGACAATTCTGTCCCAAGTCTTGTTCTGGCCCAGGTGACCTGCTAAGGGAATGTCATGGGCTAGGGTCAATAGGAAGCCCCTGAACTTCAGAGGTATAACCAACCTCCTGGTGGCACCAGGCTTGGGGTCTCTACACTCTGAGTACAAGAGTCCATCATCTCAATACACAGTATGGGGACCACTAGCTTTCCCAGCAGCCTCAGCAGCAGCTTGCTGTCTGAGGGGTTCAAGAGAGGGGCAGCTCTGCTGCTCCTGGCTCAGATCTGCCCTGGAAGGGCCCCTGTCCCCAAGAACTCAACCTGGTCAGGTTCAAGCTCCTCTGGGACAGTTCCTTCCTCAGGACTGAGATCATCCCCCTCAAGAGACTGATCTTCCTTCTGAGCCAAGGGGAAGGCACTGCCTTTACCCTACTACTCCTCTTCTTGGAGGGCACTTGGTCCATTATTCCAGAATCCAAGGCCTGTTCAGTGTTAGACATTTTGGCTTGTGACCTGGTCACAGCAAACACATCTGCAGGGATGCCCAGCATTTCTGCATGGGTCCTGAGCTCCACTTCTGCCCAAGCTGAAGTTTCTAAGTCATTGCCAAGCAAGCATTCAACGGGTAGGTCTGCACTTACCACAACCTTCTTAAGGCCAGTTACCCCTCCCCAGGAGAAGTTAACAACTGCCAGAGTATGGTCTGTTCTGACGTTGCTAGCATTGGTCACTTGGTACATTTCACCAAGTATAATCTGCCCAGGATTCACAAGGTCTTGTGTCACCATGGTGACACTTGCCCCTGTGTCCCTAAATGCCAAAGCCTCTTTTCCATTGATTAAGGGCTGTTGCCTGTACTTGCCCAGATTACTGGGACTCACAGAGGAGGTCATATCCATGCCTCCAGCACAGACTAGGACAGCCTGAGTGAGTTCTCTGACTAGGTCAGAGCTCATCTCCTTACCCAGGGTCAACCCTACTAAACCCTTGGCTTGTGTAGTCCCACCACCAACTGTAACTGCACTAGGGGGAGCAGGTGCCTTAGGGGCATTGGTGGGGGCTGGAGTAGAGTCTTTGGACTTGGTGCAATCACTGGTCCAGTGGGTCTTTTGCTTACAGACCTTGCACCATGGTTTCCTTTGGCCTTTCCCTTTGTTAGACTGTGAATCCCCACCTGAAGAAGATTTTTGGGGGCCTTGTGAAGACTTTTGATTTTTACCCTTCTCCCCACCCTTATCAGAGGTTTTCGAATCTTGCTTCTTAGGGTCACCACCTTGGTTCTGTACCTTCTGCCTCACCCTGGTTCTGACCCATTTGTCTGCCTTCTTTCCCAATTCTTGGGGAGAGGTCAGATCAGAGTCCACCAGGTGCTGATGCAACAGCTGATTTTGACAGTTATTAAGAATCTGCTCCCTCATGATCAGATTGTACAATCCTGTGAAGTCATACACCTTACTGCCCAGTAACCAACCTTCCAGAGCCTTGGCAGAACAATCAACAAAGTTCACCCAGTCTTGAGTCTGTGCTTTTGGGTATCCCTGAACTTTAACCTGTATTGTTCAGTGGTTAGGCCAAACCCATCAATTAGAGCACTCTTCAAGACTTTGTAATTATCAGCATCCTCCTCTCTAACAGTGAGGAGCTTGTCTCTACCTTTGTCTGCAAAGGAGAGCCACAAGATTGCTGCCCACTGCTCCTGAGGGACCCTCTGTACTTTACAGGCCCTCTCTAGAGCAGTTATCCATTTGTGGATGTCATCCCCACTCTGGTAGGGAGGGACAATCTTGCTCAGGTTTCTATGGTCATAAGACCTTTCCCTATCTTTGGGGAAACTGCTGCCACCATGGGACTCTAGTCCCAACTTTTGTCTCTCTCTATAGAGATCTAGGGACTCCCTGTCTATAGCCAATTGCTGTTTTCTGAGTTCAAGCTGGGCTTGCTCATACTGAATCAGTCTCTTCCTCCTCTCATGAGAGGATTCCCTCCTATGAGAGGAGACAGAGGTCCCTATTGAGGTGTCAGAGTGGTTAGACTCCTGAGAAGGAGACCTAGACCTTCTGGGCACACTCAGAACTCTTCCTGGGGGACAAAGGGGAGGTCAGTCTGATCCTCCTCCTCCTCCTCCACAGGAGGAATTGGGTTTTCCAGGACAAGGTCATTTTCACCTTCCTGGCCAGTTTCAGAGGGGGGGGGCCTGGGTTTCTTCACCCATGGACCCTTCCTCATCTTCTGCCCCACCCTCTTTGCCTACCCCTTCAGACCCTATGGGCCTGCTGAGATCATCAGCTAGTAACACCTCCCTGAGGTGTTGGGTGCTGGCACTTTTGCCTGCCTTCAACTTCCTAGTATTGCATAATGCTCTCAATTCCAAGAATGGGAGTTTATCATACTTGGAGGGAAGAAGCCCACTGGCTTCTGGCGAGGACTCACTGGGTCCTGGCTTTGAAGACATTACTAGTGAGGTGTGGTGTATGCACTACCTACTCTAGTGTGGCCTACTAAACTCTCTTGAATTGTAGAAAGGGTGTGCTATCCCTTAACACACAACTCTAAGTTCAGTAGAACTTACTGTATTACTAAGCTTGATTTATATGTACCTTAGGTACCCTTCAGTGGTTTTCAGTTGATCAATTCAATTGAGATTATCTGGTAAAACAATAGCAAGCTGGAATCCCACCGCTGCCACCAATGTGAGAAGTTGGCCTGGCATATGCTGTCCACTAATTATAGTGGGCACCTTGCACCAGTCCAAACAACCCCTTATTGGAGATAGGTTAAAGACAACCTTTATTGAAAGCTATCCTAGTGGTAGCTATGGAGAGCAGCCTTCAGGCTAAGTCTTGAAGGAATGTAAAGCAGCTTGTTTTACCAGTCTATAATCTCTTGAGTGACCAAATGAAAGAGGACCACACCAGGTATATATTCAAAATATATGTATTTATTGCTAAACACACCCCTCTAGTCTCTTTATGAGGCTAGAGTTCGAAGTACATAAATTATAAGTTAGTTATCTACAGTAATAGCACAAATACACGTTTGAGCCCTAGGGGCGTACCAAACCATATACCAATAAAGTGGTATAAGAACCACGACTGAGCTAGACACAGGGCCTAGAGCCTGTAGAAGTGCTTGGACCACGAGGAACCACCCAAGGTAGTGACACAGGGGACCCACGGGGGACGCGTGCAGTGTATGAACACAGCCGCGAATCGCCGTTAACTTCTATGGGGAAAGTCGCGATTTGAATTTAAAAGAAAAGGGACACTTAGAGGAGTACTTGGAGCAAACCCTTTGAGAACTAGGCTGTTCTAGTGTCAATACCCACGGGAGCACCGGAGTACTCGAGTTACCTCACCCAGGGGAGCCGGGTGCATAGGTGTCTTTCGGGGTCGGGTTTCGTCGTCGCTTTCAATGGCGATCTGCTGCAAAGTGCTGCTGGCGGCCAAGTCGAAAGTGTTCGGGTGGATCCAAAGGTGGATCGAAGATCTGAAGAACCTGAAAGCAGAGGGGACAGAGTCTGGGTCACTAGCCAGTGACCAGGAAGGCGATGAGCAGATGCCCACCGATGTCGAGTGCTTCAGGTAGGTTGATGGTCATCTTGACTCTTCAGCCACGAGGTCCAGGAGGCGTCGACGATAACCAGGAGCTGGATTCAAGCTGTCCCACAACGTCTGTCGATTGCAGGGGTGTCGGCGACCGGATTGGACCCAACAAGCCTTGGCAACGGCAAGTCTCGTGGAAATGGAAGAAGGACGATGTTGCAGACCAGCAAGGTCTGGGGGACTCACCCAGCAACGGTAAGTCAGGGAACGCCTGGAGCAACCAGAGAGCCCAAGCAGAAGAAGATTGGCCTTCGGGAGGGCCTACTAGCTAACAGACTAGTGACTGCAAAGGAGCCTCAAGTCAACGCACGTGGAGCTGGCTCACAGGACACTCGTGGAGTGGAGGCCAGTGATCTTCAGTGCAGTTGGTGCTGGAGGCTGGGGCTACTCGGAGCCCAAAGCACGACTTCATGGGAGACCCAGAAGAGGATGCACTTGCAAATGCGATCGGTGTCCAGGGGTCATGGTTCCACAATACCCACGACAGCTACGGGCCTCAGCTTTGCTGGGGACTCAGGGCAGCCTTGAAGAAGTCTGGAAATTTACCTCTGGTGATGCAAAGACTTTGGCATCCGGCGGGAGCTTCAGTGATGCAGACCGGACAATTGCTTCTTTGGTGCCTGCCAAGCAGGGGAGTCACTCCTTGACCCCAAGGGAGATTCTTCAGTCCTCTAATCTTAAAGTAGAGCGTCGAAGGTCCAGGATTCTGTGTCAGAGTTTCATCCAGGTAAATCTAAAGTCCTAAGGACTGGGGTCCCATACTTATACTAAGGTAGGGGGTTGGACATACTCTGTGGCCCCACCTATGGGAGGGTCAGGGCAGAGGGGTGGGTACACCCCTTTCCCTTTGTCCAGTTTCGTGCCAGAGCAGGGGCTGGAAGCCCCTGAGCCGGTTTGAACTGGGGTATGCACAGGGACACCAAATGTGCCCCCAGTGCAGGACTTCAAAGCACCAGAGAGTGCTCCCGCCCAGCCCCAATACACACTATCCTGTCTGGGGAGGTGGTTACACCTCCCTGGGACAGGAAACCTATTGTCCAGGCCTCCTCTGCCGGAGTTTCGGTCAGCAGCAGGAGGCCAGACTCGTGTCTGTGGCAGCGGCATCCATTTTGTGATGCCAGGGCTCTGGAAAGTCAGTACCGGGTATACCGGTGTGTACATGTCTCTCCCTCTAGAAGGGTGGAATGCTACCCCCGCCGCCAGAACTGGCGGGGGGTAGTATTCCAAGATGTTTGACACCAAACACTACATGTTTCCGTGCAGCCATCCCAAAGTTAGCATTTAACGCGAGGTTATAATGCGCTTAAGAGTATATGGTCGGGCTGCACTACAAACAGCATCAGAGAAGGGTCTCCGAATGCTGCAGAGGGGCCCAGCTCATGCAGGGGCACCCTCTCACATAGGAACCACGCACTCTGCCTTCAGGATTGATAAGGCCTGCCATAGGAGTGACTTATAGGTTTATATGTGTGTATGTATGTAGTGATATAGGTAGCCTATATCACAGTAAGGGGTGCATGCACCACCTTACCCAGGCTGCAGTAGCAGACCTGTGGTGTCATTTTGGATGGCCTTCCAGGGGTGGCACAATACATGCTGCAGCCCCTGGTAGGCCTCTGAGGTACCTATGCCCTGGGTACATAGTATACCATATACTAGGGACTTATAAGGGCACTCCAGATTCCAATCAGAGATGTGCCTAAGGCACATGGAAACCATTTTAAAGAGGAAGCAGCTAGGCTGGGGTTCTGATTAGCAGGGCCCCAGCCAGACTAAGGTCGAAAAACAGTGAAGCATCAGCAAAAAGTGGGGGTACCCATGTGAAGCAGATCCTACTCTCCTACAGTCAGTTCTTCCAATGTGTCCCACTTGGACTCCATGCCAGACATGTGTGTCTCCACACAGGACATGTGTGTCTCCACACGGGACATGTGTGAGTCCAAGCGGGCATGATGGGCAGCCTGCTGCTGTTGAATGTCCTTGAGGATCCCCACTACCTGGCTGACCTCTCCGGTGCTATTCTGGTACGCATCAGCAATGCGTGCCAGTTGTGGGTCATCATACAGTCCAGACCCCTCTACAAACAGCGACCTCTGCCTACCACCCCTCCCACCACCCCTGGCCACACGTGCGGGACCTGCGGTGTCACGCACAGGTGACCCTAGGCCCCCTTGGGGGTTGGTACTGGGGTTGTTGTCCGTTGCTTCACGGTGGGCCGGGATCCCTGTGCTGTTGCCATTCAGTGTCCTTGGTCTGTCCGTGTCGGCGGGGGTGGTCTGTGTGTTGGCAGTTGTTGGAGGGGTGGGTGCAGGTGGTGCAGATGGTGGTCCTGCTGGTGCTGCATGATGACTCACACCGGAGGGGCCAGGTAGGTCTTCGCCATCAGAGGAGGGCAGAGGCTGTTCCACACCAGAGAGCTCAGGGTCCCCCGGAGCCTGGGACAGGGACTCCTCATCGTCTGCTGCTGTGTCCCCATCATCACCTGTTTTTGGAAGAGACACACATTGTATGTTATGTTTCTACAGGCATCAATGGTTCAGACACCTGACAGTTGTGACTGTACCTCTGGATGCGGGCCTGTACATTGCATTGTCCTAAGTTGTCACAGTCAGAGGTCGGTATTGGTGTAGCACATTGTCCTGCCAACATGAAGCATTTCAATGTGGATGTTGAGGTGTGTGCATGGCCAGCATTGGTGGTATTTGGTTGACATCCGAACCTCCTTCTCCCTCCAGCCCAGTCATCCCACCATGAAGCATGCCACCCTTGCAGTGGGTGCAGGTTGACTCTCAGGATGTCAGTCAGTGGTGTCCTGCTGTTGGTTGGTGCCCAGTTCCCAGCAGGGCCTTCTGCTCCCCACAACAGAGCACCATTGTCAGACATCTTTGAAGTGGCTTTTCACTCCCTGTGAGGTGTGCATACTTCAGTGTGAGCTTGCTGGGCCATGCGGGTGGGGGATGTTGAGCTGTGACTACCACTCCCATCATGCTATTGCCTACACCCCCCTTCCCAGCATGCCCATACTTCCTTCCTTTTGAGTGGACTTCACTGTGTGTGAGTGTGACAGCAATGGCAAGATGGCTGACAGTGGTGTCCTGTTGTTTGTTGGTGCCCAGTTCCCAACAGGGTCTTGTGCTCCCCACAACAGAGCACCAGTGTCAGACATCTTTGAAGTGGCTTTTCACTCCCTGTGAGGTGTGCATGCTTCAGTGTGAGCTTGCTGGGCCTTGCGGGTGGGGGATGTTGAGCTGTGACTACCACTCCCATCATGCTATTGCCTACTCCCCCCTTCCCAGCATGCCCATACTTCCTTCCTTTTGAGTGGACTTCACTGTGTGTGAGTGTGACAGCAATGGCAAGATGGCTGAAAGTGGTGTCCTGTTGTTTGTTGGTGCCCAGTTCCCAGCAGGGCCTTGTGCTCCCCACAACAGAGCACCAGTGTCAGACATCTTTGAAGTGGCTTTTCACTCCCTGTGAGGTGTGCATGCTTCAGTGTGAGCTTGCTGGGCCATGCGGGTGGGGGATGTTGAGCTGTGACTACCACTCCCATCATGCTATTGCCTACACCCCCTTCCCAGCATGCCCATAGTTCCTTCCTTTTGAGTGGACTTCACTGTGTGTGAGTGTGACAGCAATGGCAAGATGGCTGACAGTGGTGTCCTGTTGTTTGTTGGTGCCCAGTTCCCAGCAGGGCCTTGTGCTCCCACAACAGAGCACCAGTGTCAGACATCTTTGAAGTGGCTTTTCACTCCCTGTGAGGTGTGCATGCTTCAGTGTGAGCTTGCTGGGCCATGCGGGTGGGGGATGTTGAGCTGTGACTACCACTCCCATCATGCTATTGCCTACACCCCCTTCCCAGCATGCCCATACTTCCTTCCTTTTGAGTGGACTTCACTGTGTGTGAGTGTGACAGCAATGGCAAGATGGCTGACAGTGGTGTCCTGTTGTTTGTTGGTGCCCAGTTCCCAGCAGGACCTTGTGCTCCCCACAACAGAGCACCAGTGTCAGACATCTTTGAAGTGGCTTTTCACTCCCTGTGAGGTGTGCATGCTTCAGTGTGAGCTTGCTGGGCCATGCGGGTGGGGGATGTTGAGCTGTGACTACCACTCCCATCATGCTATTGCCTACACCCCCCTTCCCAGCATGCCCATAATTCCTTCCTTTTGACTCTGCTTCCCTGTGGGGTCGTGTGCCTGTGGTGACAGGATGGCTGACAGTGTAGTCCTGGCATTGGTTTGGCTACAAGTCCCAGAAGTGTCCCTGTGCTTCACACAGCATAACCCAGGGTGGTGTTTCTTTGTGGGATATTTAATTATAGTGTGAGGCAATGCATTCTCCCAGGTGAGTTGTGTGGAGTTTGTGTTAAGGGTGTGTGTGGGAACAGCTGCTGTTAACTATGGTCAGTGCTGTCAGTCCTCCTTCCCACCCAGTCAGATATCCCACCATGGAACGTGCTTCCATTGCAGGGAGTGCAAGTTTGCTTTCAGGATGTCAGACAGTGGTGTCCTGCTGTTGGTTGGTGCACAGTTCCCCGCAGGGCCTTGTGCTCCCCACAGCAGTAGCCAGTGTCAGCCATCTTGTCAGTTCTTTTCCACTCCCTGTGATGTGAGCATGGTTGAGAGTGGTGTTGATGGGCCAATTGTGAGGGTGAGCAATATCTGTGACTACAACTCCCATCATGCTACTGGCTACACTGACTTCACCAGCATACACAGAATTCCTGCCTTTCAGTGAGCTTCCCTGTGAGGTGGTGTTCTAGTGGTGGCAAAATGTCTGACAGTGTTTGTTGGTTAGATTTGTGCCGCTGCCTTGCTCTATTTGTTGTTGGGTTTGTACATGTCATGACACAGTTACATATCACTATGGGATGGCAGGTATTGTGTTTGTCTAACTAACATACACATCTTGGGATGATTCTGTTTTGGTTACTGTGGCTTGGCTAACAGTGCATGGTTTCACTGTCCCCTTGACAGTGATGTATGTGTATTGTCACACGATATTGGGTTTATTGGTTGTGTACTCACCAGGCTCTGGGATGTTTGTTAGTCCATGTACGCTCTCTGGTGGTAGGATGGCCCGCACTGCCTCCTCCCAGGGCCTGAGGTATACTGGTTTGGCAGGAGGGCCACTGCCGGTGCGATGGCTCAAGGTGTAATCCTTCTTGAGTAGGGCCTTGACCCTCCTGC
Organism: Calotriton arnoldi; assembly: GCA_963921515.1. Classification (NCBI taxonomy): domain Eukaryota; kingdom Metazoa; phylum Chordata; class Amphibia; order Caudata; family Salamandridae; genus Calotriton; species Calotriton arnoldi. The sequence goes on from CAWUFW010004253.1 coordinate 1,502,952, forward strand.
GCACGTCATACCACCTGTTCTGGATGTCTTCCTTTGTGCGCAGACATGGTGATTGTGCGTTCACCCTGTCGACGATCCTCTCCCACATCTTGGTTTTCTGCGACATGGGGTCTGTTGGACCAATGTACCAAACAACTGTGGCTCTACTCTTAGGATTTCATCTACCAGCACTTCCAATTCACTGTCTAGGAACTTTGGATTCTTCTTTGGGGGCATGGTGATGGGTGGTGGTGGGTATTGATGTGTGTGTGAGTGTGCAAGTGAGGGTGGGTGAGGGTCAGTTTTGCTGGGTGTATGTGAGGGTGCTATTAGGGAGGTGCTAATGGTGTGTGGCTTGTGTGATGGATGAGTTGTGAGTGTGTCTGTGGTTGCTGTCTGATGGTGTTCTGTGCTGGCAGGTCAGTTAAATTTGCAAGGGATCATGGTAGGGATTTGTGGCCTTTATATGGGTGGAGTTGTGGGTGTGTCTTTGTTCCATTTCCCACCCACCCCAGTATTTATTGACTTTGTCATTGCTTGTTTGGCCCTTTTTTTTGTATTTTTTCCTTTGTAGTTTTTAGGAATGTAGGAGACGTTCTTCGGACCGAGTAGGACACTGCAGTTGTCTCGTGCGAGCTTCTCCGAGTCTTTCAGGCTGTGTTTGTGCTGTGTTTTATGTGCTGCGTACGCATCGGTCGCGGAGTATTGGTTTGCTTCGGCTTGGTTTTGTATGCGTGTCGGTCGTACGGCTTGGGCTCCGTGCGACTCGGTTTGGTTTTCCACGCATTGTATCGTACTGCGCGGGTCGGAGTTCGCGGGTACGTTTCTGTCGGGTTCATTCCTGGTTCGTGTCGGTCGGTTCGATTTGCGTGCTTTTCCGGCCGGATGGCTGTTTTCCGTGCGGTTTGCTTGTTCGGCTTGCGTTCCGTACGTGTCGGTCATGATTCACATGCATTGCATCGTACTAGGCGGTTCGGGCAGCGCCGGTACGTGTCGGTCGGACTAAATTCCCGTACCGAATCGGTCGGTACGTTTTCCGGCCCGAATCGGAATCGGCCCCTATGTCGTTTGATGTTAGACATCTTATGAGTGCTTGTCTGCAAGTCTGAATTCCACGGGTATTTAAATACCACTTAAGTGTCATTCTTCTTTCAGTTTTGAACATATGCAAAGCAGATGGATAATGTTCTCTTCTCCTGTTTTACATAATCTGCAAGATATTTGTTCTGTTGTACGCAGCCATGGCATTGCGTGACATGATCCTGGGAAAAGGCCAAATCGTGTTTTAAATTTTTTTTTTTCAACTTTAAAGACCAAGGTGTTTCTAGATATGATTGTACCTTAATGGATTTGTATTCATTCATTAGTGCCCATGCATTCGTTCTTTTTGAAAGGGATTCTTTATCTTTATGCAACCATAATTGTTTGTTATTTTATTGATCGTTTTTTAAAAAGATTCCATAGTTATGGCATATCCCAAATTGCGTGTACTGAATATTCATCTAGGGCAAGTTGTAAATATTTCCAAGATTGAGATTTCCGATTTGTTTGTATATCCTCCCATAACAATTTGCACAATTGGTTAAAGTTATCTGTTTTAATTCTTTTCCACACTTTTATAAATTGGCCTTTCCTAGTAGTTAGCTGGTTTGATTGCCCAAATTCTAATCTAATTTGAGCAGATGATGCATAATGTGGAAGGTGGAAAAAAGATTTGAAGATTTTAGTCACTGCATTATTAATGGTTATAGCATCTTTACCACACAGTGCTTCACTATCATATGTCAGACTTGGTAATAATTTTGCAGATATTACTTTTAGGAGCGGGAGATAACTAGGTCCCCCTAAGGACTTTTGCAAAGTTCGAAATGCTGTCATCGAGGTGTTAGTTCTCCTTTTCATATCAACCTTGTGTGGGTGGAATGATCCTTTGTCGTCGAAAAGTACTCCCAAATATTTATATGATCTTACTTGCTCTAATTGGTAGCCTTGGAGAACCATTTATGCTTATACTTTGTCACTGTGGGGCATATTAGCAAGATCGGCGATAAAATTATCGCCGTTTTAGCGTCAGGAAACTGCCGCTAAACGGCGATAATGGGCTTGCTAATATGCGTTATGGAATCCAATAGAAGCCCAGGTTAGATGTGCAGGACATCTAACCTGGGCTTCTATTGGAATTCCATAACGCATATCAGCAAGCCCATTATCGCCGTTTTAGCGGCAGTTTCCTGCCGCTAAAACGGCGATAATTTTAACGTGGGTCTTGCTAATATGCCCCCGTGTTTTTTGCTAACTTCCATTATTTTTGTCTCATTTATAACCATGCCATTTCCTAGGGAGTAATTTGATATCCTATTAATCAGACGTTGTAACCCTACCTTTGTTTGACTTAATAGGATAACATTGTCTGCATATAGCAGGTTTGATATGTGACTACCAGCTAATTTCGGTGGATAGGCATTTACCTCATCCATAGCTTGTGATAGATCTGATAAAAACAAGTTAAAAAGACACAGGGCGAGTGCACACCCTTGCTTTAGGCCCGTAGTCGTGGGAATTTTTTTTGAGACACATGAACCATTACCTAATTGTACTGTAACCCAAGTATTTGAATATAAGAGCTGGATCGGTTTCAGAAAGGAGAATGGTATTCCTTGCTTCTTCAGCTTTTCCCAAAGTAGCTGCCTGTGCACACAATCAAAAGCTGCTCTAAAGTTGACAAAACACAAATATAATAGTTGCTTCTTTACTAGATACTTATCTATTATAACTGACAGGACTAATATATTTGTCGCAGTTCCCAGGCCTTGCATTAAGCCTGTTTGATTAGACGGAATTACCTGCTTCTCAGTGGCCCATGAAGATAATCTAGATAGTAGAACTCCTGCAAAAAGTTTAGCATCTGTGTCTTGCAAAGTAATTCATCGATAATTACCGGGCAGGGCCCAGTCTCCTTTCTTGTATATAGGGGATATTAACAAGCCATTCCATGTTTCTGGTATTGATGAAGATTCAACGGCATTCTTAAATACTTTCGTAAGATATTCTGCCCAAAGAGCAGCATTTTCTTTGTATAAGGCAAATAGAATCCCGTTAGGGCCCGGGGCACCGTTTTTTTGTTTTCTGATAAGTTTACATACTTGATTTTCAGTTATATCTAGTTTGTTTTCCAAATTCATTTTTTCCATTCCTATACCATTAAACGTATTGTCATTTTGTGTAATTACCAGGCTACTATTAAGGTGCGTTGTTAAAAATCCTATCCAGACCGCATCATTTAGTGTCGACAATACAGGCATTTTGCTGGCTCTTGATAGTCCATTTATCATTTTCCAGAAGTCTCTTGAATTATTCTTCTTACTTGTGTACAATGCTTTTGCCCAGAGTGTTTGTTTTGCCTGTGTTGTTTCTTCCCAAACAAGCCTTCTTAAATCATAATCAATACTTCTTATTATAGAACGTATAGCTGTATTGACTGGACATTTTTTTATCTGTCTTAGTAGCATGTTACGGGTTCTTTTTAGAGTACGAGTTGCATATGATAGTTCGACTTTCTCTCTCGCTTCAGCTTGGTTACTAGGCTGTTGTTTGTCATAAGGTTTTGATGCATAGGTGGCAATTAGATTCTTTATAAAGAGCGCCCAACTTTCCATTGCAGTTAAATAATCCTCTTCAAAGCTTTCCTTAACCAATTTGATGCCAATATGCTGGTAGATACTTTGGACTCTTCTTACCAATACAGACTCCTATAATTAACTGTTTTCATTTCTTCAGGTAAGTAGTAAATTTTTTATGTCTTGTATATTGGAACTGCAAGACCAATATTTGTTGGCCAGGATCACTGCCATTTGTTTTGTTAATCTGGAAGGATGATATCTTCTGGAATTGATTCAGAGATACTATTGTGTAATCGATTATTGATTTATGACCATGTAAATGATATGACCAGGCTGGCGGTGTATCTTGTGGAAACCTCCCATTTAAAACTCTCAATCCCAGCGATTCTATGTCTTTTAAAAAATTTGTTCCAACTACACCTCCTACTGTACTTATTGCCGGGGGTAATGATTGTTTGGTTATAGCCCATAGATGGTCCTGTTGTAGTATTGCATTGTCTCTGGTGTAAGGCCATACCAAATTCAGATTAAAGTCGCCCGAAATAATATATTCAATATATGGATCCACAATCATTTGCTGTAATACAATACTAGTAAGATTGGTAGCCATAATCTTCCAAGTTTTTAAATTCGGATGTATATATAAATTTATAAGTAGTAATGACTTTAATTTATTATTTCCACATACTGAATTTTTACTATTAAAATGTTGTTATCATTTAAGACGACTTGTTCTTGCTCCAATTTCAGATCTATTGCTATGAATGTTGCTAGACCCCCACTGGGGTGCCCATATTTGCTTTGTTTGATTGCCGGTTGAAAGTAGCCATTAAAACCTTCTAAAATTAATGTTTCAGTTGACCAAGTTTCTTGCAGGAGTATAAGCTGAAAATTGCTTGACATTGAGGATAAATGAGCATTTTGTATTTTAGCGCATACCCCATTTATGTTCCAAGAGCATAGTCTTATTGCTTCTCTTTGAATAATTACTTCCTCCTTAGTGCACTTTGGCTTACTTTGTCAAGGTTGTACTACCCCATGAGGGGCCGCTGGGATAATTCCTTGATTTAATTTTATCGACTTTTCTTCTTCGGTTTGGCTCTTTGGTATTGTTAATAGATTGTCCATTTTGCCTATGGGGTTTTTTAGTATTGAGAATACTTGATGATTTATATTATCCTGTTGATATTTTATTTTCTCTTGTAGAGTGAATGGGCTAGGATATACCGGTTGAGGGGGAAAACTGATCTTTATTCCCCATTTTAAAAAGGTTTCTTGTTCATTGATGATTAATTCTAATAAACAGGCAGCATTCAGTGTTAATAATGTCATTTCTTGATTGTCTTCTTTATGCAGGAGAAATTCGATAGCTTCTATATTCTCACTTGTGATTTTTTCGAGAGACGGAATTGCTTTAAAGAGTCTTAAAATATTTCCCCAATTCAAAGTGTCTTGCTTACCCCTGGACTGATATTCTGGTTTAAAAATAAGTTGAATCTTACCATCATTGTGTTTATTAGTTATTTTCCTTCTTTTATCAATTGTGCACTTTCTTTGATGAACTCATTTGTTTGTTTGTCGTTTCTGTCAATCCAGATGATTCCGGATGTGCACACGTTTTTGTTCTATTATGGGACTGCCTTGGGCTTTGTTGAACATTAATTGTTCTTTGTATTGTATGTATTTGTTTTTCAGTAGAGTATCCATCTCGGCCATCGTTCTGGTCCTCCTTGGTTTTTTCCCGGTCATATGGTCTTTTTTGTTTATACGGCTTTATTGGTGATTCATGGTTCATGTGGGTGATCCTCTCCCCTGATGGTGTATGGGCCTCACACAACGGGGCTTCTCTCTGCGATCCAATCATGTTCACCCCTACTATGTCCAGTTTAAGGCCAAAGGGTTGTATTCCACTTTGTGGTATTTTTGGTGGCTCATATTTTTGTAATTCACTTAGCTCGCTATTCTCCTTACTTTGGTCAATGAGAATCTTTTTCCTTTGATCTCTGTAAAATAGTGGAAAATACTTTTTCTTTTTTTCTTTAATTTCGGTAGGATGAGTCCCAGTTATTTCTTTATTTGGGTTAGGATTGATTATGATATCCGTCAGTCCTAACATTTGTTTTTGGGGTCCAGTAGTCATTGAGTTGCTTTTGGTCTTGTTTCTTGTCTTATGTAAAAAAAATTCTGTTTTTTTTGTCAGAGTAAAAGGTGGAGAGTTTGATTGTTTATCTCCTTCGTCTACTGTTTTTTCTTCTTTAAGTAACACCATGTATTTTTATTAGTGCTAGATATCTCCTTATCTTGCTGATCGGGACATTGTATTGCTGTTAGGATTTACTGTATGTGTTGGAAACGGGGTTACCGAGTCCGTTACGGTAGCATGGCGCAAAGCGGGGAAAGGCACGCGAAGGCAATGTGTAAGGCAGTTGTGCAGCACACTCTTACTTTAACTCAGAACTGCGGAGCAATAACCGGACACCACACCAGGCTTGTGTAATTAAAAATCAAGTTCCTTTATGTCAATCAAGATTGCGTTGGATTATGCAAATTATACATTACATGTTCCTAACTGGTACACATTCTTTTAAAAAGACCCTCAACAGTTCTGGCCACTAAAAACACAGCACCAATAACGATTCGGGTGCACTAACAAATTAGGGCCTAGAACATGCACAACACTTTTTAGGCATTAACATCTCTGGCCCCTGGGCACATACATCAGGCCTCGGTATTCAATACAGCCTGTGGTACACTAGGCGGGAGGGAATCCTAGAGGGAACCCCTCAACCTGTCCAGCAGCTGGGGCTTCCCTATGAGGGGGGACTCCTATATCTCCCAGGGGAGGTGAGGGTTAAATTAGGCTAGGGCCCTTTCTCACCAGGTGCCTGGCCTGGTACAAATCCTCAATGAGGGCTCTTCCCTCGTTAATCGTGGCCCCCGGCCCCCAGGGGCTTAACCTAGAGCCCTAGGGGCCTCCTGGGCTCACCTGCGGTGCTGGAGATGGTCGCTGTGCCTCTCGACGGACTCTCCCCCGGGCCAGCCCTCTGTTGGACGGGGCGGGGCCCGGCGCGAGTCTCACGGCCCTCCGGCCGGCGCTGGCAATTCTCCTTGAGGCTATGGAGCCTCTCGCGGCGTTATCGCGTCGTTGGGGGGCCGGTATGCCACTCCTCCGGCCCCTGTGGAGTCAGGAGTGAAACAGAGGGACACGGAGTGGGAGCCGGCAGTCCTTTCAGACGGCTCCGGCTTCCCGCGAGGACACACAAAGTCCTTCCTCACCTCCGGACGTGCTGGGGGGGGGGCGGGCTCTTGACGGCGCCCAATCCTAGCGCGGCGGCGATTCTTCCTGGGGCTCCCGTTGGCAGTGGAGCCCCTCGGACGTCTTCCCGATTGGCTCCTGCTGGGCCAATCGCGTCGCGGCCTTCTCCTCTTCCGGGGGCTCCCGTTGGCAGTGGAGCCCCTCTGACGTCTTCCCTATTGGCTCCGGCTGGGCCAATCGCGTCGCGGCCTTCGTCCGTTGCTGGGCGACGCCTTCCGCCTCCTTCTTCTTGGGCTGCTGGCTCCGGCGGGGCCAATCCCGTCGCGGCCTTTTCGGGGCGCGACCTATGACGCGGTCAGCGTCCCCGGCCCCACGGCAACGGCGTCCACGGGCCTGGAGGCCGCAGTAGGCCTCAGCTCGGTTCACGCGGCCCTCGGGGGCTGCGGCGGTGTTATTCTTGGCCGCGCTTGCAGCGGCAGGGGTCTCGGGCCCGGCGGTGATTTCTGGGGGCTTCGGTGGGGGCGCGGACGGCGCACCTCACCACAGTTATGCACGGGGGAGAGGTCTTCCTCACCTCAGCTCCCCTCTTCACGCGGCGACGGCCGCGGCGGTCTTCCGGTCACAAGGTCAGTGACTGGGGGGTCAAGTTCACATGGAGTTGCAGCGCGGGGCGCGCTGACAGCCTTATTCACAGGGCTGTGTGGGAAGTGTTCTTGGGGGACAGTCCAGCTGTCGGTGTGGATAGATAGGGGGTGAAGGCCTAGCGCTTAGGACACAGCGCTTCGCCTCGTGATCCCCATTCGACGGTTTCACTTGAGATCCTGTTACTCTTGGATTCAGCAAAGTTCTTCTTATGAACAGTGGGGGGTTGTGAGTTGGTGATTCTGGGAGTGCTTGATGTTCCTCCCGGCACGCTGGAGATGGTTCCCTGGGTCCCCTCACACTGGGCAAGATCAGTGGGTGGTGGGCGTTCCTCAGCTATCTTACGGCAGCAGGGCCTTGACCCTGTCAGCAGCAGTAGTGTAGGTCTCCCCCTAGGCCCTAAAGTCTATACTCCGGCGCAGGTTCTCCCAGGTTCAGCGGTGCCTCAACCTAACTAACTAAAAGGTTTTCCCTCCAAGCCTCTTATACCCCTAGGTCAGGTGACCCTCCTAAAGGCGGCAAAACGTAACTCCTCCCACAGCCCGGAAGGTTCTGGAACCTTCCACCTACCTAGCTATGGGGCCCAGAGGCGGGGACGGGATGGCTACTGTATCCCTTGTCCCAGCCTGACTCTGGCGACTAGCGTGTATGTGTGGAAGGCCCTCTGCAGTAGCAGGGGCCTGTGGCAGCCATCTTTAGTGAGAGAGCACCTGCACCTCAGCACTGACCAGCAGTGGCAAGGCGCCCGGAGACCTAGGTCCAGTAAAAATATGGTGGCAAAAATGAGGCGCAAAAGGGAAAAAAACAGGGCAAGACCACCCTAGGGCTGACAGGTCTAACACGCGTCCCCCCAGCCGAAAGAGGGGAGAGCTTCCCAACCTCTAGGGAGTTCTCTTCACTAAGGCGGAAAAACCGGGAGAGACCGTCAGCGTTGGCGTGGTCTACACCGGGTCGATGTTCCACCCGAAAGTCCATCCCCTGGAGGGAAATGGACCATCTCAACAATTTGGGATTTTCGCCTCTCATCTGCATGAGCCAGCGAAGGGGTCTGTGGTCGGTCTGGATCAAGAAGTGACAACCAAAAGGTATGGCCTCAACTTCTTCACAGCCCAAACCACAGCAAAGGCTTCCCGCTCGATGGTACTCCACCGCTGTTCCCGGGGAGTAGTCTTCGGGAGATAAAGGCCACTGGCTGGTCTTGGCCATCGTCATTCAGCTGCGAGAGCACAGCTCCTATGCCATGCTCAGAAGCGTCTGTCTGCACGATAAACTCCCGTCCGAAGTCTGGAGTCCTGAGCACCGGGGCGGTGCACATGGCACGTTTAAGAGTCTCAAAGGCATCCTGGCAGGCAGCCGTCCAGATTACTCTGCGTGGCTGCTTCTTGGAAGTCAATTCCGTCAATGGGCCCACGATGGTTCCATATCCCTTGACGAACCGGCGGTAGTATCCCGTGAGGCCGAGAAAAGCTCGGACCTCTGTTTGGGTCTTGGGGGCTCCCAGGCCATGATGGTCTCAATCTTGGCTTGGAGGGGTTGCACCTTACCTCCGCCCACCAGGTGTCCCAGGTACACGACAGATCCCTGTCCAATCTGGCACTTGCTGGCCTTGATGGTTAGACCAGCCCGTTGCAAAGCCTGTAGTACCTCCTGGAGATGCTGCAGATGGTCCTCCCAGCTGCTACTGAAGACAGCTATGTCATCCAGGTAGGCAGCAGAGAAGGCCTCTAGGCCAGACAGCACCTGGTTCACCAACCGCTGGAAAGTGGCTGGAGCATTTTTCAACCCGAAGGGCATCACACAGAATTGAAAGTGGCCCTCGGGGGTGGAGAACGCAGTCTTCTCCCTTGCTCCTTCCGCCATGGCGATCTGCCAATAGCCTGATGTTAAATCAATGGTACTCAGATACCGGGCTGCTCCCAGCCGGTCAATGAGCTCATCCGCCCGAGGGATCGGGTGAGCGTCGGTCTTGGTGACTGAGTTGAGTCCACGATAATCCACACAGAACCGAAGTTCTGGTGTGGTGCCCGGGGGGCCGCTTTCGGCACCAACACTACCGGACTAGCCCAAGGGCTACTGGAAGGCTCAATCACCCCCAGTTCTAGCATCTTGACAACCTCACCCTGGATACTAGCCTTGACCTTATCGGACAGCCGGTAAGACTTGTTCTTCACTGGCGGACTGTCCCCTGTGTCCACATCATGGGTACACAGGTGCGTGATTCCAGGCGTGAGGGAAAACAACGAGGCGTACTGCCCCAAGACCTGGCGGCAGTCCCTCTGTTGCTCTGGGGTCAAGGATGGGGCGAGGACTACTCCCTCTACCGAACCATCCTTCTCGTGGACCGCCAGAAGGTCTGGCAGAGGCTCACTCTCCTCCTCCTCACTTCCATCCGTTATCATCAAGAGAGTGAGCTCGGAACGCTCCTGGTGTGGCTTCAGGCGGTTGACGTGGAGCACCCTGTGGGGTTGACGGGGGTCTTCATGTCGACGACATACGTGGTCTGGCCTTTCCTTTCTAAGATCTCAAACGGCCCAGTCCACCGGTCCTGGAGGGCGCTAAGCTCTCCTGGCTCCATGACCCACACCTTCTGTCCAGCGTCTAACTCTACCGTCCGCGCGTTCCGGTCATACCATTGCTTCATGACGGCCTGACTTGCCTCTAAGTTGTCCGAGGCCTCCTTCCACAGCTTGGCCACTTGGCTGCGGAACGCCAGCATATAGCTGACCACATCACGGGGAAGCTTCGAGGAAGACTTCTCCCACCCCTCTTTGACAAGACTGAGGGGCCCCCGAACGGGGTGGCCATAGAGCAGCTCAAAGGGGCTGAAACCGACCCCCTTCTGCGGCACCTCTCGGTAGGAGAAGAGCAGACAGGGTAAGAGGACGTCCCACTTTCTTCTCAAGTCCTCGGGTAGGCTCCTGATCATCCCCTTCAAGGTTTTGTTGAAACGCTCCACGAGCCCGTTCGTCTGGGGGTGGTAAGGAGTGGAGAACCGGTAGGTCACTCCACACTCCTTCCACATGGCCTGCATGTAGGCCGACATGAAATTCGTGCCCCTATCTGACACCACGACCTTGGGGAATCCCACTTGGGTAAAAATCCCCATGAGGGCCCGCGCCACCACCGGTGCTGTGATGGTCCTCAGAGGGATTGCCTCTGGGTACCGGGTGGCGTGGTCTACTAGCACCAAAATGAACCTATGCCCAGCAGAAGTCGGCGGATCCAACGGCCCGACAATGTCAATCCCCACTCGCTCAAAAGGGGTATTGACCACTGGGAGAGGTTCCAGAGGGACCTTCACCTTAGTCCCTGTCTTGCCGCTCGCTTGGCAAGTGGTGCAGGTCTTGCAATAAGTGTCAGAAGTGACGCGCATCCTGGGCCAGTAAAAATGTGGGACCAAGCGTGCAAACGTCTTGTCCTGGCCCAGGTGTCCTGCTAGTGGTATCTCATGTGCCAACTCTAGCAGAAAGGCTCGGTAGCATTGGGGGACCACCACGGCCCTTGAGGACCCATGCACCGGAGCCTTAGGCTCACTGTAGAGGAGACCATCCTCCCAGTAGACATGGTAATTACCAGTCTCTGTTCCAGCTGCTTGGGCGTCGGCCTGTTGCCGTATGCCATCAAGCGTAGGGCACTCCCTCTGTGCCCGGCAAAATTCTTCCCGGGTAGGCCCTCCTTCCACCTGCCACTCTGCAGGGGTCGGCAGGTCCCCCACGGGAAAACCAACCACCTCAGCGGACTCCGGGGTCACCTCCGCTGGCTCCCCATCCATCTCACCGGGTGTCTCCTCCCGGACATCTCCTCGTCCAGCAGTGGGCTTGGCCCTTCTTTCAGGCTCCACCCCGGGCTGAGTTCCTTGTCGGGCAGCCATGGACCGCGTGATAACGCAAGTCCACCCTGGTAACCCCAACGTCTCAGCATGGGCATTGAACTCTACCTCTCTCCAGGCAGTATGTTCTAAATCGTTGCCCAGCAGACAGTCAACTGGCATGGCAGGGCTCACCGCAACCTTCATCAGACCTGACACTCCTCCCCACTCAAAGGGAACTTGGGCCACGGGGTAATGACCCAGGCTATTATCAGCCATCACAACCGGGTGGAACTCCTCAGGAATCACCTGCTCTGGGGACACCAGCTGACGTCTCACCATCGTCATGCTGGCACCTGTGTCCCTCAGAGCCTCCACCTCCTCCCCGTTCACCAGGACCCTCTGCCGATACTTGGCAGTGTTCTCGGGTACCTGCACCCTTGGGATGATCTCCCTATCCCCCAGGGAAACTAAGGTCAAGCCTGTCCACTCACCTCCCCTACCTAGGGACAACTCCTCCCCAAGCGCTACACTGGCCACCCCGGGGGTCTTACCTCCTGTGGGGGCTGGGGTTCTCTTGCGACACTGGGCATCCCCCTTGTAGTGTCCAACCTCCCCGCACTCGTAGCACCGGACAGTTCTGGGCTGCTGACTCCTGTCAGGGTAAGTGGGTTTCTGGTATCCAGATTGGGATGGGAAACCTACCCCTCTCCCAGGCGGTCTATTTTGGGGACCTTTAAAGAACTCCCTCTTTTCATCTCCCCCCTCTTTCTTCTGGGGGAACCCCTGTCCACCTTTCGGGGGATCCGCCCCGGCTCCCTTGTGGGACACCCGAGTGCTGACCCACGTGTCTGCCTCCTCTGCAAGCTCCCTTGGGTTGGTCAGCTTGCGGTCCACCAAGTACTGGCGCAGCTCCGGAAAACATTTCTCGAGGAGGTGCTCTCTCAAAAACAGGTCGTACAGCCCAGTGTAATTGTCAACCTCGCTGCCACGCACCCAACCCTCCAATGCCTTCCGGGCGTAATCATAAAAATCTACCCAGTTTTGTGTGGTGAGCTTGTGGCTGTTGCGAAACTTTTGGCGGTACTTCTCTGGGGTGAGGCCAAACTTCCTGAGCAGGGCCTCCCTCATGATAGGGTAGTTGGTTCGATCCCCTTTTTCTAAGGTTAAAAGTGTGTCCCTGACTAGTGGAGGTATGTACCTATAAAGTCCTCCTCCCCAGTAGCTCTCAGGAACTCTATGGGCCACCAAAGCTACCTCGTACGCCGTCAACCACTTGTCGATGTCATCGCCCACACTAAAGCTAGCCATCACTTCCCTGGGTAGATAGAATTTGGGCTCCTGTGGAACCCCAGCAGGTACGCTGCCACCATTTCCTTTGCCTTCCATTTCCATTTGCAAGGCTCGGAGCTCCAGTTCTTTCAGGCTAAGCTCATGTACAAGCCTTCTTTCCTCCATGGCTAGCCTTGCCTGTTCTCCCTCCCTTTCCATCTTAGCCAATTCTAATGTCAATTGCCTTTGCTGCCTTCTGTCCTCGAATTCCTCTGCTGACACACTCCCCCCTGACGCACTACTGCCTGCCCTGGAACGTCTTCCTGGCAACACATTCTCGCTGACGTCAATGTTCAGTAGGCTCAGTTCTCCTGGGTCGTCTGTCTCCCTCTGCTCCTCCTCCCCTCTTCCCTCCGGGTGGGCCATTACCCATGCCCTCAAAGCTTTCTGAAGCACCTCCTTCTTGGCACCTCGCTTGACGGCCACCCCCTCTCTAGGCAGAACTCCTTGAGCTGTGCCACCGTGTACCTCTCTAGGTCGGCTAACTCAAACTCCATCCTCCTAGGTGGGGTCCCGGACAATTTAAGGAAGGGGTTCTAAATGGTAGGTAGCAGGTCTTAACGCAGGACTAATACCATCGGCAATCACAAAAGAGTTCCTTCTTACATTTCACTAGGTGTCTAATTGCGGCGCACTCCGAGTCACTGTAGGGTGCTGCACAAATACCAGTCCTTATCTCACCGCTGAACACCAATGTTGGAAACGGGGTTACCGAGTCCGTTACGGTAGCATGGCGCAAAGCGGGGAAAGGCACGCGAAGGCAATGTGTAAGGCAGTTGTGCAGCACACTCTTACTTTAACTCAGAACTGCGGAGCAATAACCGGACACCACACCAGGCTTGTGTAATTAAAAATCAAGTTCCTTTATGTCAATCAAGATTGCGTTGGATTATGCAAATTATACATTACATGTTCCTAACTGGTACACATTCTTTTAAAAAGACCCTCAACAGTTCTGGCCACTAAAAGGCAGCAGAAATCAGTTCCTTTAAAAACACAGCACCAATAACGATTCGGGTGCACTAACAAATTAGGGCCTAGAACATGCACAACACTTTTTAGGCATTAACATCTCTGGCCCCTGGGCACATACATCAGGCCTCGGTATTCAATACAGCCTGTGGTACACTAGGCGGGAGGGAATCCTAGAGGGAACCCCTCAACCTGTCCAGCAGCTGGGGCTTCCCTATGAGGGGGACTCCTATATCTCCCAGGGGAGGTGAGGGTTAAATTAGGCTAGGGCCCTTTCTCACCAGGTGCCTGGCCTGGTACAAATCCTCAATGAGGGCTCTTCCCTCGTTAATCGTGGCCCCCGGCCCCCAGGGGCTTAACCTAGAGCCCTAGGGGCCTCCTGGGCTCACCTGCGGTGCTGGAGATGGTCGCTGTGCCTCTCGACGGACTCTCCCCGGGCCAGCCCTCTGTTGGACGGGCGGGGCCCGGCGCGAGTCTCACGGCCCTCCGGCCGGCGCTGGCAATTCTCCTTGAGGCTATGGAGCCTCTCGCGGCGTTATCGCGTCGTTGGGGGCCGGTATGCCACTCCTCCGGCCCCCGTGGAGTCAGGAGTGAAACAGAGGGACACGGAGCGGGAGCCGGCAGTCCTTTCAGACGGCTCCGGCTTCCCGCGAGGACACACGAAGTCCTTCCTCACCTCCGGACGTGCTGGGGGGGGGGCGGGCTCTTGACAGCGCCCAATCCTAGCGCGGCGGCGATTCTTCCTGGGGCTCCCGTTGGCAGTGGAGCCCCTCAGACGTCTTCCCGATTGGCTCCTGCTGGGCCAATCGCGTCGCGGCCTTCTCCTCTTCCGGGGGCTCCCGTTGGCAGTGGAGCCCCTCTGACGTCTTCCCTATTGGCTCCGGCTGGGCCAATCGCGTCGCGGCCTTCGTCCGTTGCTGGGCGACGCCTTCCGCCTCCTTCTTCTTGGGCTGCTGGCTCCGGCGGGGCCAATCCCGTCGCGGCCTTTTCGGGGCGCGACCTATGACGCGGTCAGCGTCCCCGGCCCCACGGCAACGGCGTCCACGGGCCTGGAGGCCGCAGTAGGCCTCAGCTCGGTTCACGCGGCCCTCGGGGGCTGCGGCGGTGTTATTCTTGGCCGCGGGGCGCGCTGACAGCCTTATTCACAGGGCTGTGTGGGAAGTGTTCTTGGGGGACAGTCCAGCTGTCGGTGTGGATAGATAGGGGGGTGAAGGCCTAGCGCTTAGGACACAGCGCTTCGCCTCGTGATCCCCATTCGACGGTTTCACTTGAGATCCTGTTACTCTTGGATTCAGCAAAGTTCTTCTTATGAACAGTGGGGGGGGGTGGTGAGTTGGTGATTCTGGGAGTGCTTGATGTTCCTCCCGGCACGCTGGAGATGGTTCCCTGGGTCCCCTCACACTGGGCAAGATCAGTGGGTGGTGGGCGTTCCTCAGCTATCTTACGGCAGCAGGGCCTTGACCCTGTCAGCAGCAGTAGTGTAGGTCTCCCCTAGGCCCTAAAGTCTATACTCCGGCGCAGGTTCTCCCAGGTTCAGCGGTGCCTCAACCTAACTAACTAAAAGGTTTTCCCTCCAAGCCTCTTATACCCCTAGGTCAGGTGACCCTCCTAAAGGCGGCAAAACGTAACTCCTCCCACAGCCCGGAAGGTTCTGGAACCTTCCACCTACCTAGCTATGGGGCCCAGAGGCGGGGACGGGATGGCTACTGTATCCCTTGTCCCAGCCTGACTCTGGCGACTAGCGTGTATGTGTGGAAGGCCCTCTGCAGTAGCAGGGGCCTGTGGCAGCCATCTTTAGTGAGAGAGCACCTGCACCTCAGCACTGACCAGCAGTGGCAAGGCGCCCGGAGACCTAGGTCCAGTAAAAATATGGTGGCAAAAATGAGGCGCAAAAGGGAAAAAAACAGGGCAAGACCACCCTAGGGCTGACAGGTCTAACAGTATGATTTTAATTTTTTGCTTTTTTTAATTGTTCCTATATCCTCTATTTTTTCTTTCCCCGTTTTTTATCATTCCCTAAGGTTTGTAGGTTCAGTTTTATATCTTCCAGTATAGTGCCCATAACATCTGGTAAAGTGGCCAGTTTATTAATTAATTGAGCACACGGGCAATTTGTATATGAGGCTGCAGCTTGTGTGTGTGCTCGCAGTATCAGGTTGTTCAAAGTGGCCAATTTCTGGTCTATACCGGCCACAGAGTTTGCCATTACATTAAGAAGATCAATTTGTGCCTCCATTTTATTAGATTGATATGTTAGGGCTTCTAATGTAAGATTTGAAGTTCTATAGAAAATATCCCATATGGCCCCTAAATCTCATTTTCCAGGAATTGATAGATTTTTACTTTGAAGACCTTACAAGTTACCTTGTGATACATCTTTGGAATCGTTTGAGAAGTTTAGTTGATTTTCACCTTTCATATTTGAGTTGATGAAACGATTCTTGTCACTGTCTCTGCCAATGATGTTATCACATGGAGTACTCCAAAGCTGCAGTTTGTCAAGTTTTGATTTGGGTTCACCCTTTCGTTCTTGATGTTCTGTCACCTCCTTGAAGATCTCATAGGGCCGTACACTGTTCTCGATATCCGGCCTTATCTCTAGTGCACAAGGAGGGTTCTCCGTGCTGCTTATTACATTATATTCGGGTACATGACCACCTAGTATTGATGGCTCTTGACTTTTCTGTTCTTTTTGATTTATTTGAGGGGAGGAGGGCAATAAATCTGTCTCAGTTTTGCACTTTTTTATTTCTACCATAACTTCCAGGGGAAATGGAGCCCCTGATATCAAAACTTTCTGAGATTTGCTTATCAGTCTTTCTGGTAAATCGGGATATTCTTGCACCTTTTGTGTTGTTGAAACTGATGTTAACATCTCAAGGTCAGTAATGTGCCCCTCTTGATATACTTCCTTTTCCTCTGTCTCCTGATAATCTGAGGTAGCCAAGACTTGCAGATCTTGTTCCTGACATGTAACTTGCATCTTACTTTCCGGTTTAATTGGAGATTGAGTACTGTGTGTTTCCATCTCCGATAGTATTGTTAGCATAGCTCCAGTTGGATCTTTCAGAAACTCAAATTTATGAGGAATTCTCGTTGACTTTTCAAACATGCAAGTAATTGGCGATATTAGAGGTTGATTTCCCCCTGTAATTTTTGCTTTAACCTTTTTCAATGTTTTTGAAGCTTGAAGTTTCTTTTTTCTTTTTATGGGGGGAAAAGGTGGTCTTTCTTTGCCTGAGCGCATACCTCTTCTCTTTCCAAGTGATTATCCTGCTATCCTTATGCGTAAAATTGGAGCGGTAGCAGACGGTCTGCCTCCCAAACACTGAAGAGCTCCTAGACCTGGAGATCCTGGGAGTTCCTGTAATGCAAGCTTGCGATCCCCTTTACCTCTATGAATTCTGTTGACCTAGTGCTGGTGCTGATGGACGTGATGGACCATGTGCTGTACTTGTGCTGTTTTTAATACCAACCTAATACCTAATGCCTGATAACTGGAACTAGTGCGAGCGGGGCCCTCCAGCAGAAACCGCAGGCTGCACCTGAACCCAGATGGGCTGCCTCCGCGGGTTCGCTGGGGCACACACCTCGCAGCCGCCAACTACCTGCAGCCACGCTCGTCACACTTTTCAGGCTTTTCAGGCTCGCAAAGGCTGCAGCAGCACTGTGAACTCACTTTCGTTCTGGCTGCAGGAATGAGGGTTTGTAAGTAAATGGTGCTATCTGCCGCACTCCACCAACTACATCAGTCGGCATTTGTTCCTGCTCTCTGCGTTTCACCACCAGGGACCACCAGTATCTTACGTTCTCGCGTCCACACCTCCAATTGCGTTACTGAGAAACTCAGTATCTAGGCCTTTTTCAACTGCGCCTCCCTGCCCCCCCACTAGCACCGCTCCCTGTCTCTACCTCCTTGGGGATGCTAGCAGGGTGTGCAGGGCGTGCAGTGTGTGGGCCGAAATCTGCGTAGGCTTATGAGCTTGTGGGTGACAGAGAAGCTCTGAAGCAGTGAAGCGGTGCAACACTAGTCAGACTTGGCGGTGCTCAGGGGGGCTGGAATTCATGGTACACATAAACATTCACTCTGCCCCTCGCTCTCATGATGCTAGTGGCTCACACATACTAAAGAGGTTGTTTTGCTGCTGCATTGAGGGCAGAGGCACCTCAACCCTTCCTGACGGTATAACAACAAGAGGAGTCCTACACCTACTCTGGGCTGATTTCTCAGTAAACTGTGATGAAGCAACCCTATTACAGCTTACATGTGGACTTTGTGCCACCTCGCATGCAGGCTACCACCAAACAGTCCCATGGTAGGAGTGGCACCAGAGGGGGGGATAGAGATAGAACTAGAGTGGAAACCAGAGACACACTGAAGGCTTCTAGAGAAGATCTATGGAATGGTGCACAAATTGCAGTTATTTGTTCAATATTATCAAGATAATGAGTCCGGCAAGATATCCAATTTTGTCATCAGTTTTATTCAATAAGATCAAAATAGCATCATCCAGCCAACATGTTTCGTTCAGATTGGTTGCTTCAACTTCATCAGGGCTTCATCAGGGCTTCATCAGGGCTAATTGTCAATGATCCGTGGATACGATATCCAATGGAGTTGTAGGCCATGTGCCAGTAAAATAAACTAGAGCATTACAGAGGTCAATGACGTATATCTAATGGTTGTAAGCAATTGGCCACATGAAAAGCCCCCCGGTTTGATAGCCCGTGAAAATTGCCCACAGAAAATGTCACTCAAAATTCTCTTCAGAAAGCTACCTGACGGTATAACAACAAGAGGAGTCCTACACCTACTCTGGGCTGATTTCTCAGTAAACTGTGATGAAGCAACCCTATTACAGCTTACGTCTGGACTTTGTGCCACCTCGCATGCAGGCTACCACCAAACAGTCCCACAGTACGAGTGGCACCAGAGGGGAGGATAGAGAGAGGAATAGAGTGGAAACCAGTGACACACTGAAGGCTGCTACCAAGATCTGTGTATGTTTTTGCCAGGTACATCATTCTGATGGTGTGGTGTGTAAAGAGACCACATAAGTGTACCACTGTTCTGAGAACCATATGGAGTTAGCCAGCTGTTGCTGAGGCCCACACTGCTGCAAGGCCCACAGAGAGGCCAAGATTCAGGATTCTGTATATGATAGAAGTATACTGTGACACAGTATATAATTCAGAGGAACTTTGAGAGTAGCTCTGCAGATTTTTGTAGAATGTGATTCTTTCATCACCAACTTGTTTTTCACTACACGCTCCATGTTTTTCTTCCATAGTCATGGGTGACGCTGTTGATGCATGCCTGAGCAGCACCTGCCCTGCAGCCCCTTCATCATCCACTGCATGAAGGAAGAGTGCAGTGACATCCTGTTGCCAGTGGGAGCGCTCTTGCTGCCAGCTGAAGGCACACCAGTCTGCACAATTAACTTGGCCCAATCCCATGGCCTCTGCATTGAAGAGCACGTGTGCAAGCCAGAGTGCTCAGAGGTGCAGGAGAAAATACAGATTGACAAGAGAGCAGACTTTGAGACATGTGTGGTAGTTTCAGGACATCTCTGGAATAGGTACTATGGGCCCGATTAGGATGGCAGGCGGACTTATGTCCACCCGCCGCCCTATTGGGGATCAGGACCGCCCAACAGGCTGTCGGCAGTCCCGCAATAGGCATTACGATGCGACCACCACCACGGCGGTCACAATGCCTATATTTTGCATTGCGGCGGGTGCTGCTGGCTGCAGCACCCGCCGCAATGCAAAAAAGGGACTCTGTACATATCCCTGCACTACATGGCAGGCTCCTTGTGGTGCCTGCCACATGGTGCAGGGATATGTAGGGGGCACCATAGGTCCCCCCAGGTCCTGTGTCTTTGGAGCCAGGGGGTAAGGGGGTGAGGGAGGCCTCCAATGTTCCTTTCCGCCAGCCTTTTCATGGCGGGTTAACCACCATGAAAGGGCCGGCGGAAAGGAACATTGTAATACCTACGGCGGTGCCTGGTGGGCACAGCCGACATTTTAGGCATTACAGAAGGTCCAACGGTCCAACGGGCTCCTTGAACCCGTCGGATTAGTGTTGGACGTCTTCTTTCCGCCCCGACCGTCCGCCCGCCATCTTAATGTGGTGGGAAGTATTCTTTACTGCGATGGTGGTGGGATGGCCACTGACGGGCTGTCGGTGGCTGTCCCACCGTCATCGTAATCGGGCCCTAAATGAGCAACAGTCAGGATGGCCAGATAAACTCTATGAGCTATTGATAGGTTAAAGAATCAGAAGGGGTGAATCCCGAAACCACTCTTGTTTTCCGTTCGCACTACACGGCAGCAATAAAAAAGTGTTTGAGGACTTGCTTGATAAAAGCCATAGATGTGCTTGGGGTAGAAGTGTGTGATGTTGAGTGAAGGAGACTTTACTGGACTTACGTGTCATCTCTAAATGACATGCTTACAACTGCACGTTACATGTGCTAACCGTGGAGAGAAGGTGTGGGTATCACCTGGCAAGTTGAACAAATACAAGAACTTGACACATTTAAGATGGGCACAGAACTAGTGTAGACGTATGTTTGGAGAAATTTGGACAATCTATATGCCTTTCACCACTAAATGTGCCCTTGATAAAGTGGAACAAAATTCCCACGCATCAATGGGGGAGTCATTGTCATATTAGAAAGCAGTTACTTTCTGATGGGAGCATCTCACTTCTGGACCACCCAGAGGATCTCAGGAAGACTATTGAATAGAAAAGTATAGAATCTGGCAACAGGGCTGGACCAATGACAAACACTGTACTTGTATGTAGGAAGTGAAGGGAGTGGTGATGGAGCATACTATTTAGGTCTATCATCAAATGGTAGAACTGTGGCCAAGCCACACTCTCAGTCATAACTTGGACCAATGGCTCATATTGATTCAGGACTCCCTAGTACCCTGCCTTTCATTATGTTCCCCTTCTTGCTGTTGGCTGCTTAACTTATTTTTCTTCCAATATTCAAATCATACCAAATAATTTAAAATATCCTTTCCCCGGTTTGATACTGACCCCTTTGGGGTCAAAAGTAAAAATGTGCTCTGACAATCTGCTCGCTGGGTGGTTAACAAAGCATACCAAGCTGTTCAATGAGTAGTGTGTTAGTTCACCTCACAGCAGTGCTTAATTTCTTAAAAACTAAGAGCCAGGGCCCTTCTCAGAAGGCCACTGCAGCCTGTACCACACATTGCCTCTGCCAGTGCTGCCATTGCACTCCCTCAAGTGTGACAATACAGACTATCTCTGCCCACCCAAAGCTATATTAGTGGCGTGAGAGGCTGGTATTATTTATTTTCAGTGCCATTTGACTTAATAAACATGACTGCACATCTCAGACAGCGTCACCGTGTGGTGGACTGTCAATAGAGCTGGTGTTGACATATAAGTGCCGGTGCCAAGCACCAGAAACCACCGGCTCAAATTAAGCACTTCCTCAGAGGGAACATAACTGTCCCATAGTCATTGGCCCACAGCCATTAACATGCACCCCACATCTTCCAGACTTGTAGCTGAGGTATAGCCTGTCAGATAGTTGGACCTAAAAAGTGCAGAGGGGAAACTGGGCACTACCCCTGCTCAAACAATGGAGCTGCCACCTCACCCTTTACTCAGTTACAATCTGACAGTAGATGTAGGACACATCTGCAAGCTATACCATCAAGGAAGGATGAGGTGATACAGTCAGTCCATAATGGAGAAGTCAAAAAGGATGTTACGTCACCAGTGTGTGTGGACATCTGGGGTGAAGAGAGTGCTACGGAAGAGTGACTGTTTATGCATAACCTGAAAGAGGGCTCGTACATGGGTTTTTGTAGAGCTGTGGTTGTTTTGCTCTATGTTTACCATCTTGCATCGAGGATTGTAAGAAAACTTCTCAGAATATAGCACATAGCTAACTTCTGCATGGTATTCATAATAGGGGAGTCATGATGGAGAGTATCTGGGACTCCTGACTAGGCTGGAAGCATTATGATGCTTTTACACACAGTCCAGCGATTGAAATCGACCAACTAGCTCACCGGCCCTCACTACAATGCGGTATTTCCTATACAGTGAATCCCAGTTATAGTTACCCTTGTTGAAGTGTTATGTTCCTCGCTAAAAAGATAATGAGTGGTGTTTTCCAACACCAGCACCGCAGATAAATACCGAGACAACGGTACATCATAAAGGCAAAGACTTGCATTATCATACACCGGATTAGCATGTTCTCCCCAGAAGCAGAGATTTTTGGTATATCATAACCTATGTCAATATTTAATGTTGATGCAACCATACACTGGATGGCATGCTGAAAATGTACTGTGTATATCCAGTGATCATCTACGATGTCTGTACTCTGCACAAAACAAAATGCTAATAAAAAAGAATTTACACAAAAAAAATATGCTTTTACATAAGTGTTATTTTTGTACAGTAAAGGGGGACATATAGACTAGGAAGTATTCCTGCCCCTGCCAAAGATTATTCCATTAGAGTCACAGTCGGAGTGCCACCAAAGAGGAGTATATATTGCAGTATTGGGGAGCCACTACACAACGTTTGAACATAAAAAAAAATAAAAAACATTCTAATTTAGACATACAGGGCCTGATTCACAAAGGGCCTCCGCACTCGTAGTGGAGGCCATGCAGTCGTGAGGGAGTCTCCGCACTCAGGGTGGAATTTCTGCGATGAGATTTGTGAATCAGGCCCAGAATGTTTTGTAAAAGGAAACACCCTGCCCCTGAGTAGCCTTCACATTATACTGATGCAGAGAATCCCCTTTACTCTCATGTTCCACTCCTGTTTCCATTCCTCTGACCTTAGTTCCTGTGTTTCTTTTGCCCATTTCCACCTCTGTTGGCAGAGATTTAGGAAATTGACATTTTAATTGTCATTGCTAATGTACTTAGGATAGGATAGATATAGTTGCCAGAAATGAGTGGGCAACTTGGGACAAACCACCCCAGAGCACATATGGAGCCACAAGAACCAATAACCATCTTGACACTGGGGGATTTGTCAAACCCACCACTTCTTTGGTCCATTGGGCGAGGCACCAATGACATTGCGAGGTTGGGCATCTTTGGCAACATATGAAGAAGGGATGAGTGCATGGAAAAACCTGAATGACTGTCAGCAGGGACGCATCTGGTGAAGGAGTTTTTGGGTGTGGGGCAAACCCACATAATACACAAGATCTGGCAGCAATCATTATTCACTAAGTTACAGAAGTAGTTGTGTTGTATAATGCTCTTTCTTTTGCCTTTAACATTAAAAATATTCCTGATGCACTGAGTTTGAGAAAAATAGTTTAACAGGTTTCTGTACAAGGTCATTCTGGATTCAAAGGTCGTCTCACACACAACTCACACTAGATGGCGAATTGTCTGATGGCCTCCTATAAATTCAGTGAGGTAGAGGGTAAATCCTCATCAGATAGAGAAAAATAATTATCCTCAGAGGGAGATCCTCTCTTTCTTTTAGACAAAGCGGCATCTACTGCCTCTTTAAGGGAGGCTTTAAGTTCCTCCTGTAAGTACTTTCTAATATTGTCCCCCAAAATGCCTGATTCTCCCTGGTTCTAGGAATTATCCATCTCCATCAGGCTAGTAGGTAATTTAATATTATTAAATAGGGGGTAATAGGGTGGTAAATCCCTTTAAATATGTTTTGAGGGGTGGACAAACCTTTAAAATTAGCTTTGTCAAAAAAGCTGTTTAATTCTTTCTATTTATTTGGGAAACATACCGAAAGCGGGCACTAGGTGGTGCCAAAGAGCTAAAGATTGCTTATTATTGAATAAAAAAATGCGACCGATCGTCTCCGAAGCAGTCCTTCTCCTGCGAAGCCGTTACAGTTTGCTTGAAGCTGTAACCATGGCTACGCAGCAGGAGAAGGACACCGCCAGAGAGGAAGGACTTCCTCGAGTGAGGTCACAGCCAAGCACTCTGCGTGCGAGTCCGGTCTCAATAGCGCGTTGTCATGGCGATCGCGCTGAAACCTTGTAAGTTGTTTTTATTACAACTGGAAAGCGAGGTGAGGAGTCTGAATGTCGCGCCCCGCCTCAGGAGCATTAATTATGAATTAATGAGTATCGCCGATAGGGGCATAGTTATATTAACGTTATGAAGGTAATGGAACCTTCGTGAGAACATAAAAATGAAAATGGAGGGTAAATAAGCTGACCATACATTGGAAGGCTGAGAAAAAATATATAAAGAACAAACCTGTTAATCCAAGCGGTCACATTAAGACACCATAACGTGTTTAGGTCATTTAAAATTTCTCTAAAAATGAAATTAACATAGGAATCAAAAGATTATAGTCAGAAATAGATACAGTCACATATTACATGTCATACTTAAGAGCTAGATATTACTAAATAATATAAATAACAGTTGTAATCAAAAACCATTATGAGAGTAACAGAGTGGTATACTTATCTTGTTGTGAGCAGCTAACAAAAGAGGAAGGCAGCCCTGTGCAATGGATAGTTATACTTGTTCACGAACATTCTATATGTTTATGATGTATTAATATAGCCTTATAGCCCGCCGTAGCGGGCTATACCGGCTATTAAAGGCCCGCTCCAGCGTTAAAGGCCCGAGCCGAAGGCGAGGGCCTTTAACAAGGGAGCTGGACTTTAATAGCCGGTATAGCCCAGCTACGAAGGGCTATAAGGCTATTAGGACATTCTGCCACTAGAGGGCAGAATGTTCTAACAAATAAAACAAAGGCTTCAGGGAGCGCGAGGGGATTGAAATCGCCTCAGGCTCCCTGAAGCCTTTATTCACAGCCACAGCTGTGAACAAAGAAACATTGGAATGTTGGAGCTCCGGGCTTATACCAGCCATTAAAAGGCCCGGAGCTACTCCATTGTTTTCAATGGAGCTCCCAACATTCCAATGTTCTAATGTTCTTTAAAGGGCTGCATGTTTGGGCAGCAAATAAAAGTATATGCATAATGGTAGCCTCCGGTCTTGTAATGAAATTGTCTGATAGCCTCCTATAAATTGGGTGGTAAGTAAGGTTCATTTCTGCCATTCGCCTGCTGTCAAACTGAGGCAAAAATGCAGGAGCGTTGAAATTTACAGCTGGGTGCGCATGTTGTAGATCTCCTTTTGGGAATTTCCAGATGAGTGACACATTCTTGTTATACTACATCACTAATCCTGTACTCTCCTCCTGCACAGAAGATTAGAAGAATTGGTGCATGCTGCGGTGTGCGAAATGAGTCATCTGGTGACCCATGAGATTAGCTTTAGAAACTTGAGCTTTGCCATTCGTCTCTCTACGATCTACAAGATGGTGACTACACCTGCCTAAAGGAGCGGTCACCACACCGGGGGGTATTTCACTTGCATGATGGTGTGGCTGCCACTAGTGAAAGTTAAGCCCCACCCACCCAACCCAGTTTCTCCTACCAGTGCATTAGAGCAAGCATTACCAGTCTATTATCTGTAGCCTTGGCTTCTCTGGCCTGTGGAGTGAGCTGCAGTGAGCCAGGAGGGTTGCCACAGTCCCAGTTGAGGCATGGCTGCTCATCATCAGATATGTTTGGAGGCCCTTGGAGAGAGTACCAGTGGTGAAACACCCCCCTCATATATGTTGGCTTATATGTCTGTTAGGGTCTCCCTTTATTGTGCATTTGCTTAGGCCATAGCTTATATATATATATATATATATATCTCCTTTTTGTGCAATAACATGCACCAAATGTATCGTGTGTTGATAGTATGCTTCATGTATTCATGTATCTTGTTTCAATAGATGGTGCTTAGGAGAAAGCATAATAGATTGAAGCTTTGAACATGAGTGAGTAAGTGAATCGTCATGTTATTTCTCTCACCTTACATCATGATCACAAGGTTTGTTTTCCTTTCATGAGAGAGATACGGATTGACTTGGAATACATTTTGGGCATTAAAGCAGTGTGACTCCAAACTGAGCATCTCCAAGGCCATCCATCTGGGATCTTTGTCTTAGAACTTTTGCTCCCTTAGAGACATAACTCAGAGGGGGATATTCTCAAGAACGTGCGATAATCATCGCCAAAATAGGATAACGCAATTTCACATATCGCTGTCCATCGCGGGAAAATAACTCTGTGTTAACATCCCATTCTCAACACGGCGGTAGCATGCGATAGTGTCCTGATAACGCGTCAAATGTCCGCGATAAAATCACCGGGACGGCGATAAAAATCTAAAGCCTAACGTGAAAAAAGTTGCGATCGGCCAAACTGCGAAAAAAAATACAGCGATAAGCAGCGCCAGGCCTGCAAGTCCCACAAGTCAGGCGGGAAAAACTACTAGAAAAGCGGCAACAAAAAACACAAACAAAACACAAACAACTGCGAAGCACCATGGAGGTAGCCGGAGCGAGTACAGAGGACAACCAGAACCCCACAAGCCCCACGGAGGACCAGCCTGGGACCTTGGGGTCAGGGAAGGGCAAGGAGAAGAAGAAGAGGAACCCGCCTTACAGTACGCAGGAAAACCAGATCCTCATTACGGAGGTGATAGAACACCACCACCGTGTCATTGGCAACTAAAAATACAATATGGCAGTCCATTTTAGCCAAGGTGAATGCAGTCGGAGTGAAGAGAAGGGAAGTGGACGACTGCAAGAAGCGCTGGACTGATGTGAAGTGCAAAACCAAGCTGAAACCCGCAGCCAACCTGAAAGCAGCAATGCAGACTGGAGGTGGGAGTCCAGTGACACACCAGGAGCTGGATGAGATGGAGGAAATGGTGACCGAGTCATCATTGGGGAGACAGTGGCAAAGGTTGGGGGACCGGACACTGCACAACATGACCTGAGCCAACAGCAACAGGGTGAGTAACGACCAGGGACTGGGGGGACGGGGGGAGATGGGCACAATGTATAGCACATCTGCAGACAAACCATGCCCAAGAGTCACAACTCCGACCAAGAGCCCAATTTACCCAAGTCTGCAACATCTCAGCACTGTATAAGCACAGAAGTGAAAGGCACACCGCCTGAAAGGGATAAGGGCCAGCCAAATCAGAGCTGAAGGGGCAACACACCCACAATGCTGCACACACACATAAGAATCAGAGCGCCTCAACATTGACAACAATGTGGTACAAACTGCAACACTTTCACAACAGAACAGAGGACACAACTGCCGCCGCTTGTGTGTAGAAAATGGCCATTCGCATTTGGCATAGCAGGAAACTGTGAGATGACAATTTACAAGTACAACCTCACATCCCTGATGGTGTAGAAATGTCAACTGTCCCGCATCACATAGGCATCTCCTCACAAACAGTCACAATGTGCATTGTCATGCAGTCTGTAAGTAAACTTGTCCAATGCGTCAACATACATGTGAACACAATGTCAATCTGCATCTCCCCTTCACATTGCAGAGGGAGAAACAACACCTCCTGCAGAGCAGACACAACAACTCAGCACTGATGATGAAGAGGACCTCCCCAACATCGACACCCTCCAACAGCCCATGGACAGCTTTGGCACCCCACCTCCAGGAGCAGTGCAGCCCAGCTGCATCGAGGAAACCCCACCCCCTGCACAGACCACACAGCAGGAAGCACCCACCACCACGGCAATCTCCCAGGACCCCCACGACCAACACATGGCATTCCAACGCCGTGTGTTAGGGTGCCAGGAGAAGATGGCTGATCAGCTGCGGGTGGGGTTCGTCCTCATGGCAGCCAAACTAGATGCCATACGTGGGTGTCTACGTCCCATCAGGGACCACTTACAGTCCCTAACAGACACCCACTGTCCGCTCCATGCTCTCCAACAATCCATGGCTGACATCGCTGGAGTCATGACTCTGAGCCAAGAACAACTGTCTAGTCAGAGTGGCTCCAGTGATGTCAGCTGGGAGTTGGGACACATGCGGAGGATCATGTTGAACATGGAGCGGATGCAGGCGGAAAGAATGTTTGCCACGGCTGCACACCAGCGAGATGTAGCTGTGATCTTCCATGCCCTGCAGATCCTCGTCATAGCATTGACGCCACAAGGCCTGGCGCGGATGAATGCTGCTGCTACTACTCCATCCACATCTCCGCCCCCTGAAGTGTCAGTGCCACACAGTGATGCAGACTAAACACCACCACCCACATGTGAGGCACCTGACACATCAGAGGACGAAGATGATGATGAATCTGGCTTTGTGGTAAGAATGAAGTGGTAGCATTCATCTCCGCCAAATGGCCTGTCTCAGCTTGGTTCTGCCCTCTGCATCATGCCCTGGAATAACACCTTCCACTGTCCCCTGATTCACTCAGCGACACTCACCTGGACCTCGACAGGGACTGCCATATTTGGATTGGTTACCAATGACACAGCAATCACATTGCGGACTGAAGTCTTCCTCTTCCGATGAACTTGTCAATCCCTAATGGACTCTGGCTGGCCCTCCACGGGGCAACAATGTAAAGTGGGGTTTACATGGCCCTGTACTGCTCCAGCTTCAACACTCCACTGAATGCGAATAAAACATTCTAATTCACACAGATGTGTCGTGGCTATGAGCAATCAAGTATGAAAGTATGGATGAATGTAGGGACAGTGATTCCACAAAAAGGTACTCCCTGGGTAATGCTATCAATGCGCATGTATGGCCGTGACCCAGATAGGCAGTGAGACACAAATTGTCATTCAAATCAACACTCATCACAGTTGAATACAAGTGAAGGTGCGTAGACTTTATTAGCATATGCGTGTCAGTACGGGTAAGATAAGTGTCACAACATGCAGACCAATGCAGCAGTATGTCAGGATGAGGAACGTTGCCAAGCGCCGCTGTCCACTCCGGGGGAGTGCCTCACCTTTCACAGGTGTGTGTTAACCTGCGTTGTTGTCCGCTCATGTATTCGGAGTCCAAACGAATGCAGCCATGTCCACTGTTGTCGTGGGACATGTGACCAGATCTCCAAGATGCAACAAGGTGTTGGGACATGTGCAATGGGTTCCAATCTGTTGTGGCTGCAGTTACGTAGTTACTCGTCCATAAAAGCGATTGAAGCTCCGTAGGCTATCATTTCCAACATGAGGTCATTGTCGACTTCATCAAACAGGACGGCGAGGCGATCCATTAGCAGGTCCGGACAGATGTGCTGCGTTCACCCCCTTTCACCAATTAGCACTACAGCCCAATATGGGAGCTGCACTGCACACGAGGAGTTGTGCAATCTCCCAGGTCCAGCTGCCAGCATGTATGCCAAGTATCAAGGCATCCCATAAACGGGTATCACGGTGACACTCCTGGTCGTGGGCCAACAGGGGGCGCACACACATGTCAAAATCCAGTTCAGCTACCGTCCTGTTGGATAGGCAGACATCCATTGACCACTCGAATATGCACAATCGACAATGCAACACAGGCTGAACGCAGGTGACGTTGGCAAGGCAGAAGCTTAGCCGGTAACTGATCCGCAGCACTGCCAATGGCTGTGCCCCCAGTAAACGCAGCATACGTGCACGGTACAGTTCCACCTGACAGGGGTTGTGCAAGTGTCCGGGATGTTCTGCCATTGCGTTAGTGGCTCTGGTTGAAGCGGCACTGTTCTGACCTGCGCCAGTTCTGTGGATGAAATGCCACAGCTCGTATCAATGAGTTGTTTTAGTGTGCAACGGTTGTACGCCTGGGATGGTGTGGGAGAAAGTGTGAAGGCCATTCCATGCAAGATAACTTCGAGCAAGGGCTTCTGTGTGTGGGGTGTGTATATGTTGGTCTTTCGTCGGGCTGTGCATAGTGTGGGAGTCATCATCAGCTGCTATAGTATCTGTTAGGGGGTGCCGGGCACATGCAATTCCGAGGTCGGAGGTGCAAATATGCTTCCGCCTGATAGTTCAGACAAAGGAGCTTTCATCCCTAATGTTAGTTTCTCATCTGCTTGCATTCAGGAAATGTGAAGTGGCTTGTTGGGGGTGGGGTGGGATGTGTGTGACTTTGGGATTCATGTTTGACATGTCTTGCATGTGGCAAATGAGCGGCATCACTGTGTGTTACGTTGCCTCACAGCTGCTCCTCCCTCCCCCCGAGCCTATTTACTTGTGTGCGCTGCGCGGTTGCATCACTTGCACTCCTACGGCACACCATTGTCATGCCTGTCTGCGCATGTCCACAAGCCTGACAACGACACTGTGATGTTGGCCGTTGAAGGGGGGCGGCCACGTGAGTGTAGGCCTGTGGGAAGGATAGGTCGGACACAGATGTAGAGTTCATGCCTGGCTGAACTCGCGCTGTGATTAAGGCTAGGCATTTGGCTCATGCTGCGGCAATACAGATACACACAACACTTGGCATGTATGAGCCAAGACCCCGAGCGGTCTTGCGCTCCTTCATTTCCCCATTCGTGCGAGCCCGCCCTCCGGGTGCATGCTACATTGCAACATTGTCGATTGCGGACTGGGTGGCGCCGACACTACAACAGTGACACACTCATTAGTTACTTCCTTGTCCAGGCCAGAACTGAACCATGCCCAGAGCCCCGGGCAAATCCTTCACACCCCTACGCTGGCTTGGCGTACGCCGGCCCAGCCCACTCCGCTTACGCTTACAGGGGGGGACGACAAAGCTACGTGGCCAAGGTCTTAACCACTGCCTGAGGTGACATGGTTGCGTCCGCTGTCCACAGCACAATGTAATGTGGTAGGGTCCGGGGCCATCATGCATACATAATGACCACACGGACACACTTAGATAGATAGTGGAACTGGCTATGGGCACGTGCGCCCGACCCCTTTTTATTACCAAGGTCACATGTCCAGTGACGCCTGTGCTGGATGGGTGTGGGGTGAGTGTAAGCCAGCCCTCAGGGAGCGGTTGGTGCTGGCAACAACTAGAACAGTGATCATCGGATCACACACACAGATTCAATCATAAAGGGTCCATGACTTGCAGTGCACTGAGGTAGGGGCACCAGAACTGGACTCACACACAAAAGATTACATCATAAAGGGTCCATGACTTGAGCTGCACTGAGTTCGTGGCACCGGAAGCGCTCAGCGGGTGTGCAGCCTGCGATGATGCGTCGTCCGGGCAGGCCGCACTGGAAGCAATGTCTGTTGCCTACTGGACTGCGCCATAGATAAATCAAGACTCAATTCGAATTGTGAGCCCTGCTGACTGCAGTGTAGGCCGGAGGCAGCGGTCAGGAAGGGCCCACAGCCACGTGATGATGACTTGTGGGGCACTGAGTTGGTGGCACCTGTAGCGCTCAGCGGGTGTGCAGCCAGAGATGATGGCGTGTCCTCGCAGGTCAGGATTGGATTTGATTTGTGAGCACTGCTGACCGCAGTGTAGGCCAGAGGCAGCGGTCAGAAAGGGCCCACAGCCACGTGATGATGACTTGTGGTGCACTGAGTTGGTGGCACCTGTAGGGTTCAGCGAGTGTGTAGCCAGAGATGATGGCATGTCCTCGCAGGTCAGGATTGGATTTGATTTGTGAGCCCTGCTGACCGCAGTGTAGGCCGGAGGCAGTGGTCAGAAAGGGCCCACAGCCACGTGATGATGACTTGTGGTGCACTGAGTTGGTGACACCTGTAGCGCTCAGCGGGTGTGCAGCCAGAGATGATGGCGTGTCCTCGCAGGTCAGGATTGGATTTGATTTGTGAGCCCTGCTGACCGCAGTGTAGGCCGGAGGCAGCGGTCAGAAAGGGCCCACAGCCACGTGATGATGACTTGTGGTGCACTGAGTTGGTGGCACCTGTAGCGCTCAGCGGGTGTGCAGCCAGAGATGATGGCGTGTCCTCGCAAGTCAGGATTGGATTTGATTTGAGGGCCCTGCTGACCGCAGTGTAGGCCGCAGACAGTAGTCAGCACACACATAACTCTGCGGTGCTGTGCCGCTGGATGCGCTGGGGGCCTGTGTCGCGGATGCCAGCGATCGGCTGAGGAGGCTGGTGGTAATGGCGGCGGCCACGTGGCAGGGTGAGGGGTGCCTCCCTGGCAGACGCGTTGGCCATCTGGGAAGTGAACCACACCCAGAGCCCCGGCCTATTTATTCACACTCCTACGCTGGCCTGGCGTACGCCGGCCCAGCCCACTCCACTTATGCTTACAGGGGGGGACGACACGGATACATGACTGGGGTCTTCCCCACTGCCTGAGGTAACATGGTTGCGTCCACTTTCCACAACACTACAAACACCAGCAGTATATGTCCACATGGACATGTCTGTGCTCTGCATACTGTAGTCTGTCCAGCACATCACCGCCACACTTGGCATTCTGTACATTCTTATTCATGGGTGACTTGCCTCCTTCACACATACTTGGTTCCCACCTCTCCCCACATTCTGCAATTGTGTGGCTGTGGGGCCATGCCGTTTTGGGAAGGTCAGCTGTCTTGTTCTGCGCTGCCTCGGTGGTAGTCCGGGGTGGGGGGAGTCCTGGGGGTGGTGGCGGTGGATGTTGTGGACCTCTTGGGTCTCCGAGCTGCATGGTCAGTAGCTCCATGACATGTGTTGGTCTTCAGATGTGGCTCTGGGCTGGGCTCCCTTTCATGCTGCAGGTTGTTGTCCGGCTTTACACCAGTACAAGGCAGGTGTTAAATCCCTGCTGCTAACGCGCCTTATTGCCTGTTTTTGGGTCTCATCGCGGATCGGGCTGGTCGTTGAGAATATCTCGAAGTGGTGTTTTCGTGTGTTTTTGCACGGGTATGCCTACTCTGCATATCATTAGCGTTAGTTGTCGCTCTCATCCGTGGCGATGTTTTTTGCGGCAGCTATCGCTGGGAAACTGGCGATATCGGCAGTTTGCACCAGCTTGGGAATAGGGCGATGAATCTATCGCCACTTTTGCGGCGCTAAAGTGCCGATAAATCGGCGATAAGTCCTTGAGAATATGCCCCAGATTTTTCTTGCAGACTTGACTACAAAACTAGAAAAAGTTCCAGTACGAATGTGTGTTGATTCAAAATACTGAAAACTTCCTTTTAGCGATACCTTTAATGCTTAAAGAATAGGCATGCACCATTTGTATTATTTTGCCTGTTTTCATAATATTTACGTTGAGTGCTTACCCTAACACTGTGTTAATAAAGATCTACTGATTTGTGTTTCATTCATTCTTCTCTAAAATTGGCGGCCGAAATGGCTTCCAATAGCGTCTTTTAAGAATAAGAATTTATTGTGTGTGTGCAATTGTGGCAAAAGGTTGCTAGAACCCACAAAAATAAATTTAAATGCTTGATAGTCTAGAACCCACAAAAAGAAATTAAAATGCTTGATAGTCTCTAGCATTGTTATGTGACCAATATGCATTACCTACAGGTAAACTGCGGGAGATGTGTGGGTCATAACATATCTATTCCTTCAGCACAGAACTGGCAAGTTGGTTCATAGCGATGCTTGCCAAAAGGCCACGGAGGACCTACCAGGTTGTGTTTACATAATGCTTGTAAAAATGTAACACCCCCGTCTGAATTAAACATGTGACCTACCAACGTGACACTGAGGACTAATCCTTGTCAAACCCCATTTGGGAGGCCATTGTTCCCCACTGCTATGGTTGAGATCATCTGCCATTAGTGCCTTTGGGCCCATTGTTCTATGACTCCCACAACTGGGCCAAGTGCACCTTTTTTACACTTGACTATCGACCTAGCAAGAGAGAGACGTTAAAGGCTTCTCAGGGAGGTAGTGTGGGGGACAAGAGCTCAGAGCTCAGCAATCAACCAACAGGCACAATAAGGTATTGTATTCCCAAAGAAGGGGAACCTAGGGCCTTTTAATATAGGTCCAGCATACAGGCCCGTGACTAAGTGTAAACCAAGGTGGTATGCAGTTCCTATTATTAGTGGCAGGTTGTTGTATATGTTTTGAGAGTATACACAATGGTGTACAATCAAAAGGCAGGAGAACGATTTCCTCCTTTCGGAAAAGACCTCACACACCCAGCCAGCTAGGTGTCTTGCTTCATCATTGGGTCTGCTCCTTATCGGGTCGGCGCTGCAATACCCGATCGGCACCCGTGATGGGGCCTTCCTGGCGGAGATCTTTATTCCTTATGCCGTAGGGTGTAGTGCGCGTGAGGGCCCTTGATCAGTGTAGGTGTAGTGATTTGAAGGGGTGTGAAATTAAAACAGGAGATAGTGATCCACTCAAAACAATTTTAATGAAATGTGGTCACTACCCTGGTTAAAAATGAAAAAGCGCGTATGCCTGCTCTAAGGTTGTGGGATTATACGCCTATATTTTATGGGTCAACATGTTTCTTGCCTCTTATCATTTGACGGCAATTCCTCAGGACCAAAGTGAGATCTACCTACACTTTCTGGTGGTGGTCCGAACTACGTGAAGAGAAGTCATGACCACCCATACAGCACCCTAAAAGTGGTACCTGTAGATCTACAACATAGCCTGCAACAAGAGAGATTCATACAAATTAGTTTAAGTACATCTGTAATACATACAATGTCATATGTGCACTTTATATCCGGTGTGCAACACGCGCATGCTACACACAAGTGACTGGTGGCATGCGTCAACTGACAAATAGATGCATTTAAAAACAGCAGCAGTAATAAAAATTATATAATAAAATGTGCACTAGGCACAGCCGTGAAACTCACCCTATTTGGGTCAATTATGCGCGGCAACGTGTACCGGCAGGTGTAGACACTAAAGGTGTAGTGTCCTGGTCAATGGAAAGATTTAAGAAGAGTTAAAGTATGGACATTCAGGCACAGTTTACCTAAAAGCAGTTTATCAGGTCAGAGGTAGATGCACAACAATGGTGGCCCCTTATTATATTTTATCACGCAAAGGCTCCTGCGCCTAGAGTGGGGACCATGTGTCACCCATCTGCTGGAAAGGAGACATGCCATAAGCAATCCCCCCTCACACAGCGCTATCCGGTGGCTCCTCAGAGGCCAACCATAGGTTGGTATCTGGCTTGTCCCAGGTAAGCGCCGCGGTGGAAAAACCAGGGTACGTTCCTTATACAACAAAACGTGCCCACAATGTTTAATCCTAGCTGTAAAATGCATCGTCAATTCACAGCGGTTGTTCGAGGCTCATACGCCCACCTGCATTTGCTCTGATCGTATCTAAAGTCAACTCGTCCCCAGCTGGGGAAGAGTAAGAGCAGGGGGTCGCATGAACCTCATCCATTGCCGCGGAGATTTCCGCTGCGAGTACTGGAAAGGAAAAGGTTCCCTTCCAGTTGTTAGTGCCCCGCATGAGTCTGGTAACCCATAAGCAAGGCCCTTTCTTTCTCAATACTCACATACTGATGTCCAATGGATCAGCGGTTGTCCTACCCCTCACTCTGCCGGCCCGGGTGGTACCGAGTTCAATACGACTCGGTTAGTTATACCTCCGGTGAGCCGTGCATGATGGGCGGGACTTCCGGTTTTGTCCATAGAAAAAGACTAGACCCTGCCCGTGGTATCGGGCGCCATGTTGGAATTCCCGCCTCTGTTGCTACTGCAGGACAAACCCAGCAGGTTAGCCGTGACTATGGGCGCCATACTTGAAATCTTACTGTCAGTAATAATCAATTGTTCTGACGCAGTATGTGGAAGGCAAAACTTAAGCTGCGCTAATCCAAGTGTCTTGAATAGCGGGATGTTTTATGTCAGTGCAATTTTTTATGTTAGTATTGCTAAAGGGACCTGCAGCGAAGGATTTCAATGATGCAGTTTGATGTCTAGTGTGATCAGGGACACTTGTCTGGACCCTAATATGT
Source organism: Calotriton arnoldi (assembly GCA_963921515.1). Classification (NCBI taxonomy): domain Eukaryota; kingdom Metazoa; phylum Chordata; class Amphibia; order Caudata; family Salamandridae; genus Calotriton; species Calotriton arnoldi. The sequence continues at coordinate 1,538,283 of CAWUFW010004253.1, forward strand.
AGTTCTGAATGGATCTTTTATACTATGTAATGGCATGATTAAAAACCATAAAAAATGGGCTGGAAGTTAAAACCATATGTCAATGCTGTTAAATGTACATAGGTCATGGTCGCACCATTGATAATACTAGATGCGGTGCAAGTCAGAGTTATTTCTATGTAACCCGTATGTCTAAGTTGGTGATCCATTTCCTGGGTCTCATAATGTATAAAGATAATCTAGACTAGGATAGTTAATTAATGCGTCTATCACTATTTATTAGGTACCTCCCCCACTTGCGTGTCGTGATACTCGTAGAAGTGTAAAAGTGTACACTATGGCTGATAGGAGTAAATTAGGGAATATCCCATAGGAGTGAATTAGGTCAGTAAACTCCAAGGGATATCCTCGTTCAATCCTCCTTTGTCAGTGGCTAATCTCAGAACCCATCGTTGTTCGATGCGGAACAGGGAATTTTTATTCATCCCTGGATGGGCTTCAAGCACACCCCATTGGAAAGAGTCAGGAAGATGTTTTTGTTGTTCAAAGTGTGCTGTCATTTTCGTGTTGGTTTTATGGCACCTAAAATTGCTTCTGTGTTCCATTATACGGACCTTCACCGATCTTGTGGTCATTCCTATGTATAGGAGTCCACATGGGCAACTCAGTACATAGATGCAATTTGGAGTATTACAGTTCGTATGTTTGTTCATTCTCCATTTGACTCCGTTGGGGAAGATCATTTCTTTCATGACTTTGGTTAGAGAACACACAGAGCAGGATCCACATGGATAATGTCCCATTATGGGGGGTAAATCCCATAATGTTCTTTGTACATTGCTCTGTATATTTCTGGGTCTTGTGTGTATAAGCATGTCTTTTAAGTTGCTAGTCCGTTTGAATGCAAATCTCGGTACAGGTAGATTTAATGTTCCTGTATTAAGAATGCTCCAATGTTTCTTAATGATGTTTCTCATACGGTTAGAGTCAGGGTGTAGGTAGTCACACAAGTAATGGCATTATCTGGTTCTCTAGGTTCGCTTTCTAGTAGTCTCTCCCGATTATTGTTCTTAGCCCTTTTGCAAGCGAGTCTGACGGTGTGTTTAGGGTACAAAGAACATTATGGGATTTACCCCATGAGTTGCCCATGTGGACTCCTATACATAGGAATGACCACAAGATCGGTGAAGGTCCGTTTAATGGAACACAGAAGCAATTTTAGGTGCCATAAAACCAACACGAAAATGACAGCACACTTTGAACAACAAAAACATCTTCCTGACTCTTTCCAATGGGGTGTGCTTGAAGCCCATCCAGGGATGAATAAAAATTCCCTGTTCCGCATCGAACAACGATGGGTTCTGAGATTAGCCACTGACAAAGGAGGATTGAACGAGGATATCCCTTGGAGTTTACTGACCTAATTCACTCCTATGGGATATTCCCTAATTTACTCCTATCAGCCATAGTGTACACTTTTACACTTCTACGAGTATCGCGACCGTAGTGGGGAGGTACCTAATAAATAGTGATAGACGCATTAATTAACTATCTTAGTCTAGATTATCTTTATACATTATGAGACCCAGGAAATGGATCACCAACTTAGACATACGGGTTACATAGAAATAACTCTGACTTGCACCGCATCTAGTATTATCAATGGTGCGACCATGACCTATGTACATTTAACAGCATTGACATATGGTTTTAACTTCCAGCCCATTTTTTATGGTTTTTAATCATGCCATTACATAGTATAAAAGATCCATTCAGAACTACATATTAGGGTCCAGACAAGTGTCCCTGATAACACTAGACATCAAACTGCATCATTGAAATCCTTCGCTGCAGGTCCCTTTAGCAATACTAACATAAAAAATTGCACTGACATAAAACATCCCGCTATTCAAGACACTTGGATTAGCGCAGCTTAAGTTTTGCCTTCCACATACTGCGTCAGAACAATTGATTATTACTGACAGTAAGATTTCAAGTATGGCGCCCATAGTCACGGCTAACTTGCTGGGTTTGTCCTGCAGTAGCAACAGAGGCGGGAATTCCAACATGGCGCCCGATACCACGGGCAGGGTCTAGTCTTTTTCTATGGACAAAACCGGAAGTCCCGCCCATCACGCACGGCTCACCGGAGGTATAACTAACCGAGTCGTATTGAACTCGGTACCACCCGGGCCGGCAGAGTGAGGGGTAGGACAACCGCTGATCCATTGGACATCAGTATGTGAGTATTGAGAAAGAAAGGGCCTTGCTTATGGGTTACCAGACTCATGCGGGGCACTAACAACTGGAAGGGAACCTTTTCCTTTCAGTACTCGCAGCGGAAATCTCCGCGGCAATGGATGAGGTTCATGCGACCCCCTGCTCTTACTCTTCCCCAGCTGGGGACGAGTTGACTTTAGATACGATCGGAGCAAATGCAGGTGGGCGTATGAGCCTCGAACAACCGCTGTGAATTGACGATGCATTTTACAGCTAGGATTAAACATTGTGGGCACGTTTTGTTGTATAAGGAACGTACCCTGGTTTTTCCACCGCGGCGCTTACCTGGGACAAGCCAGACACCAACCTATCGTTGGCCTCTGAGGAGCCACCGGATAGCGCTGTGTGAGGGGGGATTGCTTATGGCATGTCTCCTTTCCAGCAGATGGGTGACACATGGTCCCCACTCTAGGCGCAGGAGCCTTTGCGTGATAAAATATAATAAGGGGCCACCATTGTTGTGCATCTACCTCTGACCTGATAAACTGCTTTTAGGTAAACTGTGCCTGAATGTCCATACTTTAACTCTTCTTAAATCTTTCCATTGACCAGGACACTACACCTTTAGTGTCTACACCTGTCGGTACACGTTGCCGCGCATAATTGACCCAAATAGGGTGAGTTTCACGGCTGTGCCTAGTGCACATTTTATTATATAATTTTTTATTACTGCTGCTGTTTTTAAATGCATCTATTTGTCAGTTGACGCATGCCACCACTAAGCCTGGGCGTAGTTCGCGAAGTAGCGCTACGCGAAGCTACGCAAAGTGCAGTTCGCACTACGCGAGCTACGCGTAGCACTACGCGAACTGCGTAGTGCACTGTTCGCAATGATTGCACAGTGCCGGATGCTTGTCCGCACTGTGCAATCATTGAAAACGGCATCTTGCACAGTGCGAGCTGTCTTTTACTGCCGCTCGAGTAGATTTTTACTCGAGCGGCAGCTTCTCAACGCGGACTGGTAGTTTCTCATCGCGAGCGGTCGCGAGCATACGCGACCACTCGCAATGAGAAACCTGACCTCCCCGCGTTGAGAATCTCGCCGGGATGTCATGTTAGCTTGCTCGCGGTCGCCAACTTGACGTTGAGGACCGCGAGCAAGCAAAAAATGACCGCTGCACTACGCTACGCTACGCGTGTTTGCACTGTGCTACGTGCAATTCGCGTTGTGCGAAGTAGCGCAAACTTCGCAAACTACGCGAGCGTAGCGTAGTGCTTTGCCCAGGGTTAGCCACCAGTCACTTGTGTGTAGCATGCGCGTGTTGCACACCGGATATAAAGTGCACATACGACATTGTATGTATTACAGATGTACTTAAACTAATTTGTATGAATCTCTCTTGTTGCAGGCTATGTTGTAGATCTACAGGTACCACTTTTTAGGGTGCTGTATGGGTGGTCATGACTTCTCTTCACGTAGTTCGGACCACCACCAGAAAGTGTAGGTAGATCTCACTTTGGTCCTGAGGAATTGCCGTCAAATGATAAGAGGCAAGAAACATGTTGACCCATAAAATATAGGCGTATAATCCCGCAACCTTAGAGCAGGCATACGCGCTTTTTCATTTTTAACCAGGGTAGTGACCACATTTCATTAAAAAAATTTTGAGTGGATCACTATCTCCTGTTTTAATTTCACACCCCTTCAAATCACTACACCTACATTGATCAAGGGCCCTCACGCGCCCTACACCCTACGGCATAAGGAATAAAGATCTCCGCCAGGAAGGCCCCATCACGGGTGCCGATCGGGTATTGCAGCGCCGACCCGATAAGGAGCAGACCCGATGATGAAGCAAGACACCTAGCTGGCTGGGTGTGTGAGGGTCTTTTTCCGAAAGGAGGAAATCGTTCTCCTGCCTTTTGATTGTACACCATTGTGTATACTCTCAAAACATATACAACAACCTGCCACTAATAATAGGAACTGCATACCACCTTGGTTTATAATAAGGTATTGCCCAGCCCAGTGTTTGTCTTTTGAATATAAGAAATCACTTTACTTGCACAGTGTTACTTACTACTAAAAAGCGCAAAAAGGGTAATGCAACACAGGGTTAAAATCCTGCTTGTGATCTTAAGGTGTTATACCCTTCTGTATCCACCTCTGCCTGCCAATCCAATATGCTCCCCAGCATCTGTAATAGCTTGTGTCTAAGGTAAGACACAGTGCTAGCTATCTAATGTGGGACATGGAGCGGACCTGGGCACAGGTACAGTTGGCTCTATCACCCATAAGGCATATAGGTGCTCAACAGTTCTGTTTGCTTTTCACTTCGTGAGGTATTGGTAAAAAGAAAAAGTCTTAGGGCCAGATGTATCAAGCGTTTTACCGTTCGCAAGTGGGCCAATTCACAGAATTGGCCCGTTTGCGAACGGTAAAAAGTCTTTTGGGATGTATCATCCCAAAATGCATTTGCAAAATAGGGAATCGCAATTTGTTTGCGATTACCTATTTTGCGAATGCATTTAGGGAATCGCAATTTGTGATTCCTTAAATGCAATGCAGGAAGCAACAAAAAAGTGCGACCTGGATTTAAGGACTCGCAAATTACCACCAACTTCAAGTTGGTGGTCATTTGCAAATTCCTAGAAAAATGCACATTTTTGCATTTTTCTAAGTGCCATGTGGCGCACATACATGCCCTTAGGGCATGTATGTGCGCCACATATGCATACTTACCTTTTTTGGGAGTGCATCAGGGTGGCCTTTTGGCCCCCTTGCACCCTTGAAATTGCATGCGCAATTTGCGAGTACCTATTTGGTACTAGCAAATTGCGAATGCAATTCTATTCATTCCTATGGGCCTCTAGGCCCATAGGAATGAATGGGAAGGTATTCCTTAATAGCAAATCGCAATTTGCGATTCGTTATTAAGGAATATGTAGGAATCACAATTTTGTTTTGTAAATCCTACATACATTGCAGTTTGCGATTCTTAAATAGCGAATCGGTAAAATCCGCTATTTATGAATTGCAAAAGCAGTTCTTGATACATCTGGCTCTTAGTTCTTGTGCAAGGCCTGAGCCTGCTTTCATTTCTCTTGTTTGCACACAGTTGTGTGGCCTCTGGCTAAGTTTGACCTTGTGGATGACTTTGGCAGTTACAGCCTCTGGGACAAACATGGCACACACCTTTGTGCTGATGGAGTGCTTGGGCTCTGACACTAGCAGCACAGCACCAGTCTCAACCATGGCAGGCTGCTGATCTCACTTGATCCTAGATTTCTGTAGAAGGCTTGATGTGGTTCATGACCAGTACCATTTGGAGATACTGTAGGACCACTTTCACACACAGGTTGCTCCTGGATTCCCGCCCTGGCAGTCTCTCACTCTCTCTGTTATTCCCCACACCAAGAATATGCTGGGCACAATGAAGTATGAGATCTCTGCGTCTTGCTGTCATCAGCATTCCTAAAGCAGTTACAAGGGAGAGAAAAAAAACAGTTCATAATTGGAAAATTGCTCACCGTGAAAAACCAAAACTGCATTTCCACCCTGACAAAATTGTTTAATTGTACCTACTTGAAGTCTTTAACTGATATGGCTTTGGGGTCAGATGGCACATATTAAGTGTATCATTACAAATGTATTGGGCAAATGTGATCTTTCATTTTTAGTGAGTGGGCACTTTTCTGGTTGCAATAGTGTTAACTTCTATCCTCCTGTCTGGTGGATTGGATGAGTAGTTGATTGCCTTCTGATATTTATGTTGTCCCGTTCAGAGTAAAAGTATCATGACACACTGTGATTTTACCTCACTCCTACCATTTACCAAAGGGCAGTGCTCAGGAAGAACTAATCAGTATCCCTTTGCTAACATTGTCCTTATTGAATTACGAAGGGGAGCCCTGTCTCCATCCTTCTTCAATCATTGCAGGGGTCTCCGCCCTCCAGTTACAGGAACGCAGCCAATACACCTCCACTCTCTGGGGAATCTGTATCCTTCCTCCATCTTGCACCATGCTAAATGTGGGACATTCAAAATGGAGACCCCTGGTTTCAGTACTCTGACTCTCACTACACACAGAGCCCTTTTTCCCTACACGTGCCACACATATACTGAACATACATGCACTCAACATGCACACGGAATGTCAGCGCAGGGATCTGGGGTTCACATAACAGTGGAATTTTACATAAGAGTGGTCAGCAGATCACACTCTCTATGACACAGATAAAAATGTATGGGCACACTAATATTCACAAAAACTCAGCACAATGCCACCATCACTTTATGTAATTTACCCATGGTACAGACAGTACTAATATTCCTATACCAGCTATGAAGGCACACATGAATCACCCCTCTAAGTACTGACCTCACTTCACCCGATAGAATCCTAGGTCTCTAGCACACACTAGATTTGTGTGACATCAGGGCAAGTAAAAAGGTCAAGATAATAGTTTTACATGCAATTTGGACTCTCAGGGCATGGGTACATGCCCATAAACCATGCAGGGGACATTCCTGCTTCAACAGCCCTGATTTTCTTCCACCCTCTGCTGCTAGTTTTATTTTACTGAATGTAGTGCCCTGTGCACTGTGGAGATTTTAGGGCTTGACCTCTTTCAGAACACTGGTGGCTTCCGTGATGTTCCCTGACACCTGGTGCCCTGCTTAGCTAGAAGTGCAGAAATAGAACAAATGATGGACAGAGTGCTGAACAATGTCATGCATTCACCCCAGTACAGAGATCTGTGCCTGAATCCATCGTTTTTTTGCTCCCATGCCATTCCAGTTTAGATCCAGCCATATGCAAATCAGTCTTGACCCTGTTTTCCATGGGAACAGTTCAGCCCGAAGTGCCAAGCCAGGTCCTCCTTGGACTGGCTGGGTCTGAACTGGGGTGGTGAAGTGAGCTAAAGAACAATGATGAATTCAACCCAGATCTGTGACTGGGGGTGAGTGTGAGTGTCTGCAAAGTTTCAGCTCTCCGTCCATCATCTCCTTGTGTTTGCTTTGTTCGCCCTGAGTTGGCAGGGTATGCCCAGACGTGGGTCATTTGCTCACTTTGCCACTGGATTCAAGCTAGCCTGGCTGATGAGGGGTGTTACCCCGAAACGGGTCCCAGAATGCTTGTTTCCCGTCCAGGGAAGACCTGGCTTGGCAGTTCGGGCTGGACTTTTTCCATGAGGAACAGGGTCAATACCGATTTGCATTTGGCTGGATCTGAACTGGGGTGACGAAGTGAGCTAAAGAACAATGATGGATTTAACCCAGATCTGTGACTGGGGGTGAGTGTCTGCAAAGTTTCAGCGCTCCGTCCAACATCTCCTTGTGTTTGATTTGTTCGCCCTAAGCTGGCAGGGTATGCCCAGACGTGGGTCACTTGCTCACTTTGCCACTGAATTCAAGCTAGCCTGGCTGATAAGGGGTGTTACCCCAAAACCAGTCCCAGAATGCTTGTTTCTGGTCCGAGTAAGACCTGGCTTGGCAGTTCAAGCTGGACTGTTCCCATGAGGAACAGGGTCAATACTGATATGCATTTGGCTGGGTGATGAAGTGAGCTAAAGAACAATGATGGATTCAACCCAGATCTGTGATTGGGGGTGAGTGTGCCAGAGGTATTACCTTTAACACACTGGCTTGACAGCGATTATACTCCAGAGACCTAAATCAGGCCCTATGGACCAAATTTACCAAGACTTTGTGTCAGGTTTGCATTACTTTTATAACGCAAACCCAACACGAATTCTACTAGTGGGATTTGCAATCCAACGTAAATGAAGATTTTAAATCGAGATTGCAATTAAAAGTACTGCAATGTGCTGCCTTGCATTATTTTGTGTCAAGGGACCGTTCCAAGGAATGTTCATGAGCATTCCTATGCACCGGTCAGTTTTGATGCAAATCCCTATCTACAAAGAATTGTAGACAGGGATTTGCACCAAAACCTAGTGCCTCCCTGAGGCAGGCAAAACGAGGAGAAATGTTTTAATTTCTTCTAGTTTTTCCCTCTTTTCAAGTGTGCTGCATTCAACAGCACACATACAAAGATGGAAGTGCCTCAAATTATAATTTTTGTACTAGAAGGGACTTCCTGTACAAAAACTGTACTTACCCCAACATATACACCCTTGCACTATCACGCAAGAATGCACGCATTGGTGCATGACAGATAAAAGTACACCAGCGCAAAGAGAGAGAGCAGAACAGTGCCACTTCTTAGTAGATATGGCACTGTTTTGCTCTCTCCCATTCACACAGCGCAGTGCAGCAACTTTACTTGCTGCACTGTGTGATTTCTTTATAAATTTGGCCTTTGGGGGCTTATTTACAAACCCATTGCGCCGCCAGCGCGTCACTTTTTTTGACGCACTGCCAGTGCAATGTGTCTGCCCATATGTACACGGCTACATAAAGCTACTCCATGTGGCCTGTCATGGCTTTGTAAATACGCCCCCTTTCATGCATTACTCTGCGTGAAAGAGGCGTTCCATGGTTTTTGCTGTGGGTGTTCCCAAACAACATACATGGAACCTGACGCATTCCCAGATTTGCAAGGTTTCGTAAACCTGGGAATATGTCAGATTCGTACGCCTCCCCAGGGGAGGCATAAGGGAGGCGCAATGAGGATAAATACCTTAGGCCTCATTTATGAGGCCACTTGCGCTGCAGGAACGTAAGTTTTTGTAATGTTCCATGGCGCAGGAGCCTGCTCCATATTAACGAGGCAGCCCTAAGCCACTTTTTTTGGCTTAATGCTGCCTCGTAAATATTGTTCCCTTTAACGCAGTTTTCTGCGTTAAAGGGGTGTGCAATGGGTGTTGCTGGGGGTGTTCCCAGCAACATCCATGGCTTTTTGACATTGCCCCAGATTTACGAAAAATCGTAACTCTGAGGCAGCTCCAAAAACTTACGCCTCCCCAGGTGAGGCGTAAGGGAGGCCCAACAAGGAGAAATATCTTTATTTCTCCTCATTTTTCCTTTTTCTATGTGTACTGCATTCTGCAGCACACCTGGAAAGAGGAAAAAGCCTCTTGTGATTGTTTTTGTGCAGGAAGGTTTCCCTTCCTGCACAAAAATAATCATCCCTAGGCACCCTTGCACCATGGTAGCCCATTGTGCGCCGGCACAGGGGACAAATACAGGAATGCGGCATATCTGATAGATACAATGGATTCCTGCCCTTTTCTTTTGTCGTAGGGCAGGAATCCATTTCTTTTGTGCAGGAAGGTGTCCCATCCTGCACAAAAACAATCATCTCTTCAACGTAGACACCCTTGCACCATGGCACAAGGGTGCCTGCTTTGGCACATGGCAGCCAATTGTGCGCCAGCGAAGGAGAAAAGGATAGGAATGTGCTGTATCTTGTAGATACGGTGCACTCCTGCCCTTTTTTTTTTGTGGAAGGGCAGCGCTTGCTGCACTGCAGTGCGTCAAAATATTGTAAATTAGGCCCTAAATGTTTACCAGTAGCTTTTTCCCATATTCATCTTCCTTCTTAGTATGCACGGAAGGAAAATGATGACAAGGAGTTCTGCTGCACTGCCAAATTCACCCTGATGTGCAAAGATATATGTATTTTGCGATGTTTGTGATTGAAGAAATTAAGGGCCTCATTTATGTTTTTTTTGCCTAGGGCAGGCAGCACAGCAGTCCTTGCTGCTGCACTGCCCTGCGGCAAAAGAAAAGGGCAGGAATGCATTGTATCTATTAGATACGGCGCATTCCTGTCCTTTTCCCCTCTGCCGGCACACAATGGCCTGCCGGCACAACCTTCCTGCACAAAAATAATCACAAGTTGCTTTTTCCTCTTTCTATGTGTGCTGCAGAACACACAGAAAGAGGAAAAACGAGGAGAAATAAAGATATTTCTCCTCGTTGTGCCTCCCTTACGCCTCCCCTGGGGAGGCGTAAGTTTTTGGTGCTGCCTCAGACTAACGATTTCTCGTAAATCTGGGGCAGTGTCAAAAAGCCATGGATGTTGCTGGGAACGCCCCCAACAACACTTCATGGAACACACCTTTCACACAGTTTTTTGCATGAGAGGGGCACATATTTATAAGGCCGGCCTTGAAAAGCCACGTAACGTGGCTTTACGTGGCCTTATAAATATGCCAGTGGCAAACGAGGCCCTAAGAGTAAGATTTTTTAGGTAGTTGCTCACTATTCGTCATCAGGTTTCCTCCATGATTTTTCAAGACACATTTTATGCAAATTGTGAATGTCCACATTCTGTTCAGGAGAATGTGTGGTTTGGGCATGTTAGACAATAACACACAAATTTTACATTACTATTTCTGAACTTGTGGGATAAAACACGGTAATTTGAGTGGTCAATAAAGAGACTTTTGAAACAATATATTTTCTTTTTTTGTGAAGGATTGCTTGGATTTAATATAAAATAGTGAATAAAAAGGTGGTGCGATTCACATATTGCAAAAGTTAAGCTAGTTATATTTAGCTCAAATTGCTACATCCTCCAAATTCATGGGGTGTTTTCGCTTGCAACACGCACGTAATTTATAGGATTCTTGAGCGGATAAGGCTCATATATGTCCAGTATGCTGCCAAATGTTTGTGAGCCTCTTTTTTTCATCCCAGCTAACAACGTACCTCTTATTCCCGGCTTCGTGTACTAGGGACAGATCATTTCATATTTAGGGCTATCCGTCTCAGGTAATTTGCCTCATTCTCCAAGTGTTAATAGAAATTCCTCCGGCGTGCTTGAGGACTGTTGAAAAATATGGAGCATTCCCACTTGATGGCGCCCTTGTAAAAGCGTTGGCAAAGCGAGCACAGTAGACCGACAGAGACACCTGCTTCAGCTGTAATTTATGGCAATGCATTTGAGTAACAACCATAGGCAGGTACGATTACATTTACGTAAAGAACCATAAATATATCAATGTATAAACATAGATATAATTCCTAAGAGTACAGCAAAGGAACGCAGCACATTTTTTTAGAGCATTTTTTGTGGTAGATGCCCCTTATATCAGTGTCTCATGAGTTGGAGTTCCACTTTTGACTCGTATTTTTGTGTTACTCCAAATGACCTTGCCTTATATACGTACTGGGGGGGGGGGGGGCAAAACACGCGCAATTCAGTGTAGCATAAGCAAGAGGAATTACCTAAAAATTTCACGAGATTACGCTTGATTTACATGAAGAGAGTAATTCTGCAATTAACGCTATTTCTTTGCGCAAAAAATGCCCCCTCGGGTCCAAAATGGACGTGAGGATGCATTTTGCACTAAGAAATAGTGCTAAATGCGACAGAATACGAACAGTGAGCGTGGGGGGCGCCTTGCCAAATGTGCTCTTGGGATTGGATTTTCCCCCAATTTATTACCAATATTTAGTGCTATTTTCCTAGGGCAAAATGCACCCTTGCATCCAAAAAGAAACAGCTAAATGCAGCAGAACACATATAGTGAGCACGAGTGGCCCCTCTCTCTTGCTAAATGTGCTCTTGCGTTAGGATTTTCCCCGCCAAATTATTCTTAACTATGCAAGGAGAAGTAATCGTTTAATTATTGGTAAATCCATGTCAAAGAGCTACGGGGAATTACCGAAAATACTCCAATTGTTCGCATTGAAATTCTGCCGAGGCCTCACACGTACTCGCCCTGATAAAGCCCTGCAGGTAATACAGCCACTAGCCTAATGAATAAAAAAAGCATTAAGTTTATGTGTCATTGCTTTATGAGGATTTAGGTGAAATCGTAGAGAAATGACAGCAAAGTAATTACCAGGTCTATTTGGATGAACACTATTTCAACACAAACATTATGACTTTGGCGCAACGGCACCAGCTCAACAACGGCTACGCTGCACCAAAGCCGCACAAGGAACGCATGCAGTATTATGAGTTAAAAATATATAACTCGTACTACTGCCGGTGGTCCTTTGCCTTTCCCATGGCGGTGCCTGGAAAACAGGCGCCCCAATGGTAACAGTAAAAAAGTTCCAGCATGGCATGGACTGTGACGTCCATGCCGTGCTGGAACTTTGTGGGAATACAGACAAGAGGCACATGTTGTGCCCCCCTGAATGTATCCCCACGGCGGGGGAGTCATGGGGGCCCTGTAGGGCCCTCTTTGTTCTTTCACTGCCAGCCTTTTCATGGCAGGGCTCAGTCATGAAAAGGCTGGCGGTGCAATATGCTGAGGGGGACTGCGCCAGTCCCTGCTCAGCATATTGCGTTGTGGGGCAGATGCACCACCGCCAGGGAATGCCTGTTCCCTGGCGCCGCTGGTACAACTTCGGAAGTAGTAATTGGCATGACGGTGGACCACCACTGCTGCGCCAAAGCGAGTCCTGCGGTCGCCAGACTCATAATAAGCCCCATAGTCCTCAACTATTGAATGTCATAGCACTCTGTTACATGGAATAAAGTAACCATTGCTGTACATTATAAAATAATGCAAATCACTGAGGTGTTCCCTGACCATATAGAGGAATAAGGCCAAAAACTGAGTTCCTTTATAAGGTCAAAGAACTCCAAGGTGCCTTACAAAGTCCTCTTCATGTACTACTGTGGGTACTTTATTTCTTATAATACATGGTCACACCACCACCCTTCCCACAATCCACTTAAATCCTTGAGCTCGGTTTTTCTGAAAGTTCATGCAACACAGGGCAGCAAGCAAAGTTGCTGTGCTGCGTTGCGTGATCTGGAGAGAGCAGAACTCTACCATATTTACAAAGAAATTGCACTGTTCTGATCTCGCCATGTGCTGCACACTTTGTGCAGCCATGCCCCAATGCAGGTACCCTTGTGCTATAGTGCAAGGTGTCAGCATTGTGGCCTGCATAGTTTTTGTGCAGGTAGGGGTCCCTTCCTGCACAAAAAAACCAATGCTTTAAGGCTATTTCCTCTATATATATGCGCTGCAGATTGCAGCACACATGCAAAGAGGTACAAAACCAAGGAGACAATAAAGATATTTCACCTCCTTACGCCAGCCTCAGGTAGATGCAGGATTTTGGTGTAAGTCCTTGTCTACAACTCTTTGTAGATATGTATTTGCTTCATAAACCATGGATGTATGCACAGGAATGCCCATGCAGTGCCCATGGAACGCCTCCCTCGTGCAAAGTAATATATTACTTTTTGTTACAAGCAAACACAAATCACTATTTGTGTTAGTTTGTAAATTCCAAACAGGATTTTGCATTAGGTCTGCGTTTAAAAAGTAACGTAAACTCTACGCAAAACCTTTGTTAAATCTGGGCCTACGTGTGTTGCTCTTTCATATGAAAGAGACAGGGGGCCAGATTTACAAGCCCCTTGCGTCACTTTTACGCTGCAGTTGCGTCACTTTTACGCTGCAGTTGCGTCACTTTTGTGACGCAACAGCGGCGTAAAAAATTCGGCAAATTTACAACGTGACGCATCTAGGGAGATGCGTCACGTTGTAAAGCTCCTGCGTGACATTATACCTGCGTCAGGTATAATGTATGCAGGGTGGGCGTTCCCACGGGAGGAAGGCCTCGTAAAAGTGACGCAGTGAAATCTACAAGATTTTACTGCGCCACTTTTAGGACGCCACTGCGTCAAAACCTTACGCCTGCTTGAAGCAGGCGTAAGTAGTGACGCAGTGTAGTGGGAATAGGCCTCAACACGCATTGCTGGAGTTGCGTCGTGCTTGCGACACGACTCCAGCAATGCGTGACTTTTCCGCCAATAGATGCGTCAGAATTTCTGACGCATCTGTCAATCCTTGCGCCATAGTGCGCCGTATTGTAAATACGGTGCATCTATGGTGGCGCAAGGGTTTCTGAGGGTGGCGCAGGGAAAGTGACGCATCTAACAGATGCGTCACTTTCTTGTAAATCTGCCCCAGGATATTTTGATACATGAATAAAAGTAGAATCTGTAGTGCAAAATTAAACACACTAAAAAGCAGCAAGATATTTGTTGCAAAATGATATCAGAACAGTTTAATACAAGTTAAATTAAAAAGAAACCCTGTAACTCTGAACAGGTAGAAACATGCAGGGAAGAAGGAAAAACTAGGTTTTATTTTTCTAAACTGCAGTGGTAATTATGCGCCCTGCCTAGCTTTTCCCCTAGGCAGCAGGCTTTGTAATGTCAGAACTGAACTATACTAATTTATTACACTTGAACAACTAGGTAATTTCTTTGTCACAAGTCACCTGTAATAAGGAAATTAGAGACGGGCTTTTTATACAGGGATTATATTCTCCCATGTTTTATAGTGCAACCCTCTCCTCGAGAATGGGCCTACTTTTGAGAAGATTGACTTTTGGCTCCAGCACACTCAAAATAACTTCGAAAGAAATACTCTCCACCTCCTCGTCTTTCCTCATGTCGTGCATTTGCTGCACGCGTCGGCACTTCCGTTTTCAAGTACAAAAATGTTCTGTATCATGCAGCATTTTCATTTAAAAAAAAACCCCCAAAAAACCAAATATGATAGGAATGGTTTCAGCGGTAAACAATGCGTGACAATAACACCCCTTGGTGAGCGCATTCATATACATTCTCCAACTTATAATAGTTCATTCACGTGGAGGGGACGATTCCTTCTACCAACCCGACAGATCATAGCCATAACAGTCTCAAATCGAATGTCGGCTCCATTTCTTTTTCACTTTATATGTTTAGACCTGAGCGCTATGAAGCAGCAGCCAGAAAGAGTCATATAGCGCTTAGAAACACTGAGAACAAGAACACAAGTCAATAACTTTAGAGAAAACACATATGCTCCTAATTTTTTATTGAAAACCATTTGTGCGCATGTTTGATCGGCAGTAAAAATCTGTTTCATTTGTTTTCTTTGTGACCTTATGTTATGAATCTTTGATATAACGCTAGCACACAGTCCCTCATCAACTGCTTTTATTTTCGACTCGATAAATAAATATGTATGATAAATGATTTTACCCCAAATAAATGTAAGAGATGTAGGATTTTTCCACTTCCACCCTTTGTCACAATGTTTTTTCTTAAATTTCAGCCTACTAGTGAGAAGACGAACAACTGGAGATTAACACACACACATTTGATTACAAATGTGTTATCTCTCAAGTACGATGTTCATTAAAATTATAGCTGTATAAATCGGTAAAGTTGAAGGCTCTCATTGATTAGCAGTCGCTCTCCAGTGAAATATAGCCTTCGATTACATGGTAATTGTCACTTATGTCACGTTGAACAATAGTTTGAAAGCCCATAATTTGCAGGAGTAATCTTCTCCCAATCTTTTGTCAAACTATTGGCATATGAAATACATGAAAACACAAACAGAAAAATAACATGGTGTAATACTAAAATGACTGAAACATTAACTGTGTTTCCATCGAGGAGCTCAGATTCACCAATCAGGGGGCATATTATCAAGAAACGGCGTTAAAATTATCGCCAGAAAACTGCCGCTAAAGCGACGATAATGGGCTTGATAATATGCCCTTGAGAATTCCAATAGAAGCCCATGTTCTTGTGTCAACATGGGCTTCTATTGTAATTCTCAAGGGCATATTATCAAGCCCATTATCGCCGCTTTGGCTGCAGTTTTCTGCCGCTAAAGCGGCGATAATTTTAACGCCGTTCTTGATAATATACCCCTTAGGACCCGAGTCCATAGTCCAGACTATGTAGGTTCTGGCTTCTCAAGTCTAGAACACTGGCTGTCAACTTCCGATCCCTTGTTCTGAGTCTTTAGTATGCAGGATCTGGGGGGCATATTATCAAGAACGGCGTTAAAATTATCGCCGCTTTAGCGGCAGAAAACTGCCGCTAAAGCGGCGATAATGAAGCTTGATAATATGCCCTGAGAATTCAATAGAAGCCCATGTTGACACCCAGAACATGGGCTTCTATTGGAATTCTCAAGGGCATATTATCAAGCCCATTATCGCCGCTTTAGCGGCAGTTTTCTGCCGCTAAAGCGGCGATAATTTTAACGCCGTTTCTTGATAATATGCCCCTGGGTTTTTAAACCAAGGAATTGGCTGTGCAAACACAGAACCAACCCACTTACTCTCGTGAGGCACTTATGAAACTTAGCAAGCCCCACTCCCATGACAATACCCTGTGTTGCAAAGGCTCCCTGGTCTGTTAGAAGGACCTTTCTCTTGCCTTGATTGTAAATGGGACGGGTGGGCAAGGAAAGAACCACTTATGCTTGCCCGGAAGATCAATACAGAGACCACTTTTAGATGTTTAACGCCAGGTCTTTGCCCAAACACTGCATCGAGATTTGGGACCTGTTTTCTGACTCCAAACCTGACCTGGTATTTATTACCGAAACTTGGCTCAATGCTTCCACCCTTCCTGAAACTGCCGCAGCCATTCCAGTAGGTTATAATTTAGTGAGCTGTGACAGGACTGACCGTGCTGGAGGGGGTATTGCCATTATTTTTAAAGACTCCCTAACGTGCGTTGTGGAGCTCAAATCTGTATTGAAAGGCTGGGAGATTCTTCCCTTTCAGCTCACCCACAAAGATCCATTACTGTTTGGAGGCTCAGTCCTCTATAGACTTCCCAGCTATGACCCCCACCTGACCAACAACTTAATTGCACATTTGACATATTTATCCCAATCAGTTCCTCCCTCTGAGGCTTTCTGTGAGGAAACCGGAAACTATTTTACAGACAAAATTGGGAAGATATCTTTGTCTTTCGAGACCCAATCATCTTTCGATTAATCCTCTTGGTTCTTGAGGGCCCCCCACCCAGAGGCAAACATTCATCCGGGAGCTTTCATCCCATGGAAGAACAAGTTTTAAAGCTGATGATTGAGGTTAAATCTAGTTCTTCTTTAGACTCCTGCCCACATTTTATCTGTTCTCGGTTAGCTACCACACTATGCCCCTATTTCACGCAAATTGTAACCAATTCCTGTCTGAGGCAAACTATCCAGAGGTCTGGAAAAAAGTGACACTCCTATGCTTAGCCAAAACAACTGGAATTGATGCTTCTATCCTTTCCAATTATCTGCCTATTTCGCTCCTTCCATTTATGTCAAAAATTATAGAAAAATCAGTGAATATGCAACTAACTTACTTTCTAGAAAATAACAATTTATTGGACCCTTCACAGACTGGGTTCCATGCCAATAATAGCACTGAGTCAACGTTGTTAGCTGTGTTAGATGACATCAGGCTAGAAGTTGATCAGATCAAAGCCACTGCTCTGATCTTACTAGACTTTTCAGCAGCTTTCAACACTGTCTCACATAGTCTGCTGATCAATAGACTTTTTGACATTGGCCTACATTCTAAAGCTACACGAGAGCGGTCTGCACACACAATTCTACTTCCATGTCAATATAGTTTAAAGCTTGTTGTAGCATGGGCTGTACAAAATTCATCCACAGGCTCCTTGTTTCATTAGAAAAAATTATTTATTCAAATCTTCATAAAATTAAGATTATTTTCAGTAGCCAACACGTTTTGTCTCTTTCACAATAGACTTCTTCAGGGCTTCTTTAGCTATCCAATTATCTGAACCCAGCCTAACAGCCACCTTCTGATTATTCACACTGGTGCATAAGAACTAGTTAAAATCCAATTATTTTTATCCATGCATCAGTGTCTCTCTTATTATGGTAGATTTCTGAGTCTCACGATATATGTCACAGGCCTATGTTGGCATTCCGATCATGGTCTCAATAAACTGCAACCTGTTCATGCTATCTCCAAGGAAGGAAGGAATGCCAACATAGACCTGTGACATATATTGTGAGACTCAGAAATCCTACCATAATAAGAGAGACACTGATGCATGGATAAAAATAATTGAGACTTAACAGTTCTTATGCACCAGTGTGAATAATCAGAAGGTGGCTATTAGGCTGGGTTCAGAGGATTTGATAGCTAAAGAAGCCCTGAAGAAGTCTCTCGTGAAACAGATGAAACATGCTGGCTGTTTAAAATATTCTTACTTTTATGAAGATTTGAATAAAGAAGTTTTTCTAATGAAACAAGGAGCCTGTGGAGGAATTTTGTACAGCCCATGCTACAACAAGCTTTAAACTATATTGACACTGAAGTAAAATTGTGTGTGCCGATCGCTCTTGTGTAATTCTATTAAGGGGGATACCCCTGTAAAGAAGATTAAGAGACGTTTCTTCCTGATCAGAGCACCACATTAGTGTAATTAAACTCAATACGGGTGACAGGTGCGAGGTCTCCTGCCTCAGTTTCTTTATTTGTAAATCATACATTCAAAAGCTCTTCAATGGCTGGACTCTTTTTTAAAGAATAGATTGTATACAGTGCAACTGGGCACTTATGGATCCCACCCTCATAAATCAGAATGCAGAGTTCCTCAGGGCTCCTCATTGAGCCCTACGCTTTTTAATGTTTATGTGGCCCCTTTGGCAAAAATCGTAAGGAGTGGGGTTTTGAGGTGTGTTTCTATGCTGACGACACCCAGTTGATTATTTCACTGGGTGAGAAACTAGCCGAAACTCAAGGCAATCGACATGGGTGCCTCACTAAGTAGCAGGATGGATGACTAATCATTGTCTAAAGTTAAGGTGGACAAAACTGAGATCCTGCTGTTCAGTTGGGCTCACCTGTTTTGGGATGCCTCCTGGTGGCCAGATTCTCTGGGGGCTGTGCCCACCCCCAAGAAATCAGCAAAAAACATGGGGATCATTATTAAAAATTCTTTCTTTATGCATGAACATGGTAAAACCACCTGTGGTAAATGCTTTGCCATTCTAAACCATTTGAGAAGACTGTTCAAGTGGATCCCAATAGCCTGGCATGAAACCATTGTCCAGGCCTTGATTACTAATCATCCGGACTATGGTAATGCCCTTTTTGTGGGCATGGCAGATTACCTTTTTGCCAGATTACAGGTAATCCAAAATTCTGCAGCCAAGCTAATTTGTAATAAAGATAAATTTGGGTCTGCTACATCATGTTTGACATCATTACATTGGTTACCTATGTGAAAGAGAGCCAGTTTCAAGCTCTTGTGCTATACCCATAAATCTTTAGATAACGCCGGACCCGAAATTCTACAGACTAGAGTTGAATTCTGCAAGCCCCTACGGGACTTGAGATCACAAAATGTAGCCTTGGCTAAGGCCATCCGAATAAGGAAAGGCCAGATCTGGTGGTCGTTCATTCTCACATTTGACTTCTGCTAAACGGAACTCCGTTCCTTTAGATCTGCGCCTCACCGACAACCATTTTCGGTTTAGAAAGAAATTTAAAACCTGGCTGTTTTCTAGATAATGTCCATATATGATCATCTTGTGAAGTTTTTTCTTTCTGTTGAAGTGATAGGGAGCGTTATAGCGCTGTGATATCCCTAGGGGATGAATGTTGTGCTTTATTTTATTTTTTTAAACCATTTTATTGGGTTTTCTTTTTTTCCCATATCTGTTGAGCATTTCAATCACAGTGATCATACATTCAGTGTTTCACAACTTCACATGTACAATTGATGCTCTGACATGGGGATATACATAAGGGAGGACAAGTTGGCAATTTATCCACCGTTTATATGGTTGGGAGATGTCATCTGCGTTTCCCTGAATGGTGTAATACCCAATGGTATAGATTCTGAACTGGTGCGAACTGGGGTGGGTCCGGTTATCGCTAACCGGGTGATCAAACTGGGAACTCAGTGGTTGGAACAGAGGGAGAAATAGGGGGGAAGTGGGAGAGGCGGGCGGTTCGTATCGTTTCTATGGGGTTATGTCAGGGGGCTTGAGTCGTGGCTGGTGTTAGGTATTGCTGGGGTGCAGGTATACACTGGGTTCCAGGTATGCGTATGAGGTTAGGTTATGTCAGGGGGCTTGAGTCGTGGCTGGTGTAAGGTATTGCTGGGGTGCGAGTATACCCTGGGTTCCAGGTATGCATATGAGGTTGGGTGCTGCCTGGGGAGGCAGTTGTGTTGTAACTACTTGATTCTCCGTTCCGTGCTGTCGGAATCGCTGGAGAAGCTCAGCCCATTCTGCAGAGATGCGTCGGCAGCGCACACCTCCTATCTCTTCGTTCCTTAGTGCAGCCTCCTCCGCTGTGCCACACTTAATGACTGCTCCTGACCAGCTGCTATTGGGGGTCCCTCAGGGGTGCACCAATGCATGGCAATTCCACGCTTCGCTAATAAACGGGCCAGGGAGGCAAACCGCGCCTGTATTTTATAACGTTTCCAGCGGCGAAACACACCAAGAGCACAGGCCTCCCATGTGGTTATGTCGGGTATCCCCGTGACCTCCTGCAGTCTAGTGTGAATTTCATCCCAGTAAGGTTGTATGGTGGGACAGTTCCAGAACATATGCTGGAATGCAGCACCGGGTATATGACAGCACGGGCAGAGAAATTGTGTGTCTGGATAGTATCGCTGGAGCCGCTCTGGCGTGAGGTATGCTCTGTGTAGGAAATTGAACTAACTGTTTTTGAATCTCGCATTTTGGGATACTTTCTTGAGGTATTCTAGGGCAACTTCCCATTCCTTGTCATGTAGTGCCCTCTCTATCTCTGATTCCCACGTTTGCCGGAGCTGGGTGAGTGGCATGATTGTGAGCTCCCGAATGGCTTTGTATAGCCAGGTGATTAAGTGTCGTCCCGGGCCCATAGTGAGAATTGTGTGTAAAACTGGGTGCGCCAGTGGTTCCCCATCGGATAGGTCCCATAGTTGCTGGCAGTCTGCGACTAGCCGCCTATGTAGGAGAAATTGTCCTTGTGGGAGCCCAGTGTCCTCCGTCCGGCAGTCAAAGGTGAGCAACTGACCACCCTCGAATAGAGAGGCGATCTCATGAAGTGAACAGTCTGTCCAGGGCTGCAAGGTGTGGGCTGTGTAATGTGTATTGCCTTGTGGTAGACCTGCCAGTGGGAGCAGCGGGGTGTATAGCTGTGTGCCGCGGGAGAGGTTGTGGATTCAGTCCATGCACGATTTCGCCACTGTCACGGTACCGCCGCTCGAGCAGTAGGGAGAAGCAGACGCTGTATGGCTGGTAGTGTCATGGGGCCCATCTCTGAGCTGTTCCCCTCCGCTCCGCGTCCGGCTGTCCAGCGGGACAGCCACTGTAATTGAGCTACCAGGAAGTATGCCTCAAATATTGGGGCTCCCAATCCCCCCTGCGTTGTTGGCAGTTGCAGATTTTTCAGGGCCACTCTGCGTCTACCTGTGTGCCAAATTAGAGAGGTGAGCAGGGAGTCTAGTTCCGGGAAAAATGAGCGCGGAGGGATTATCAGCAGATTTGCAAAGTGGTAGAGGAGTCACGGCACTATGATCATCTTTGCTAGGGCTATTCTGCCGATCGGGGCCAATGGTAGGATTGTCCAGAAACCAATTTGGGCTCGTATTCCCACCACTGCCCAACGAAGGTTACCCTCGTATAAGTCTGTGGGGCAGTGGTAGAGTCGTATTCCAAGGTAGCTGGGGGCTTGCGCACCCCAGCCTAGTCCTACATTACCAATATTTATCTCTTGCGGAGGGAGGTCTGGGCTTAGGGGGTGTACCATAGATTTCGCCCAGTTAACCCTTAGGCCCGCCGCTATTTCAAAGTTTGCAAGTATTTCCCAGATGGGTGCAAGGCTCATCGTGATGTCGCACACGTATATCAGGAGATCATCCGCGTATAAAGACACGCTGTGTATTGTTTCTGCTATAGGGGTGCCCCACTCCATCCTGCTCTCCTGGAGGCGAATCGCCAACGGCTCAATTGCTAGTGCGAACAGGAGTGGGGATAACGGGCATCCTTGATGCATGCCCCGCGCTATCGGGAACGGTGCAGAGATATGACGGCCGAGTCGCATGCGGGTCGATAATTTCGTATATAGAAGTTTTGTATATGCTAACAGCGTAGGTCCCACTCCTATCCGTCGCAGCACCTCAAATAAATAGGACCAGGTCAGAGTATCAAAGGCTTTCTCTAGGTCCAGGACTAGGATATCGATCCTTTGCCCAGTCCTGGACGTGAAACAGCTGACGGATGTTATGGGATGTGTTTCTGCCTGGCACGAACCCGCACTGATCCGAGTAAATCAATGTTGGGAGGACCTGCGTGTAGCGATCCGCCAAGATTTTACCCAGTATTTTACAGTCCGTCGATAATAATGTGATATTAATGTTGTGCCTTATGAATAAAATAAATAAATAAACCCATGCTTTGCAACCCTCATTACATTAGATTTGAGGTCCTGATTTTACGTTACATGTTTTTAAACACCAAAGGAGTTGAGGGTTCTTGGTGCCTTGGTTATGAGTTCACTAACCCATGATTTGGTTCTTGGATAAAGCACTTATGTGCCACAGATAATAACCTTTCGTTTTCAGACCAGGATTATGTGCCCAGAACCCACATTTTCTGACCTGGGACTCTTGCTTGGGTGCCCAGAACTTAGGTCATAGCATGTGCATGTACACAAAGGTGAGTTGTGGGTCTGCAAATAACAGTTCTATGTTTGTGGCACACACACCTTGGATCCTGACCACAGAACTTCCATTCAAGTCCCTTAAGTTTGGGTTCTGCGATCCAGAACTCAAATACGTTCAACCAAATATGAATGCATCAAGTTCTGGTACCATGGTACAGATGTTTTGCATTCAAGAAGTTATTTCATCACACAGCAGTACTCTGGTGCCAGACCCTGGACTAAAAGCTCATGGTTAGTGTACCCAGGACTTAGTGCCTACCAATAAAATGTGACCTTTGTACTGTAGTTACAAACCGTGATTCTGGAATTGCAGACCTGGACCCATATTTAATATTTTTCACGCAGCGCCACGCAGCAAGCCACCTTGCTGCGCTGCGTGAAAAAGAAATGGCAGGAAAGTGCTGTATATAACATTATATGGCACATTCCTGTCCTTTGCTACCGCTGATGCACTTTTGTCTGCCTAGCACCAACGCTGTGTCATGTTGCAAGGGTGCCTGCATTGTAGGTGCAACTACTAAGTCAGATTTATTAAGCCACACAAAGACACCTTGCGTGGCCCTGCATCCTTGATATACCTAGAGTAACACAACACAGAGCAAATCGTTGCTTTGAGTTACTCTACCCCAGGGAGGCATTCCATGGGTGGATGCGTGGGAGTTCCCAAGCATCCACCCATGGATTTTGGAGCATTCCCAGATTTACCATTACTGGTAGACCTCGGAATGCATCAAAATGCTACGCCTCTCCAGGTGAGGTTTAACGAGGAGAAATATCTTTATTTCTTCACGTTTTTTCCTCTTTCGGTGTGTGCTGCCTTCTGCAGCACATGTAGAAAGAGGAAAATGCCTCAGAGGATTGTTTTTGTGCAGGAAGGTGTCCCTTTCTGCACAAAAACAATCCTGTCTGCCATGATGTGAACAAATGCCAGTTTCGTCATTATACATGCGATATGATAACATCTTAAGCCAATGAAAGTATCTTATAGCGTTGAGTCCCCTATTATCTGTCTATGGCCGGTAATACTGTTGCGGTCGGTCACTGAAGTTACAGGCCACAATGTAAGTACAAGCCTTGCCGTGTTTGTCGGGATGTAGTACCGGGCAAAAATATTCAAGTGCAGAAACACAGTTTTCCACATGGTAATCCCCAAATATGTATAATGGGGAGCAATTGTGGCTGGGAGTTACCAATGCCTGTGTTAGCTCTAGTTAGGGGGGAATTACTGAGTAGTTTTCTGGCTCACTCAGAATGGGCCATTTAGTCGAGGGGATACTTTTGCTATGTGGGTGACCCACATAGCAAAAGTATAATGCAATTTTAGCGTAAAAACCTTACAAAATATACGAAAGCTCTTGCTATTCCATGGACATTGCAGACCCCTCTTCATATTGCATCCCGGAATGGCAAATTTTGCACCAAAAAAATGCTAAATTTGCAGCCAAACCCCCAAAAATGTGTAGTATTTTTGCAACAGGTACAAAATGGGCCTCTCACAAAAATGCTTCATGGTCTGTTGTCTGTCACTGCTGGAAATTGGGCCAGGTCACATTCTCCGAGCTGGCACAGTCTCCAAATCCACCGTGAAGGGATGTCTCGTGCCAGAGAGAGTACAGAGTTGTTTGAGAGCTCCGCTCTCTCTGGTGCCAGACATCCCACTTTCGAAAAGTGACATGCGACTTTGGTTTGTTGTGGAAGGGTAAGGGCACACAAGACACAGAGCTACGGGGGTAGGGAAAAATGTGGTCTTGGGCTATGTGGGTAGAGGAGACGTGTGGAGGATAGGTGACAAGGGGCCTAAGGGAAATAGGGGCAGAGGAGACGTGTGGCAGTGAGGAAGGGGGGCTACAAGAGACATGAACAGACGGTGGCCGGAGGTGATATGGAACAGCAGGGGAGGTTGACCTGAGCAGGGGTGGGCAGATGGGGTGGGGACCAAAGAGGTTGCACAGTCAAGGAATGAGAGATGACATGGCGCACCAGGGGAGTGACAGAAAAGACAGGGGGTTGTGTGGAGGAGGCTAGATGAGACACTGGACTATGGGATAGGAGGGGGGTCAGATATGACATGGTAGTTGGGGCATGGGAGCTAGAGGGGTAATTGGGTTCCGGGCAGGGCCGGACTGGGAACAGAAACCAGCCCTGGCAAACTGCTCAGCCGGCCCCCCCTGGGGTGAGGGGGAGTGCAGCCGAGCAGTCTGCGAGGGCCGGTTTCATCCGATTTTGTTACAGGGGACCGATATTGCCGACCCCCCGTAACAAAAACGGCCCCTGGGGGGCCCAAAACCGGCCCCCACCCTAGCGGCCTACCGGGGAAACGCCCGGTGCCCGCTATGGCCAGTCCGGCCCTGGTTCCGGGAGGGAGAGAGCCAGAGATGACATAAGGCAGTGGAGAGGAGGGGGCGGCAGAGTAGACCTGGGGTTGTTGGGCAAAGAAAGTCAGAGGTGAGATAGGGCGATGTGGGGAGTGGGCTAGAGGTGAGATGGTCTAAGGGGGATGGGTACAGCGGCGGGCGACACAGGGTGCTGCCAAAGGAGACCAGCGCGTGCACATACCTGCTAATCCTTGACTCTGCCTGTCACAACATTTTGGAAGCTGAGGTGGGCCGTGGGCTGCATGCCTGATGGGGAAGGGGTGCCCCACCACATTTCTGATGGCATCACAGTGCCTCACAAGCAAAAGAAGAAGCAAACACCCATCACGCTTGCTGATCACTCTCCTTTTATTGGCCAAGTGGCAGCGCAGTGCCAATAAAAGGAAGGTCGGTTCCATTTTTTTATAGAGTAGCTTTGCAATCATGTGGGGAGCTTTTGTAAAAATCACAGGAGTTTTATAAAAGTGTAGATTTCACAATTTATTTTATAAATCAGAAAATACTTGGGGTCTGTTCAACGTGACAGTGCAAAAATTTCAAAAAACTTTAAGCCAAAGTGTAGGAAGATGCTTGTTATTGTAGATTACAACATTAGTGACAACAACCGATATGCCATCAACCCCAATATAATCAATGACAACATTTATCTCACACTTGACACTGTTTCCAAATTAGAGCTGCTTTACACTTCAGACTGTCAAATGCCCTTATTTCTTTTTTAAACACCTTCAGGATCCATATGCCCTCTTTACATACTCCTAAAATTGAAACAACCCATATACTTGTGTATTCAGCACAAACTCTTAATACCTATGTGCTAGGCACTATCTTACTTGCTGCCTTTGTAGTCCATAAACCTACCTTAAAGAAGGGTATGACTTATACATATACTACTAAAACATATGTGCTTCTCTCACATATTCTACACAACCAGGAACTCAACACACGCTTTTGGTATCAATGTGCCATTCGCCTAAACTGGTCTAACCTACCTCCCGAATGCTTCTCTTCCTCCTTATGCATCAGCTAAACACACTCCTTCCACGCATGTGGAGCATGCACAAGCCTGATACACACATTCCTACGTATCTACCATGAACTTAAACTCCTAACCATCTCTGTAAATACTAATCATAATCTCTTTGTTGGGTGGTCCAACCATTTAGGAATGTCATTGGCACCACCCGTAGCCTTTGCTTAGCAGACACAGACACCATATATCAAATACTTGTTGCCAAGTTACATGGGTTAATAAACCTATCTGGCAAACACGACATGTGGAAGCCAGTCAGGGCGGTGCGACCGGTGCAGCAACGCCTGCCGCTGACCTTGGGGGCTCTGTGTTTAGAAATAACTTATGTATTTAAAAGCACTTTCTACAGAGTTCCTTGTGTGTCCAGCAGTTTTCAGGCAACAGTAAAAATTTCAAGATAACTCTGGCGATTAATGCTCCTGCTGAAGAGAGATCAGAGCTTTGTATATTGGCAGTTTTGACTCATTCTAAGGGAGATCAGAGGGTTAATACGCCTGTTGCAAAGAACGTGTACCATTGAAACCACAGAACTGTGTTTTATGTGGATAGCACAGTGGGTTATTGATTTTTTCACAGACATCTTTTATTACTTGTAGTTCATATATAATCCTCATTGTCTCATGTAACATTTTTTATAGACTGATTTACACATGTATCATTCTTTGTCTCCTTGTGTGTGTAATGTAAAGTGCTCCGACTCCCAACACTGGCATGAGTAGCGCTACAAAACAAATGATGATGATGATGATTTTGGTTTTGTATAGCGCACAGCTGCCTCAGCAAAGAGACGTCCCAGCGCTGAAGCAGAACATAGAGGCTGGAGATCAGAAGGCAACTAGGCTGTGGGGAAGAGAAGGGTTTTGATAGTTCTACGAAAAACCATGTAGTTCTCCATGGCACGAATGGAGAATGGCAGGGCATTCCAAAGCATGGCAGCCAAGAAACGGAAAGAGCGCCCGCCCGACCATACCTTCCTCATACGAGGAACAGTCACAAGATGTTGTCCAGTTGAGCAAAGTTGGCGCGGAGGGGAGTAAGGTGATAGCAAATTGGACAAGATGGCCGGAGAGGAAGATTTCAAAATTTTGAATGCAGTGCAGAGGACCTTAAATTCCACTCGGCTGGCAACAGGAAGCCAGTGCAGCTAACGGATTGCCCTGGAGGTGGGGCAGGTTCTGGGGAGACCCAGCAGAGTTCTGGCTGCCACATTCTGAACTCGCTGTAATCTCAGGATTTTGGTCTTGTTAACCCCTAAGTACAGTGCATTAGCATAGTCCAGTCTAGATAAAATGGAGGCCTGGATGATCATCTGCCTGACGGAAGGGTCAAAAAACCCAAGCAGCGGTTTAAGCCCCCGAAGTAAGCCAAAGCAGGTCCCTGCAACTTTCTTGGTTTGACACTGAAAGTTGAGGTCCGAGTCCACCCAGACTCCAAGATCCTTCACTGCCTGCTTAGGAGTAGGTGCACATCCCAATATGGCTGGCCACCACCAGTCCCCCCACAGCTCTTGATGATTTCCCACCAGCAGGACCTCTGACTTGCTGGAGTTTAATTGGAGGCAGTTTTCAGTCATCCACTCGGCCACGGCCGTGAGAACTTCCTGAAACTTGAATGCTGCACTCCTGGTGTTGTCTGAGAGAGCTACTACCAGCTGTGTATCATCAGCATATGATACAATGGTAAGGCCTCTGCTCCTCGCCAGGACCGCCAAAGGTTGGACATAAAGATTGAAAAGCGTGGGGCTCAACGCGGAGCCCTGCGGAACCCCTTGTTTGTTGGCATGGAACATGGAGGCGAAAGGAGGTGCTATAACCTGGAAGGTCCTGTTAGAAATGAATGAAATGAATGTGAGAATGGCTATGGAGAAATGAGAGGCACTGTTGGAGGGTGGTAGTCCGTGGAGAAGGAGGTCATTGGAAGGGGTACCATAAAAGATTCTTGCACCCGGCACCACCAGCACTAAAGCCAGCCTTGCTGCCAGCCATCACACTTGTGTTTGGTGAATCTTTCTAATAACTAGTTTGTTCTGATTACTAACTTGCGGAGATTGGAAGCACACTAAGATCGGTGCTTTTTTCCATGAGCATTAGCATTAATAAAAACAAGGGGCCTGATTCACAGAACTAACTTACGTCAAAATCCTAAACTTACAACAATTTGGGTATTCACAGAATGAACTTACACATTTGGGTATTCACAGAATGAACTTACAACAATTTTGGTATTCACAGAATGAACTTACACATTTGTGTATTCACAGAATGAATTTACAACAATTTTGGTATTCACAGAATGAACTTACACATTTGGGTATTCACAGAATGAACTTACAACAATTTTGGTATTCACAGAATGAACTTACACATTTGGGTATTCACAGAATGAACTTACAACAATTTTGGTATTCACAGAATGAACTTACTCATCCTAACTTTATGTCCGCCACTGGGCCGGAAATTCCGGCCCGAGTGCGGACATAAGGTTAGGATTAGTAAGTTAATTCTGTGAATACCCAAATGTGTAAGTTTATTCTGTGAATACCCAAATGTGAAGTTCTTTCTGTGAATACCAAAATTGTGTAAGTTCATTCTGTGAATACCCAAATGTGTAAGTTCATTCTGTGAATACCAAAATTGTTGTAAGTTCATTCTGTGAATACCCAAATTGGTGTAAGTTCATTCTGTGAATACCCAAATGTGTAAGTTCATTCTGTGAATACCAAAATTGTTGTAAGTTCATTCTGTGAATACCCAAATGTGTAAGTTCATTCTGTGAATACCAAAATTGTTGTAAGTTTAGGATTTTGACGTAAGTTAGTTCTGTGAATCAGGCCCAAGACGTTTCCTGGACACCGGCGTACATTTCATACCAATGCGGTAGGCGGTCTAGTCTTTTCACGCCGCACGTCCGGAAGACGACCTGACGTGTCTCGCAGACACCAGGAAGTCTGTCCTGCGGCAAGACAACTCAAATAGCAGCTCTGGTCGCCGTCACGGGATACATCCTGTTCCCGAGGAGACCGGAGTAGGTGGCAATGCGGGCGAGCACCTTGACGAAGTAAGTCCCTTAGAGTACTTGCAACCAGCAGAAATGCGCAAACCCCCTTCTTTGCAATTCCGCATACTCCATTACAGTAATTTACCAACAATGGAGATCGGGACTAATGATATTCTTTCTACTCCTTTCTAGTGTGTGACAATAGGGACTCACCCCTCCCGGGACCAGACCAATATTGAATTTTCGTAAATTACGTAAATATTACAATTGTCTCTAATATGGGCAACATAACCATCGGTTAAAATAAACCCACAGACTCTGATTATCACCAAATATTAGTGATACAGCTAAGTTAGCACGGCGCGTCTCAACCGGCCTCACGTGGTTTCTTGACCGCCGTTAAAGGTGACTATCACGCAGTTTATCGATAGTCCACGTGTTTTTCTGCACCTCATCACTTACGCAGTCTTGCACATTTTCAACCCAGCGCCTTGATTAGCCCTGTCACATGCATGTAACTTCACTTACTGTATATGAGTGCATGTTATGTGTATGATTGGCGCTACACGTTTTTCTGACACTGAGTGCTCTAGCAACCACCACTACGATATATGAAATGAGTCAAAGATGTGGCATACAATGTATTCCAGGTTGCACATTTTATATGTTATATGTTGTACTGTGTTGTATTGTCTCGCTTTCTTTTACAGGTACATACACAGTAGTGGACCCAAATTACGGTTAGTCCACGATGCATATATAGCACACCTTAGCGTGTGTGCTTGAAAATGCGTATACATGTGGTTTAAACTTTTTACCACTCACTTTTTTCACCTTTTCACTTTCACTTTTTAACTTTTGTGAGAGAGGTCCTGACGAAAGCCCTATTAAATCCTGCAAAGGGCTGAAACATGTAGACCAGAGATAACTAAGACACAATCACTAGTCTTAATACGTTATCCACTCATTGATTTTAAACATACCCTGGGCCACTGGGAATAAAGTAATTATTAGTTAGAGACCCAGAGGTATTTTTATATCACACCACTTCATCACATTCACACAAAAAAACAAAAACCAGCTCCACTGTAACCAGGTGTGGCAGCACAGCTGAGTAGCATTCGGCTACTCAGCTGGGAACCCGATGATGAAGCATGACACCAACTAGGTTGGTGTGTGAGGGTTCTTTTAAATAACCCTTGTGGTGCCAGGCACTACAGTGTTGGACAACCTATCAGACTGGTCCGTCCAAGTTGTTTTTCGAATCTTTCTAATAATCAGGGAAATTGCAAAAGTCTCTGTTAAACCCTATGATGAAACAAGGACCATGGCTCATGGCCACTGTCCATCTTTGTCATGCATGTCTGCCAGATAAGTACAATGGTGTTTGCGGGAACTGTGAGCAGTTTTACACTTCAGACAGCCAAATGCCATTTTTTCTTTTTCAAACATCTTCAGCATCCATATGCCCTCCTTACATACTCCTAAAACTGAAGCTACTCTAACAGTGGCTGTAAAATGTGGTTTGTGTATCTTTGAGCCCCTCTTTTGTTAAGCAGTTAGGGAGCAGGGCCATGACCTAGGCCAGACCCTATAGCGTAGAGCATGATCCTAATCCAGGCTCTCACCCTTGCACAGGGTCCGCGATAGGCTTCTAGGCAGGCGCAGAATGTTGTGCTTGACCATTGCTAGATGAATGATTCAGACCTAAGCTCTTAACAAGAGGCAGCCTTCTTGGTCTGGTGTTTATATGCATTTTAAGTCATGCACTTAGTGCTGAGCAGTGTCCTGAACCCATACTAGGATCAGTATCCTGACTCAGGCTCTTCCCATTGGAAGGACTCTTAATGTATCCTCTTTCTCTGACTCATGATGCTGAAACAGGTTCTTCTTCATGATCAAGACACTGAGTAAAGTTTTTTTATCAGGAACAGGATCTTGAACCTGATGGTTAAGCAAGAGCAGGACACTGAATCATACTCTTTTCATTAAGAGGACCTCAAGGCATGATCTTTATAATAAGCAAATCTTAAGCCATGTTCAACCTAAGAAGCAAGATTCAGAAACAGGATCTTATCCATGAGCAAGGATTTCATCCAGGTACAGCAGATGTCGCTCGTTGTTCCATAGCAGCAAAAACCTGGACGAAGCCTTCGGCTATTGTAAACAAGGGCCACATACATTTGTGCTTCGTGTGTATGGCTGATAACTCTACATCAAAGTCTTGCAGCTCTGTCCATTTTTGGTGGCTATTTCAGGTTCACATAAATGGCTAATTAGGAATCACTCTGCTCATTCATCTTTGTTACTGCTTTGGCAGAGTTGAGAGGTGTGCTACTTTGAGGCACATTGATTGTGGTTGGTTGTTTTCCCAAAATAATGTCTGTCAAGTGAAAACCCAAAACACCCACCAGCATTACAAAAGTACAGAAAAACCCTGGCTTGGCATCCTGACAAGGGGTGAAAACAAAAAAGGAATACCTCTTTCAGAGGGGAAAGTTTCACTGAAGCATGTGAGCCCTCCTACCCAAAGCCACTCATGCTCACCTGATGACCCCCTACTCCTGTCGTGGAAACAGGAGTAGGAGAGACCTGTGTGAGAGAGAGGAGCGTGATCTTAGACCAGCAACAAGAGCTGAAGGAACAGATTTAAAAAAATGGTGGGGTGTGAGAGCATAACTGTGTGTGTGTGCGTGCACACACGTGTGTCTATGTGAGCGTTTCTATGTCTGTATGTGATGTCAGTGAGTGTGTGTGCATGTATGAGGAGTATGTGAGTGTTGGGTCCAATACTCAGCCTTGTAAAGATGCTGGCTCTTGCCCAATGGTGATAATTCATGACAATGTGCGGGCACCTCTGGCAAGTGGTCCACTCACATGCGGTGCTGGGCCTAGTACAATTTTGGTAATTCTTAGCAACTTGTGGGCATCTATGAGAAGATACACAATGCCACCACTGATCAAATGATGGCCCTTTCATAAAGGTGATATTACTTGGCAGCTTATGGGAATCTATGGCATGATGTCAGCTCCTGATACATTGTTGGCCCGGGAAAACGGTGGTAATTCATGACAGCTTGTGAGCATCCATTACATGTTGCCAGCCCCTTGAAAAATGCCACCACTGGCAGAGTCGTGGTCATTCCTGGAATAGTGTGAGTATCAATGGCATGATGCTGTCTATCTCTAACATAATGGTCCTAACAGAAATGTGTTCATCTTTGATATAGTATGTGTGTCAATGGTACAGTGGTGCCATCTCATGGCATAATGATAGACTTGGCAGTATGCTGGTTATTTTTGGCATATTGTGCACTTCCATAGAACAACTGTCCCCTACCTGGCACAATGGCACTAATTCCTGAAATATTGGGTGCATCCACAGCACAATGATGTTCTGCCAGTCTAATGGTAATTCTGCCATATCTTGTATGCATTATGGTGGCAATTCAGGTCATATTGTGGGCTTGCATGGCATGGTAGTGCTCAACCTAGCATTATGCTGGCACTGGCTTATACTGACAACTCATCATGGATTGTGGCTATGTATAGTTTGGCAATGCCCACCATAACCTAATGCTGGCCTCTGGTATTATGCTTTTTTTCCTGGCATATTTGGGGAAACTGTGGTATGATAGTACAAGACACACATTTTAACAATTTCGAATATATTAAAGTTCAAGCAGGATGAGGGAAGAGAGGAACCAGTGCAAGTGAACATATGTAAAGTGCACCTGAGTATGCACACTTAGCCAAATCTCTTTTGAAATCTAGGATACATACGCCTGTTGTGTTCCGAACGCGCTGTCTGCGTCGGACACTTCGGGGCCTCGTGGTCACGCTGCGGCACACTACACTGGTTGCGTGCAGGCAGAACAGATCACACAGAGCCAGGAATTGAGTCCGCTCGAGCTCCCGCGTATGCGTGCCTCTGGCGTCACATCCGCGCGGGCTCACCTTTATTAACAAGGTCACGTGACACGCGACCACACCATTACTTTGCCAGGCCTCAGGGGTTTCACATGAACTCCCCCCGGACCTGTTCCAACAATGAAACTGTCCCCGGTCGCGCCTATTGCGTCATAGGGCCGACATTACATTCCTCCCCGAACAGAATCTAAAATACAACAACACTGCTGATGGTTCACACATTTGAAACATAGAACAAAAAGAACAGTCTTACATGAAATGGTCCTTCAGTCTACAGGAGGGCTCAGTAATTCTTCTTAGACAATACTGGGAGCTCCCTCGGCCTCCAGATACACTGACAGGAGGCACCGACATGGAGCTCTCTGGGGGACTTGGGCTAGTCACCGGCACCTCAGGATCTAGCCTCTCCGTCACAGGACAGTACTCTTCGGAACCTCCCCACTCATCGTGATCGGGAGGAACCCCTCTACCAGGTTCAGGCCCCCTCACATCCAGAGACACATCCTGGGAAGGGTGAAAGCTCTTGAAGAATGACACATTCCTTGTGCGAGTCTCCGCGCCCCTCTGAGCAGTGACTCTGGTGCCATTCAAATGGGTGATGGCAAACGGAATTTGATATTTGTGGCACGATTATGCAGGAGAACCAGGTCATCCACTTTCAAGTCAGACTGCCAGGCTGTCCGTCGCCGACTGGCATGATCATTTTGACGTTGGCGCCGCGCTTGAACTTGATGCTCCTTAAGGGACTCCGGACGCCACAAGGATGATGCAGATTGGAATCGGCAACCACATGCCCCATGGAAAGGTGTCCCGGAGCCACTCCAGTCATGGAATGCGGCGTTTGTCGGTATACCCGGAGGAATGAGAAAATGGCTAGTTCCAAGGAGTGGTGGTGATCGCAAGCGATGCGGAAAACCTTTTTTAGGGTGCGCATAAACCTCTCAGCCTCGCCGTTCGCTTGGGGCCACCTTGGTGTTATCTTCTTGTGGGTAATGCCAAGAGATGACAGATAGTTGGCTATCTCCTGTCCCTGAAACGGAGGGCCATTGTCAGTCCTTAGTTCCTGAATGAGCCCATGAGTGGCCATCACTTTCTCCAGTTTAGGAATGACCTCACTCGCACTCAACGACTGGAGTACTTTCACTTCGGGATATTTCGAGTTGTCATCGATCAGTACAAAGGTGTGCCTCCAGTCCGGGAGACTCCCAAAATCCAAACTGACACAGGCCCAGGGGCGGTCTGGTCGAGGTTCAGTGATTACCGGAGCTGGTGGACTGCTTTCTCCAGTGGCCTGGCACCACTGACAGGATCTCTCCGCCTCTTCTACTTTTTCGTCCATCAGGGGAAACCACACTTTGGTCCTCAGGCGGGTTTTTGTTTTCACCATCGCCTGGTGCCCGGCATGTGCCAGTTGGATTACTTGTGTGGTCAGGGCTGAAGGGATCACTAGGCGATGGCCTCCAAGTAGGCATCCCGTGGAATCTTCATTTAGCTCCTGCCTGACGTGGTATAGACTCTCCATAATTCGTTTGGCCTCGGTGGTGAGTACCTTCCACTCATTCCTCGCACTTTGCCACCGACCATGCTTCATGATTAGTATGGCTCGCTGGAGACATTCATCTCGTCGGGTTTCTTCCCCCATCACCTCCATGGACAACGGAATGGGGCATGACCTGGCAGTTATGCACCGAACATATTCTTCCTTGTCTTCAGCATCATCCTCCTCTTCGGGGGTAGCCGCCTGGGGGTGATGTGATAGGTAGTCAGCCGGGTTCTGAACTCCTGGATGGTACTCAACACGACAATTGTATTCCTGCAGTTGCAGCATCCATTTTTCTATTTGTGGGGGCGGTTTAGAAGCTGTGCCTGCGAACAGGGAGAGAAGGGGCTTGTGGTCGGTTGCTACGATGCACGGATGTCCATACACATATAAGTGGAAGTGGCGACATCCTCAGTGGATGGCTATGGCTTCCTTTTCTATTTGGGAATATCGCTGCTATGTGTCTGTCAAAGACCGACTGGCAAAAGCCACAGGTGCCCATTCTTCCTCAGCGCGGCTCCGCTGCAGCAGGACAGCTCCAAGTCCCTTTGGACCAGCATCGACAGCAAGAGCAGGACACTGAATCATACTCTTTTCATTAAGAGGACCTCAAGGCATGATCTTTATAATAAGCAAATCTTAAGCCATGTTCAACCTAAGAAGCAAGATTCAGAAACAGGATCTTACCCATGAGCAAGGTCACGAGCAAGGATTTCATCCAGGTACAGCAGATGTCGCTTCGCTGTTCCATAGCAGCAAAAACCTGGACGAAGCCTTCGGCTATTGTAAACAAGGGCCACATCCATTTGTGTTTCGTGTGTATGGCTGATAACTCTACATCAAAGTCTTGCAGCTCTGTCCATTTTTGGTGGCTATTTCAGGTTCACATGAATGGCTAATTAGGAATCACTCTGCTCATTCATCTTTGTTACTGCTTTGGCAGAGTTGAGAGGTGTGCTACCTTGAGGCCCATTGATTGTGGTTGGTTGTTTTCCCAAAATAATGTCTGTCAAGTGAAAACCCAAAACACCCACCAGCATTACAAAAGTACAGAAAACCCCTGGCTTGGCATCCTGACAAGGGGTGAAAACAAAAAAGGAATACCTCTTTCAGAGGGGAAAGTTTCACTGAAGCATGTGAGCCCTCCTACCCATAGCCACTCATGCTCACCTGATGACCCCCTACTCCTGTCGTGGAAATAGGAGTAGGAGAGACCTTTGTGAGAGGGAGGAGTGTGATCTTAGACCAGCAACAAGAGCTGAAGGAATAGATTTAAAAAAAATGTGGGGTGTGAGAGCATAACTGTGTGTGTGTGTGCGTGCACACACGTGTGTCTATGTGAGTGTTTCTATGTCTGTATGTGATGTCAGTGAGTGTGTGTGCATGTATGAGGAGTGTGTGAGTGTTGGGTCCATTACTCAGCCTTGTAAAGATGCTGGCTCTTACACAATGGTGATAATTCTTGGCAATGTGTGGGCATCTCTGGCAAGTGGTCCACTCACATGCGGTGCTGGGCCTAGTACAATGTTGGTAATTCTTAGCAACTTGTGGGCATCTATGAGAAGATACACAATGCCACCACTGATCAAATGATGGCCCTTTCATAAAGGTGATATTACTTGGCAGCTTATGGGAATCTATGGCATGATGTCAGGTCCTGGTAAATTGTTGGCCCGGGAAAATGGTGGTAATTCATGACAGCTTGTGAGCATCCATTACATGTTGCCAGCCCCTGGGAAAATTCTGCCACTGGCAGAGTCGTGGTCATTCCTGGAATAGTGTGAGTATCAATGGAATGATGCTGTCTATCTCTAACATAATGGTCCTAACAGAATTGTGTTAATCTTTGATATAGTATGTGTGTCAATGGTACAGTGGTGCCATCTCATGGCATAACGATAGACTTGGCAGTATGCTGGTTATTTTTGGCATATTGTGCACTTCCATAGCACAACTGTGCCCCTACCTGGCACAACAGGGAGAGAAGGGGCTTGTGGTTGGTTGCTACGATGAACAGATGTCCATACACATATAAGTGGAAGTGGCGACATTCCCAGTGGATGGCTATGGCTTCCTTTTCTATTTGGGAATATCGCTGCTATGTGTCTGTCAAAGACCGACTGGCAAAATCCACCGGTGCCTAGTCTTCCTCAGCGCGGCTCCGCTGCAGCAGGACAGCTCCAAGTCCCTTTGGACCAGCATCGACAGCAACTACAGTCAGTTTCCGTGGGTCGAAAAAAGCCAGGGTAGTGTTGGCAGACAGAGCATCCTTGATAGCTTGAAATGCAGTGTCATGTTCCTGACCCCAGGCCCAGGTGACAGAGCCTTTGGTGAGCTCCCTGAGAGGCTGGGTGAGGGTGGTGAGATCTCGGATAAATCGGCCACAGTAGTTGACCACACCGAGAAAACTTCTTACCTCGGTGACATTGGTGGGAGCGGGGGCCATCTTTATGTTGCGCACCTTGCCCGGGTCTGGGGTTACGCCTGAGGCCGAGAATACATAGCCAAAGAATTGGAGCTGCTGTTTGAGGAATTCGCTCTTGTCTCGATGAAGGGTGAGACCAGACTCTTGGATCCTCTGAAGCACTTGGGTCAGCCTGGTGTTGTGCTCCGCGATGGTTTTTGCGTAAATGAGAATGTCATCACTGACGTTCACCACTCAAGGAAGATCCAACAGCAGCTCATGAATCACATTCTGGAACGCCTTGGCTGCGCTCGACACCCCGAAGCTCAGGCGGGTGTACCTCCTCAGGCCTAAGTGGGTGGAAAAGGTTGTGATGTAACGTGACTCTTTCTCCAGCACCAGCTGATGATATCCAGATCGTAGGTCAAGCTTCAAGAACCAGCACGCTCCGCTCAATTCCCCGATGAGATCGTCAATCGTGGGTATGAGGTGTCTTTCCCTTTTTATTGCGGCATTGGGCAGTCTCATGTCGACACAGATCCGCACCTCCCCCGGTTGGTTTGGCTTTCGGGTGACAACAATGGGGGACACCCACGGGGTGGGCCCCGTCACCTTCTCGATTATTCCGGCGGATTCCAGTTTGGCTAGTTCTTTTTCAACCAACGGCCTTAGGTGGAAGGCTACGCGTCTGTGGCGTAATGCTACTCGCTGAACAGTGGGATCTATATGCAGATGTACTTCTTTCCCTCTTAGCCTCCCAATCCCGTCAAAGACGGCCGGAAACTTGGCTAAGATGTGTCAGATCGTCTCCAGGTGAATCCCAAAAGTGAACCTCACAACTCCCAGATCCTCTGCAGCTCGGCATCCTAGCAGCATGCCCTGTCCATCTTCCGCCATGTATATTTGTGATTTTATGGAGTTAGAGCAGTACGAGATTGTCGCCTTAAATTTTCCTCGCATCAGCAGGGGTTGGTCTTGTCCGTATGCAAAGACTTTGATAGCCGTGGCACTCAGCGGTGGAGTTGGCTTCATCGCCTTGTAGAGTTCTACGGACATAATATTAATGGTGGCCCCTGTGTCTACAACAGCTGTGACATCCTGCTCTCCAACTCGGACTTGACATTGCGGAAGCCGGCGTGACGTTTGGGTGGCTGTGCCTATCATGTATACTGTGTGGACCGTTTGTTCTTCTCCGTCATCGTCATCCATATCACTGTTCCCACTTCGCGCTTCAGGGATGAGGTTAACTGCAGGCCTGGTTCTTCGATTCTTCCGCGAGCGGCACACTTGTTCAAAGTGGTTAATTTTTCCACACCCTGCACATCTTTTCCCACGTGCTGGACATTCTGTTGCGTTGTGGGGGCTCCCCAGTACCCGCAGCTCTAGGCCTTCCCATGTTCCTTCCGGCTTGATGTGGTGGATGGACGTGTCGCTACTGCATTGAATGATTCTACCTTCTCTGGTGTTTGTAGGGCCGCTTCCATGTGGGCTGCCCTCGCCCACGACAGTTCTTTAGTCCGCCCTAGGGTTAGGATGTCAGCCAGGGACTTCCCAGATTCCTCCAGTATTCTCTCACTGAATTTCGCGGAGGCGCAGCCCTGAATGATTTGACCCCTTATCTCTTCCACCTCATCATTGAACCCACAGGTGCTTGCTAAGTCCTTGAGGCGAGCGTGAAACGTGTCAATGGACTCATCTGCCTGTTGGCGCGCCTGACAGAATACAAAGCGTTCGTAATCTTAATTCGCCATAGGTTCAAAGTGTGCTGAAAGGGCCCCAATTAGGGTGAGATGAGTTTTGGGGGTCGGCTCATTTATTGACTTGGCAATTCTAAAAATGTCTTTCCCCCCTAGATGCAGGAGCATGGCTCTCTTTTGGTCGTTGTGCACTCGTGTGGCTTCAAAGAATAATAGCAGCCCCTCCACCCACTCCTTCCATTTGGGTGCCTGGGCAGATGGTGGGCCCTCTACCAGGGATGGTTCAATGGGGGGTATCGTGGCCATTGTGTTTTTTTATAGCTCCTCCTAGCAACACTAGGACGTTACGTGGCCCAGAGGATGTGTGTTCCTCCGCATTTCCAGCTGCGTGTGATTACCACCCTCCAGTGTACTGCTGACAGTCCCTTCCGTGCTCGTGGCCAGTGTCACCACCACTTCGCCCTGAATACTGCCTGCTCACCCTGTGCCACGTGTCCTGGCTCACCTTCTTGTGGGGGCCGGGGAACAAGTTCCAGGGATTAGACACCGCTGGGGGCAGCACCGCCACCGCTCAGCCACAAGCAGGCACACGATGAGGGGCTGGCGCGCTCTGCCGCGCGCTCCGTGGCACGAGCACTGCGTGCTTTCACTCAGCACTCGCGGCCGCCACAAAGCAGATGTGGGAATCGGCTGCCCACACCCTCGTCACCAATGTTGTGTTCCGAACGCGCTGTCTGCGTCAGACACTTCGGGGCCTCGTGGCCGCGCTGTGGCACACTACACTGGTTGCGCGCAGGCAGAACAGATCACACAGAGCCAGGAATTGAGTCCGCTCGAGCTCCCGCGTATGTGCGCCTCTGGCGTCACATCCGCGCGGGCTCACCTTTATTAACAAGGTCACGTGACACGCGACCACACCATTACTTCGCCAGGCCTCAGGGGTTTCACATGAACTCCCCCCAGACTTGTTCCAACAATGAAACTGTCCCCGGTCGCGCCTATTGCGTCATAGAGCCGACATTACAACGCCTTTTCCGACATCTGGGTTTTTAATTCATCGATTGGCAAGGCAAAGTCTATTGTATTTATGAATTTTTGCTTAAAGTAGTGGCCATATGTTACGTACAACTAAAGAGCATGTCTCCCTGGTATTCTGTTTCACTGGCTTTAGAGTTGCGATTTTGATGTGACGATCTTCGGCCGCTAATCTATGCCTTTGTAGAAAACTTTGAGACCCGCTCTCTTATTAGCAGCACAGCACCATTGTTTTTGTGTAGCATAGAGAATAGGGTTTCACTAATGAATTAAATTATTTAATTGCTGCTGAACTTCATGCATATTTAACATTGTTATTGCACTTTATACAGCTCTTTTGGTTTCACAGTTTTGATGTACCTTCCAGTAGTATGCCTGGAAAGTTGTGTGTGACATGTCCCCAGGAGTCCTATGCCCCCTGTGAGAATTCTACATAGCATAGAATTCTGCACTTTTCACATTATGTTTTTTCTGCGCATTGAAAACTTTTTTCCCTTGTGGAGATAAGCTCTTCAGCTACAGCTACAGCAAATATTGGGGGAGGATGGGAGGGGAGTGGGGAGGGGGAGAAGGGTGGGGGAAGGAGGGTCCAGGACCCTTCCCATCCTGGAAGGGGAGTTAGTCCAGACATTGGCTGGAGTACTTTTGTTTTCACTTCTAGGGTAGGAAGAGGTCAGATCGGAGTTTGAGAATGCCCTAAAACATGCATGTTTGTGGGAGTCACCAAACTTCCTAGGCAAAAAACGCTGAAGAATGCCCACATTCTCCCTTTGAGTGGGATTTGCAGCTAGGCATTTCTTCGCACTTGTGGCCATAAATCTATCAGAAATGTATTTGTAAATTGCTGGCAAGCATAAATTGGGGTATTTTTGCCTGGAAATGTATGCTACGGCTGGAAAAACCTTTGCAAATAAGTCACACAAGGAGAGGCTTTTGGTCAGCTCCCTTCAACTTTGGAGGAAATTTACTCACTTTTGCTGCAATGCAGCGTGGTGTAGCAACCAAACTTGCTGCGCTTCCTTGCGTCACAGGAAGAGCAAAAAACAGCATCATATATATTAAGATATGGTGCTGTTTTTCTCTTTCCCTGTGGTGGCATGCTCCAGGCTGCTATATGCCAATGCACACACCCTTACACCAATGTGTAAAGGTGTATGCGTACTGTGAAGCACAGATTTGGTATATGGAAGTGGAACCTTCCAATTAAAAAGCAATGCTTTAAAACATTTCCACTTTGTATATGTGCTGTACACACACACATGTGAAGTTTGAAAACTACAGAGAATTTAAAACATTTCTCCTCCATTAGGGTACCTCAAGGAGGCATAAGATTTTGGCACAAACGCCTGTCAAAAATTCTAGTAACTAGGTATTTGCCTCAAAACTTAAGGATGGTCACATGGGAACACCCATGTACCACCAATTGAACGCTCCCTTTATGCAAAGTAATACATAGTGCTCTTTCCTTTGCCCACTTTTCAATGCAAATCCTGACTAGCTATGACAATTATATACCACCACAATACTTTGCACCTGGTTTGCGTTACCAAAGTAATGCAAACCTGGAACATAGTGTTAGTAAATCAGGGCCTCCGTTTGTTTGGGTCAGTCCTTCTCATCTATTGCTTGAAGAATGTGTCATTCACATTTTAGGTCAGCCCTGAGGAGTATTTCTTCTTCACTATCCTTCTACCCATGTCTTTGGTGCATAATGTGTGTGAGTCCATCTACAGAGACCTCTTCGGCAGTATATGGACCCTGAAGAGTGATCGCTTTGCAATGGAAGACCATTGTTATAATTTGTGGTTGCATCTTCACAAGAGGAGTGCTGCACATCCTTTCTGACCTTACAGCATGACCAGGAAGGAACAACAATTGCCTGTTCTCTGACCTGGCTACCATGTATGTGAGGGGTATACTGTGTGGATGCCAAGAAGTCTCAGGCCCTATCAGGTGACTTTAAAGGAGGGTGACTGTAGCTGCTAGCTCCACAGCTCTCCTGGTGTCTGTGTGGCCAGTGAGAGGCCTAGGAGATTGGGAGTAGCAGGCTGCCCCTACCTCCTCTGCGTGCTCCGTGATGGGGGTTGCAGCACTTGTGTTCTCAGTTTGACAATTCTACACACTTATCATTTGCTGCACCATGACGTCTCATTTTCAAACTTCTGTTAGGAGGCATACGTACTCCAAAAACACCCTTCATCAATTTATTTAAAATGTATGTTGGTGTAATTGCAAAGCCCCTTTACACTTGCAAGACATATATTTGAAAGATGGCCACTTTACACTTGTGTATCTGACTTCATTAAGTCCAACCCGAGACAATGATGCATTTTTTACTGCTGAATGTAGTCGCCATCTTGAACTAATATGAACTCCAGCTCACAGAGCAGAGGATTCTACATTTAAACAAAATACAAATAGTTTTTGTGAAAAACAAGGCAAAACGTAAGAAAATTCTGTAACAAATGTTCCGTTTGCAATCATAATTATGAACATATTGGTAAATATGAATATGTTTTTTATATTTCAGTTCACGTCATGTTTGCTCTTCTCCCATGCCCACACTCTGTTTTGACCTGGTTGTTCAGTGTTGTTCGGCGAGGGAACATGGGAATTGAAAGTGCTTGGGCTTCCTGGTTATGCTAAACCCTTTACACTCTAATGTCACGTGCATAATAGTTTTGCCCTTGGGATGCTGGTCCAGAACCATGGAAATCAGAAAAAGCATGTACCTAATTGTTTCACAGTCTTGCACCCAGCCGCGGCTCGGCTCCTGGCATTTCTCCACTCTGTGGCTGCTGCTGCTCATCTTGTTGAAGCTTCTGAAAACATTGTGGTGAGTTCCCCCTTGATTGTTGCTATACCCCTACCTGTTGTTGCCCTCCTTCAGACCACAAAAACCCAACACCTTTGCACAGCCCAATAATCCATGCTGTCTCTGATGCCTATCTCCAGTGAGGGAGAACCCCACAACTGATGGATTGTCATTGCCCATATCATAAAGTCCCAGGATGATTTAACTGATGTCCCTATTCCCAATTGTGAACTAATATACATTGTCAATGGTGCCTGTCTCCAAAATGATGATGGTGTTTTGGTTGTGGGTTACGCAGTATGTACTGTATACCAAATTGTAGAAAGCTGCCAATTACTTAGTTATACTTATTCGAGCCAAAGAAAAGACTGTATCTGTGTATATAGACTCAAAGTATGTGCTGGAGGGACACATACCTTTGTGCTCCTCTGGATACAGCAGAGATTTTTAATATCTGCCGGAACACCCATCGAAAATGTTCAATATAAGCAAAACCTTCTGCATACTCTATATATGCCATAGCAGTAGGTAGTGGTGAAATGTGCTGCTCAATATACAGGTGATGAGTTGCCTAAAGGTAATGCTCTGGCTGATTCAGCAGCTAGAAAAGCCGCTTTGTTTGAAAATGCCGATGTTGCCACATATGTTGTACAAACTGATTTATTTCCTGTACTGTCTCTGAGAGATTTGTTTTTGTTAAAGCAATAAGTCTCTGAACGCGAGAAGTAATACTGGATTAAACAGAAATGTGAATGGGACCCTGATCCCTCTCTTAACCATGTACTCAAAAGTCATGATGCCTCTCTGTTCCTGTTAAAAAGCCAAACAATAATCAAGGATCTCATCCTTGGCATCTCTATGAGTCTCTTCCCAGAATCCTGTTGTATCCCCTGCTGACCTTTCTGCCTCTGCATGGTGCTTCCAAATTACCTAAAGCATTACATAACTGGCTGTTTATTCTCCAAACTTGGTGCACTTGTTCTGAATAAACAAAAAGCCCTGCTGGAAAACCCTGTTACAAGGGCCAGCATGCCCCACCCAGTAACACGTGTGTAATAATGAAACTTTCAGGTAAGCAGGAATAAGTGAACTTTATTCCTAAAATGCGTAGTGAATTTCTGAGCCACCGCCGTGTTACACTCTCCAGGGCTCTCCAACTGTAACCTCTGGAACACAGCCTTCGGAGCACGAGCTGTTGAATCATGGCATGGAACGCGTACCATGCCATGAGTCACAACATATTATCTCTTTTTCTTTACAATAAACAATAGCAAAATTTAACAGAACAGACAAAAAAACTGAAAAAGCTAACTAACATGAAATAATGAAACTAGACTATAAGACATAAAATAAGCAGCAAACACAACAGTGAAATAATAATGAAACAGCCATTACATTTCTATAAGAAACAGGCTTCATAAACGACCATAAAGACACACCAAAAATAACATCATGCAGCACAAATTTATGTGCTCATCTTAATCTCATAGGCACAAATATCTTGCAGGTAGGTTTTCTTAACGCTAACCTCGATAACTCAGAAGACCCTTGAGCAAAACCTTGACTGGGGTATTGCCCCTAAGGACCATCTTGAGCATCACCTTGACAAACCTTTTCCTCTTTGTTTTGTTTAAACTCAGCAAGTGAGGGACCTCTTACATCAGTAAACTTGACAATCTTACCGACATTTCACCAATGTACTCCTTCCACACAAACAGCACTTCAACAGAATCTTTCAATCTTAACTGGAGCCCCATATTTGGCCTCTCCTTTCTTCACAAAACCTGTTTTTTTACCTGTACTAAGTCACCTACCTGAAAAAACACAAGTTTTACACAGTTTCTAGTATCATACCTTGCCTTTTGTTTTCCTTGGTTCACACTCACTTTTTGACATAAGACATTCCGATCATCAATATTAATCACATTGTGTTTGACAGACCTAAGCAACCAAGAGGGATACAGCATATAAGCAGGAAGACATCCTCTTAATAGGCTGAATGGTCTGAGGGTGATGCAGAAGGCATGGAAAAAAACGAATTTCCAGCCATTTGCTGTAATAATCCATTAGGACAAATGCATAATGCAAATGATGAGGCAAAAAACTGAAAGGTCCAACAATATCTTTTCCCAATCTAGCCCATGGGCTGTCATGATATTGAATAGGCTGCAAAGGTGGCGACACATCTCTGAGACCTTTCTCTGAATTACTGCACACTACACATTCCTTGACTTCACAATCAATATCCTTGTCCATAGAAGGCCACCAATAATAAGCTCTGGCTCTCCTTTTTGTCATTGTAACCCCCAAATGCCCCTCATGAGACATTCTGAACAACCTTTGATGCAATGACTCTGGGTAAACACACTTATTCCCTCTCAAGAGAACTTCACCCTCAATGGACAGCTCCTCAGCAATTTTGCAGTAAGGTTGCATCTCTGGGTGTACACACCTCTTCTTTGGCCAGCCATCAATAATATAGTCCTGGGCCCTTTCCAACACAGC
The DNA here is from genome assembly GCA_963921515.1 of Calotriton arnoldi. Lineage (NCBI taxonomy): Eukaryota > Metazoa > Chordata > Amphibia > Caudata > Salamandridae > Calotriton > Calotriton arnoldi. The sequence continues at coordinate 1,583,197 of CAWUFW010004253.1, forward strand.
AGCACCCTCACTAGCTTGCTTCCACTTTTTTTCCGAACACGCTTCAAACTCTGGCATGTCCACTACAGCTATAAAACAACTCTCAATGTCTTCCTCTGGATCAATCATTTCTTGATCACACACGGGCAACCTGGACAACATATCTGCAGTTACATTATTCTTTCCAGGAATGTGTGTTATTAAAAAGTCATACTGTAAAAGCTTTGTAGTAAGACCATCTATATGGGGAGTGTTATACTTGACTCTCTCACTACTAAAAATGTTCACCAGAGGCTTATGGTCTGTCTGGAGTCAAAAGCTCCTACCCCACACATATGACCTAAATTTCTCTATGGCCCAATAGCAGGCTAGCAACTCTTTCTCAATTACAGAGTAATTGAGCTCTGGTTCACGAAGAACCGTTGATGTGTTGCTTATGGTGACAGGCTCACCCCCCTTATCTTGAGTTAGAACAGCCCCCAGGCCATACTTGCTTGCTTCGACATTGATAGTGCATGGGAGCTCCGGATCACAAGAATATAACTCTCTTCGCCCTGTCATTTGATTTTTGACCAAGTTGAAAGTCTCTTGACAATCATCATCCCACTCAAACTGTACATTTCTTTTTAACATATTTGTGAGATTTTTCATTTTAGATACATGCGCTGGAATGAATCTGGAATAAAACTCACATTGCACAATGAACGAGAGCAACTCATATTTGTTTCTGGGAGGAGAATAATCTACAACTGCTTTTACCAGACCAGGTTTCGGGTACATACCTTCACCCGAAATAACATGGCCCAAACATTCAACTTTCTCCTTCCAAAGCTCACAGTTTTCCTACTTAACCACAATTCCTTTATCACTAAAACTCTGGAGAACCTTCTGCAAAATGGAGTCATGATATTCCAACCTCTTTGCAAAAATCAGCACATCGTCTTCAAAAACAGCGACCCCCTTGATGTTACCTAACAGCTGGTGCATGATACGCTGGAAGACTGATGCTGCCGTAGTCCAGCCCAAATGGCATGCAACAGAATTGGTATGTGAGCAGGTGAATTGAAAGCTATGTAGTGCCTGGATGATGCCTCCAATTCAACCTGATGATAAGCCGAGGCCAGGTCAATTTTCGAAAACCATTCAGCTTCACCCAGCATTCCCAACCAATCACTAATCTTTGGTAACGGATGGGAATCAACTCACATCTCTGTATTGAGACTCCTCAAATCAACACATACCCAAATATCTTCATTGTGTTTTCTAGCCACCACTAATGGCTATAACCATAAACTTGACTCTATAGGTTCTATGACCCCAGAACTTTGCAACCTACTTAACTCTTTGTCCAAATCCTCTCTTAAACTGAAAGGAATAGATCTAATTTTATGTCTCACAGGTATGGCATCCTGTTTAACTTTAATCTTGTGTTTGAAGCCTACAATACGTCACAACCTTTCAGTGAAGACATCAGGGTATTCTTGGTCAATAGAATCTGACAAAAACACATTCTTTACCACTAAAACAGGTTCCGTTGTGCCTGGCCTGAGAAGCAAATGGAACAGCCCCTGATTATACCATCCTAAGATATTTAAGCCCTTCTTAGCTACAAATACTTTACCTATAACTCTATCTTTCTGCCCTCATAGGATACAGGTGACCTATCCGGAGGATTTAATTTCATGTAACTCCATAGTTCATTATACAACCTCGAAGTGATTATCGAGATCCATGCCCCAGAATTTGCCAATAGATGTAGCATTTTGTCTCCCACTAGCACATCTATTTATGGGTCAATACATTCCTCCAGATCACCACTTTTCATTTTGTCTTCCTTGACCACCAGAATCATATCTTGAGCTGCCTTCACGATCAGCTCATCATCCCCACACTGGTATTCCTCTTCTACCACACTACTAACCTTCCCACTCTCTGTCAAATTGCTCTGACATACCTTAGCAAAATGACCCACATTCAAGCATTCAGGACATGTTACCATTCTTGCAGGACAACCTCTTCCTCCTCTACATGTGGATTATTACCACATCTAAAACAAATGTTGGTTCTCCTAAAAAGATTCTTCTCACGTGTCTTAACGCCTGTCCTATTTTGCTGACCCCCACAAATCACACTGACAGTTTCTTTTGCTCCAGATAGGACACTTAACCCCTTAATAGAGATTTGAGCCAATTCTAAACTCTTTACCTCTTTGAACACTTCCTCTAATGTGGAATTACCCATAGTCAGTAACTTTTGCTAGGTGAGCTTATCCAAGCAGTTGCCTATAAACTGACCCCTTATCAGCTGATCAGTGAATTCAGCAAACTGACACTTAGCACACAATCTTCTTAAAAAACTGATATAAGCATCTTCATTTTCTGATGGGGATTGTGTACTCTTAAAAAACGTATGACATAACACAACTAAGCTAGGTTGAATATCGAATCGCTTCGTCAATTTCTTTATCACTTCATGATATTCATCCACATCTTCACCATCCACCGGAGGACCATCATGAAGATGTTTGAACACTTCTCTCCCTTCGAAACCTAACAAATGTAGAATACGTTTTTTCTTTCTCTTAGCCCTAAACAAGATGCCCATTTAGCCCCCAGATACGTCTGGAAAGCATTAAACCACTGATTCCATGCTATCGGTGGACTACCAGGTGATTCCAAAAAAGATGGTGGTGGATTAAATGACTGAATGCTAATCACAGAAATAAAAATGTGTTAAAAGAAAAGTCTTGAGAGAAGAAGCAAAACTGCAATAATGTGTTTCTTTGTCTGATCTTAAATCTACACACCACTATCTTTAAATGTCAAACACTACTGTGCACTCTAGTGCTACCCATGCATAGCACACAAACCTGGCCAACTGTGTTCTTCAATCTATTACTCAACTGCTAAAACAGGTACCCGCACAGAATGACGCAACCAGCTGTGCACGTCTGTGAAATAAATCATACTAAACATGGCCCTAATACTTCAAACTGTCATCAAACAGTGCTGAAAACTGGAATAAAGTGCATATCAAACTGTTTGATGAAATAAAATAAAAAGTTGACCATGTGCTGAAAGCCTTAGCTGTGCATCAGCGAAGAACTGGATAAATATTGCCCACACCACTGATTACCAGCACAGAAATAACACCAGTACAAAATGACACCACGCGTTGTGCACATCAGCGAAACAGATCCTGCTGAATGTGCTCCACGTATCATTAATATCAGCTGTGCACATCAGCGAAGCTAGAACTGGTTTGATGTGCTTCTGCGATCAAAATAAGCAAACATCAGTTGACACACACCGTAGATTATACGTATCAACAAGATATACACCTCCCAAAATGGCAGCAGAATCAGTACACTAATTCCTCCAAACTGTAGGCAGTACCGATGACCGTATGACAGCCAATGGCATCAACCTATAAATAGGCAATAGGCAGGGAGACCCACCTAATATGCAATTGCCTCGTCCATAAGTCTGCCCTTCATTTTCAGTGGCCCGATATACATTGCGGCATGCATGTAGACGGATGGGTCAAACAGGCTGGAAACAATTCGCAGAAAGAAGTTGCAGCGGGTTATGTAGCCAGATAAAGTTCACAACAAAATGCCTGTGCATTTCCTGGATGGCTGGCACAGCGCGTCACATTAATCCATCAAAGATCACAGAATGACTGAAACACGTACAACAACCCCCTGGAGAGCAATGTGCTGAGTTTGTACGTTTTGCAACACTGTGCCGTTTGTGATGCTATGCGTGGAGTGCGCCACTTACCCCCGATGTTCTGGCCATTGTAGATCTATCCATAACGTACTTCTGGCAAAACCACCACCAAAATCTTTGCAGGTTCGATGCGGTGGCTCCAGATCGTTGCCGAAATGTAATAATGAAACTTCCAGGTAAGCAGGAATAAATTAGCTTTATTGCTAAGATGTGTAGTGAATTTCTGAGCCACTGCCATGTTACGCTCTCCAAGGCTCTCCAACTGTAACCTCTGGATCACAGCCTTCGGAGCATGAGCAGTACAATCATGGCATGGAACGCGTTTCACACCATGAGTCACAACACAATGTCCCTTAACCATATCTCCTACCGCAAAGAGGATGCATGCAACATAGTATATTAGTAAACCACTGACTCTATGAGTAGCTGATGCTAAGCTAGTTTATGCCATCCATGTAAGCCACAGAACCTTATGAAACTTGCCCTATTTACTTCTGTGTCCTCTGCCATTCTTGATGTAAATTCCTCACAATAATTCAACCAATCCATACTCCAAAATTAACCTACACTTTTTGAATAACATTAGTGTGTAATTAAAAAGTGCAACACACTACTCTAGATAGCGGTTTGCAGCACATGCTAACTTAAATTAAAAACACAGAGGTCCAGTTGCCTTATGTTTTTTTCCTGAGTTCTGCTCATTCCGTTTGAACTCTCCTTCGATGTCAATACTCTATGCAGCAGCTTAATTATATGAAAACACCCCTTTCCAATTATTTTCTTTTGTTGCTGAGTCAAGGCTTGGTAATACCCATGTGTGGCACTTATGCTGTTTTCACCAATTCATACTTTTCCCACTCTTCGTCCTCACTTCCTTTTCCATCTGCCCAGATTCCCATTTTGTGCTTGGTCCTTCAGTCATCTTGCTATCTCTTTTTCTTTCCCCTCTGCTCTCTTACTCATTCACAACTTTCGCCCAACGACTTTACCCAACAAGCATTTGCCACTAGTCTTGTCTTCTTTATAAACTACAGTCGCTTTATCACCCATAAACCCCCACATTCCTTCTTTTTGTAACCTCCCCTAAGCCCTAATCCTTCCTGATGACTCTTACCAACCTCTTTTACCTGACCTTAGGTCTTCTTATTGCTCTTACCATTATTCTGACATACTCTGTGCCATGCAATTGTATTTCCTCTCAATGTCTGTTCTTTTCCTCCTCGTACTTACAAATTTTATAGGGGCCGATTCCGATTCGGGCAGGAAATCTCTCCGACCGAGCCGGACCCGGAGAGATTTCCGACCGAATCGGACTCTAGCAGCCCGACCGAACGAGTACGATGCGTATGTATGCTATTGGACTCGATTCGGTCGGACTCCCATTGAAGTCAATGGGAGCCGGTCGTACAACGCGTACACGGGCTCCCATTGACTCAATGGGTGTGAGGCGAACAAGGGCGCCCCCTACAGTGGGTACGCGTTGAAGCGACTCGCGCCGTACATGCACAGGTAGGGGGGACCCATGGGTCCCCCATGTGTGCGACTCGCGCAGCTACGCGTACAGGGGGGTCTGACACGGACCCCCAAAGTGCGGCTCCGACTGCTCTTTGGAGCCGGACTGCGCGAGTCGGTCGGACTGCTCGAGGCGCGCATCGTACTTACCCGGCCGGGGAACGTCTCTATTGCGCGGTGCGAGTCGTGTCCGTGCGAGTCGGTCGGAGTGGTTGGGTCCCGCGAACGAGTCGGTCGGCGATTTCGCGAGCGCTCGCATCGTACTCGCTCGCCCGGACGCACGTACGAATCGGTTGGGAAAGAGGGCTCCGAATCGGATCCGGTAAAGCCGAATCCGATTCGGTGCCCTACCGGCCGAGATCGGAATCGGCCCCGAAGTATGTAAAATACCACTCTCGGCACATATGTCATCATTGCAGTCCTTGCTGCTTGAATCTTCCTACTCCCATCATTTCAAATCACCATGCCTCAGTTAAGCCAACTTGTTTCAAATTCCTGTACTATCTGCTAGAATCTCATCTTCATCTAAAGCCTCACCATCTTCCTCACTGTAATGCAAGTCCTCTTCCGGGTTATGCTTTCTGTTCTCAATCGGTTCACTGACAAAATATTGAGTCAAAAAATATCTACATACAAAAATATTGAGTAAAAAACATCGAATTTAAAAATATTAACTCCCTATACTTATAATTAATATGACAAAAATATTGGGATTTTTTCCCCCACTAATATAGTTGCCTAAAATATCGATTTTTAAATATATATAAATTTAAAAAATAAACATAAATTACATTAAATATTAATACTAATATAATGAAAATATAATATATGTAATAATTGTTTTGAAAAATAAAACAATTATCATTATAAAAAACGAAAACAAACATATATATGAATATACATATTTTTATTTACATATAAATAATTTAAAAATATAACTACATTAGTATTTTTAATTTATATGATTTTTTAAATTCTTTTTTAAATGTAATAACATAAACAATAAATATAAATACATATATCCAGTAACATAAAATATGTAAAAAATAAACCATTTTAATTACAAATGAAAAACTCAAACAAAATAAACAATTTGAATTTACTAAAAACAAATGAAATATTAAAAACAATAATGATAAATATTATAATTTAAATAAACATATTAATATAAGCTTAAACAATATAAAGTAAACTACAAGATTTTAAAATTAATACATATACTATACCCACAACAACTTATTAATAGTAGACAAAGTTTCAAACTCGGGAGGTGTAAAATTTACAAATACCACTACAGTAAATGCAACAGTAGGTAAAGTGTTGGATGTTGGAGGGGTAAAATTTACTATTCCCACTCCAATGAGTACAACAGTAGGGAAAGTACTGCATTCTGGAGGGGAAAAAATTACTATTCCCACTCCAGTCAGTAGGGAAAGTGTTGAATTACGGAGGGGAAAATGTATTATTCCCACTCCAGTCAGTGCAACAGTCGGGAAAGTGTTGGATTGCAGAGAGGTATAATTTACTATTCCCACTCCAGCCAGTGCAACAGTAGGCAAAGTGTTGGATTGTGAGAACACTTACCACTTCCTGCATACAATGTTATGTGGAAAGAAGACGGCGAGGGCATATTTTTATCATTCCAGCCAGCAAGAAGGTGTTGGATTGCAATGTTTGCATTATTC